>OZ024741.1:367223275-367230775 GCA_964016885.1 Eledone cirrhosa | reverse complement strand
TATATGGATGGATGTATGTATATGTGTGTATATATATGTGTATGTATATCTGTGTGTATATGTGTGTATATATATATATGTATGTATATATGTGTATATGTATATGTGTGTATATATATATATGTGTATGTATATGTATGTATATATGTGTATATATATGTGTATATATGTGTATATATATGTGTGTATATATATGTATGTATATATGTGTATATATATATATGTGTATATATATATGTGTATATATATATATGTGTATATATATATATATGTGTATATATATATATGTGTATATATATATATATGTGTATATATATATATGTGTATATATATATATGTGTGTATATATATATATGTGTGTATATATATATATGTGTGTGTATATATATGTATGTGTGTGTATATATATGTATGTGTGTGTATATATATATGTGTGTGTATATATATATGTGTGTGTATATATATGTATGTGTGTATATATATATGTGTATATATGTGTGTATATATATATGTATGTATATGTGTGTATATATGTATGTATGTATATATGTGTGTATATAGATATGTGTATATATGTGTGTACATATGTGTGTATATATATATGTATGTATATATGTGTGTATATATATTTGTGTATATGTGTGTATATATATATGTATACATATATATATTAGATGAGTCATCATGGTATTATGCCTCACCATTTATATTCCTTTCCTACCCCCCCCCCCCCCTCCCTTCCTCCAGTAAACCACCCTTCAACCCCCCCACTATGAGGGGTCCAAATTTCCTCATTCTGTTCAAATCAACACAGTAGCTCCTCCTACCCCAATTGTATCATTTCTGATATTGTCTCTAATCCCTTGGGTATATTTCCCCTCTACCCTCTTGTGGAATCACCACCACAACCATCTTTATCATCACCACCACAACCATTTTTATCATCACCACCACAACCATCTTTATCATCATCATCACCACAACCACTATCATCACTACAACAACCATCATCACTACAACCACCATCATCACCACCTACATCATTATCACCAACATCACCTACATCACCATCATCATTATCACCACCACCACAACCACCATCATCATCATCATCACCAACGTCATTATCAGTGGGGAATTATAAGAACCAGCATTGTTGTTGTTGTTGCTACCACTCAAATAGTTTTTGTCCCCACCCCCAGGCACCTTTTTTCTTTTTTCTTTTCTTTATCTCCTTACGAAGTCAAATAGTGCCTTTTTTATCCCCACCAACAACTATCATAACCATAGTGGTGGTGGTGGTGATGGACATCATCATCATCGCAACAATGATGGACATTCTATGTCTCTCATGGTTATCTACCCCTGTCCCACATACTATCACTAAGAACCAGTTTATTCTCATTCCTCCAACTATTAGCTCCACCATCTACCCAGTATCTACCCATCCACCTACATACCCACCTCTGGCTGCATCGCCAGCCATCTGCTCACCAGCTCCATCATCCACCCTCAGCTCCACTAGGGAGCATACAAAACCCCCCAGCCCACAATATCCGCCTACCATCTACCCCACCAGCCCCACCATCAGCTCTACCAGGGAGCATACAAAACCACCAGCCCAAATATCCACCCAACATCTACCCCACCATCCACCCACCAGCTCACCCATCCACCTCATCTCAACCTTTTCTCCCTTATTTTCAACCCAATTCCAGCATTCCATTGTAGTCCCATACTACATTAGCCTACACATCATCTAAATAAATCATTGCTTTTCTAAGCTACCCAGGGTGGTGTTAGGGGTGTTAACATCATTGAAGTTGTGTGTCTGTCTGTGTGTGTGTGTGTGTCAGTGTCTCTGTGTGTGTCAGTGTCTCTGTGTGTGTCAGTGTGTGTGTATGTATCAATGTCTGTGTATATGTCTGCCTGTGTCTCTGTGTATATGTGTATGTCTGTGTGTCAGTTTGTGTGTGTGTATGTATGTATGTCTGTGTTAATGTCAGTGTGTGTGAATGTGTGTCTGTGTGGGTTAGTGCCAGTGTGTGTTAGCGCCAGTGTGAGTTAGTGCCAGTGTGTGTTAGTGCCAGTGTGTGTTAACGCCAGTGTGAGTTAGTGCCAGTGTGTGTTAGTGCCAGTGTGTGTTAACGCCAGTGTGAGTTAGTGCCAGTGTGTGTTAGTGCCAGTGTGTGTTAACGCCAGTGTGAGTTAGTGCTAGTGTGTGTTAGTGCCAGTGTGTGTTAGTGCCAGTGTGTGTTAGTGCCAGTGTGTGTTAGTGCCAGTGTGTGTTAGTGCCAGTGTGTGTTAGTGCCAGTGTGTGTTAGTGCCAGTGTGTGTTAGTGCCAGTGTGAGTTAGTGCCAGTGTGTGTTAGTGCCAGTGTGTGTTAGTGCCAGTGTGTGTTAGTGCCAGTGTGAGTTAGTGCCAGTGTGTGTTAGTGCCAGTGTGTGTTAGTGCCAGTGTGTGTTAGTGCCAGTGTGTGTTAGTGCCAGTGTGTGTTAGTGCCAGTGTGTGTTAGCGCCAGTGTGTGTTAGTGCCAGTGTGTGTTAGTGCCAGTGTGAGTTAGTGCTAGTGTGTGTTAGTGCCAGTGTGTGTTAGTGCCAGTGTGTGTTAGTGCCAGTGTGTGTTAGTGCCAGTGTGTGTTAGTGCCAGTGTGTGTTAGTGCCAGTGTGTGTTAGTGCCAGTGTGTGTTAGTGCCAGTGTGTGTTAGTGCCAGTGTGTGTTAGTGCCAGTGTGTGTTAGTGCCAGTGTGTGTTAGTGCCAGTGTGTGTTAGCGCCAGTGTGTGTTAGTGCCAGTGTGTGTTAGTGCCAGTGTGTGTTAGTGCCAGTGTGTGTTAGCGCCAGTGTGTGTTAACGCCAGTGTGTGTTAGTGCCAGTGTGTGTTAGCGCCAGTGTGTGTTAACGCCAGTGTGTGTTAGTGCCAGTGTGTGTTAGTGCCAGTGTGTGTTAGTGCCAGTGTGTGTTAGTGCCAGTGTGTGTTAGTGCCAGTGTGTGTTAGTGCCAGTGTGTGTTAGTGCCAGTGTGTGTTAGTGCCAGTGTGTGTTAGCGCCAGTGTGTGTTAACGCCAGTGTGTGTTAGCGCCAGTGTGTGTTAGCGCCAGTGTGTGTTAACGCCAGTGTGTGTTAGTGCCAGTGTGTGTTAGTGCCAGTGTGTGTTAGTGCCAGTGTGTGTTAGTGCCAGTGTGTGTTAGTGCCAGTGTGTGTTAGTGCCAGTGTGTGTTAGTGCCAGTGTGTGTTAGTGCCAGTGTGTGTTAGCGCCAGTGTGTGTTAGCGCCAGTGTGTGTTAGCGCCAGTGTGTGTTAGTGCCAGTGTGTGTTAACGCCAGTGTGTGTTAGTGCCAGTGTGTGTTAACGCCAGTGTGTGTTAGTGCCAGTGTGTGTTAGTGCCAGTGTGTGTTAGTGCCAGTGTGTGTTAGTGCCAGTGTGTGTTAGTGCCAGTGTGTGTTAGCGCCAGTGTGTGTTAGCGCCAGTGTGTGTTAGCGCCAGTGTGTGTTAGTGCCAGTGTGTGTTAGTGCCAGTGTGTGTTAGCGCCAGTGTGAGTTAGTGCCAGTGTGTGTTAGTGCCAGTGTGTGTTAACGCCAGTGTGAGTTAGTGCCAGTGTGTGTTAGTGCCAGTGTGTGTTAACGCCAGTGTGAGTTAGTGCTAGTGTGTGTTAGTGCCAGTGTGTGTTAGTGCCAGTGTGTGTTAGTGCCAGTGTGTGTTAGTGCCAGTGTGTGTTAGTGCCAGTGTGTGTTAGTGCCAGTGTGTGTTAGTGCCAGTGTGTGTTAGTGCCAGTGTGTGTTAGTGCCAGTGTGTGTTAGTGCCAGTGTGTGTTAGTGCCAGTGTGTGTTAGTGCCAGTGTGTGTTAGTGCCAGTGTGTGTTAGTGCCAGTGTGTGTTAGTGCCAGTGTGTGTTAGTGCCAGTGTGTGTTAGTGCCAGTGTGTGTTAGTGCCAGTGTGTGTTAGTGCCAGTGTGTGTTAGTGCCAGTGTGTGTTAGTGCCAGTGTGTGTTAGTGCCAGTGTGTGTTAGCGCCAGTGTGTGTTAGTGCCAGTGTGTGTTAGTGCCAGTGTGTGTTAGTGCCAGTGTGTGTTAACGCCAGTGTGTGTTAGTGCCAGTGTGTGTTAGTGCCAGTGTGTGTTAGTGCCAGTGTGTGTTAGTGCCAGTGTGTGTTAGTGCCAGTGTGTGTTAGTGCCAGTGTGTGTTAGTGCCAGTGTGTGTTAGCGCCAGTGTGTGTTAACGCCAGTGTGTGTTAGTGCCAGTGTGTGTTAGTGCCAGTGTGTGTTAGTGCCAGTGTGTGTTAGTGCCAGTGTGTGTTAGCGCCAGTGTGTGTTAGCGCCAGTGTGTGTTAGCGCCAGTGTGTGTTAGTGCCAGTGTGTGTTAGCGCCAGTGTGTGTTAGCGCCAGTGTGTGTTAGTGCCAGTGTGTGTTAGTGCCAGTGTGTGTTAGCGCCAGTGTGTGTTAGTGCCAGTGTGAGTTAGTGCCAGTGTGTGTTAGCGCCAGTGTGTGTTAGCGCCAGTGTGTGTTAGCGCCAGTGTGTGTTAGTGCCAGTGTGTGTTAACGCCAGTGTGAGTTAGTGCCAGTGTGTGTTAGTGCCAGTGTGTGTTAACGCCAGTGTGAGTTAGTGCCAGTGTGAGTTAGTGCCAGTGTGTGTTAGTGCCAGTGTGTGTTAGTGCCAGTGTGTGTTAGTGCCAGTGTGTGTTAACGCCAGTGTGAGTTAGTGCCAGTGTGAGTTAGTGCCAGTGTGTGTTAGTGCCAGTGTGTGTTAGTGCCAGTGTGTGTTAGTGCCAGTGTGTGTTAGTGCCAGTGTGTGTTAGTGCCAGTGTGTGTTAGTGCCAGTGTGTGTTAGTGCCAGTGTGTGTTAGTGCCAGTGTGTGTTAGTGCCAGTGTGTGTTAGTGCCAGTGTGTGTTAGTGCCAGTGTGTGTTAGCGCCAGTGTGTGTTAGTGCCATTGTGTGTTAGCGCCAGTGTGTGTTAGCGCCAGTGTGTGTTAGCGCCAGTGTGTGTTAGTGCCAGTGTGTGTTAGCGCCAGTGTGTGTTAGCGCCAGTGTGTGTTAGCGCCAGTGTGTGTTAGCGCCAGTGTGTGTTAGCGCCAGTGTGTGTTAGTGCCAGTGTGTGTTAGTGCCAGTGTGTGTTAGCGCCAGTGTGTGTTAGCGCCAGTGTGTGTTAGCGCCAGTGTGTGTTAGCGCCAGTGTGTGTTGGTGTCTGTGTATGTTAGTGTCAATGTGTGTGTGAGTTAGTATCAGTGTGCGTTTGTGTGTCTGATGACTGATAAACACGTGACCCTACCATAAACTCCAGTTTCCCATTGATTCCAAACATGACTTGCACCTGTCCTTTATTAATGGGTAATAGTGAAAATGAAAGAGAAAAGGGCGGTGACTTAATACATGGTACTTAATTGTTTTATTTAGTTCAATGACTCAATCACTGCTCCCAAGATGAAATCCTGCCTGTGCTGACATTGCTTTTTTTTTTATATCAGTGTGAAGTGCAATGCTGTATGATAGTGAGACTGGGTAGTAAATGTAGAGGATATGCAAACGTTGGAGAGACATGAAGCAAGCTTTGATGGATGTGTGATGTTAATGTACATGAACAATAAAGTATGGATGGGCTAAGAAAAAAAAAAGAATAAGAGGAATCAGATGTATTTAAGAGAGAAGACTGTACTGGTAGGTATGGACATGTGATGTGCATGGATGTTGGTTGCTGGGTGAAGAAGTGCAAAGAAATCCTAGTGGAAGGAAGCTGCTGTTGGGGAAGACCAGGGAAAAGATAGTGAGAGCTGATCTTAAATCACTGACTGAACCTCACAGAAATGACATAGGAACTGAATGAGTGGAAGGAAGCTGTGTTGGAAGAGACTTGTCCAATTCATGCAAGAATGGAAAAACAAAAAGATGAGATTAAATAAAGTGATATTCGGTGATATTTTAAAGAACGATCCAGTTGTCCACATATATCAATTCCACTTCCACCTGAAGCAGTGTGGAGAGCTTCTACCCACATACACTAGCTCCACCTGGGCCAGAGTGGAGAGCCTCCTCCCACATAGATCACCCCCACCCCCACCTGAACCTGAACCAATGTGGAGAACTTCTTCATGATTTATTGACCTCCCAGTAATAGCAGTAAAATCTCCTTCAAATCATAGTCTACCATCTTAAAGAGGTAAACATTCAATGATGTTGTCTAGGGTGCACTGTTGGGAGTAATATGGGAAGATTATGGCTGGGAGGCTTTTGATCATAGTTGTGCTGAATCAAAGTTGACCCAGGGTTAAGCAACAGCTTCTTCAAGATTGTCTTTAAACTTAGTTAAATGAAATACCTGTAATTATATGAATATACTTCCAAAACACATACATGAGTACATGTGCATGCATGTACATATAGAAGCTCTCTCATCCTTCCAAGGGTTATAATTGCATTCACATCTCAGATGCATTATAGGAATATTAACCCTTTTGTTACTAACCTGGCCAAAACCACTTTTGGTTCTATGAAACAAAACTATTTATTTTAAAGGTTACTTTGATAACTTTCAGCCAGTATTGGTCTATGCCATGTCTAACTTAATAGCACATAATTTAAAATCTGTCAACATAATTTCATTCAAGAACCATATGTTAAGTTACTATCTTAGTTATGAAATAATTAATAATTTTAGTAAATCGTTCAAAGTTTTTCATTAGAAACATGATCACAGAAGGTGACTGGTGCTTTATTTTATACTGTGTTTGACTGGTGCTTTATTTTATACTGTGTTTGACTGGTGCTTTATTTTATACTGTGTTTGACTGGTGCTTTATTTTATACTGTGTTTGATTGGTGCTTTATTTTATACTGTGTTTGACTGGTGCTTTATTTTATACTGTGTTTGACTGGTGCTTTATTTTATACTGTGTTTGACTGGTGCTTTATTTTATACTGTGTTTGACTGGTGCTTTATTTTATACTGTGTTTGACTGGTGCTTTATTTTATACTGTGTTTGACTGGTGCTTTATTTTATACTGTGTTTGACTGGTGCTTTATTTTATACTGTGTTTGACTGGTGCTTTATTTTATACCGTGTTTGACTGGTGCTTTATTTTATCAACCTTTGAAGGTAAAGTTGATCTCGGCATTATTTGAACTGAGAATGTAAAGGGGTCTAACTAAATATTGCAAGGCATTTTGTCCAGCAGTTTAACCATTCTGCCAATAAATGCATGTTGCATGTATTTTGTCCAGGTCTTCATTCAGTTTCCCCCCTTTTCTCTCAACAATCCCCGAGGCTCTGAAACAGGTCATGAATGCTACCCTACTCTCCTGGAATAAGTTACGACCCCCTCCTCCCTCCAAATCTAACATAATATATCTGGAAATGTTTTAATCATTGTAAGTTTATATCTACCAGGAATCAACTGTAATGACCTGCCTACTACTGTATAATAATAGAAACCAATTTCTTATTGATTGAACTATTTTCAGTTGGAGCTCTAAAATAAATATGCCATATATACAGATATATATACATACAAACAC
>OZ024741.1:367183275-367208275 GCA_964016885.1 Eledone cirrhosa | reverse complement strand
CACTCAACTGGCAAAAAGGAGTTGTACCTGTAATTCAAGATGCCAGCCATATCAAACATTTTGTCACATGTGAGAATTAGATTAAGGGTGCACGTCTGTGGAATGCTCAGTCACTTACATGTTAATTTCATGAGCGGGCAGTTCTGTTGATAGAATCAACTAGAGCAAAGGTTCTCAACGGGGGACATATGCACCCCCGGGGGGCGTTTCGGAACTCCAGGGGGGGGGGGGGGCGTTTGGAGCTTTGGGGGGCACTGGAAGGCTCTTTACTTTGGTAAGTTTTATAAGCCATATTTGTATGTCGCTGAGACAGCCAGTGTGAATGCATTTGAATGAGTATGCAGACAGCATAACTATGGTCTGACCGCAGGTGTGCAGGTGTGTCTAGACATTAACCGACAATTGAGATCCTAAAAATAGAAAAGGACACTTTGAACGCAGCCAGTTAGAATCATATAAATTATTGACTCAACCGTAACGAGTTAACACTATATAGATCTACTTTATTCCCTATTGTATAAATGATATTACAAATAAAAAAGAAAAGAAAAAACACAGAAGCGGGTAGCACACACATCTAGGACCACATACAACACATAAGCAGGTAATACACACACATCTAGGACCACATGCAACACATAATCAGGTAATACAAACATCTAGGACCACATACAACACATAAGGAGGTAATACACACATCTAGGGCCACATACAACACACAAGCAGGTAATACATAGAGCTAGGACCACATGCAATACATAAGCAGGTAATACATACATCTAGGACTACATACAACACACAGGCAGGTAATACATACATCTAAGACCACATACAACACACATTGTATCGTGCTACGGACGACGCAAGAGCAATGATCGGCCAACATAAGGGTTTCGTCACTCTTCTGAAGAGAGAAAATCTATCTGTATTTGCTGTTCATTGTGTCATTCATCGACAACACTTGGCTGTGAAGAAACTCAGCAAGCTGCTGAGCAAGTCCTTGCAGGTGGCCATTGTTATCATCAATTTTATCAAACACCATTCCCTCAATGAACAAATTTTCCAGCAACTGTGCCAAGATAATGACGAAGAATTCGTCAAGTTGCTCCTTCATACTGAAGTGAGGTGGCTTTCAAAGGGCAAGTGCCTTACACTTCTTTGAACTGTTCGACTCTACCATTGAGTTTCTGCGAGGACGCAACACAGAACTGTACAAGAAAATCCTCAATGTGAAGCAAGACTGCGCCTACCTCACCGACATCTTTGACAAATGCAATAGTGTTATTATGGCTTTGCATGGGAAGAAGATCACCTTGCTTAAAGCAAGGAATGCTCTGAAAACATTCCTGGCCAAATTGAATGTCATCGAAAGGAATCTTTGTAGATGGGAATTCTATAATTTTCCTAGTGTCGCCAATGTTCAAAACATTGTGAGCGATGACCAACTCCAAATTTATACCACTCACCTCCGTGTGCTACAAGACAACATGAGAGAACGGTTTGTCGACCTTTTGCTGATGGACATCCCAATGTGGATAGCAGATCCCTTCATAGCTAACATCGCCGATTTGGACGTTAAATTTCAGGAAGAATTCATTGAACTTCAAGTAGATGACATGATCAAAATTAGATTTCCCAAAATAGGTGAACCCCTTTTTTGGATACAAGAGGAAATTCAGCGTCGATTTACACTCCTACATGCAGAGGCTAAGAGATTAGCTCTGCCTATTCCAAGCTCATATTTAGTTGAGAGGAGGTTTGGTGCTGTTTCCAGACTGCACAGTAAGGCTCACAACCGCTACAATGTAATTACATGTGGAGATCTCTGGCTACATCTTACGATAATTCAGCCTCACGTCAAAGAGTTAGCTAGACTCCATGAAGCTCAAGGGTTATATTGAAATGAGGTCAAAGTTAAAGTAAGTTGATTTATCCGAAAACTTGGATATGCTATTGTTACAAAGCAAACTAACAATTTTTTTATTTGTAGTTGCAGTCTGACTGGACTGGAAACCATCTACTACAATTCACTTACTCATTTGTTGTATATATTTTACCATTTACTAATAAATATACCCTCTTATATGGTCATGAAAACCCTCTTCCATGGTCTCTAAGCTCACAAAGCAGAGGGGACATCAAGTTAGATATCAACATTTATTCTGTCTGTTTCATGAAAGGGAAAATTGGAAAGCTTTGAAATGATATAATTGCCACTTTCTTCCAGATAAGAGCACACTTGGGATAGACAGAGTTGCTCTTGTATAAATGTTCAAAATGGCTGGTATCGCCTGGTGGGAATATAACATTCAACTGGTCCTTATTCATAAAAAAGAACATTTATAAAAAGAACATTTATAAAAAGAACATTTTTAAATTTATATATTTCCTTTCAAGGAATGTATTTATACTCTCAGCTGCCTGCAATGGTATCTTTGGAATATTGTTAATCAATTTTTTAGTAATCTACTGATATCAAAATCAGTAGTATATTGAAAAATGGGAAAATAGGGTAGGGGGGCGTTTCGTGATTTCGAGGGACTGAGAACCTGTGAACTAGAGTATTCATAATAAAAAAAATGGAGTTTCAACAACATACAGAATGTTTCAAAAGTCACCTAGGTATTTGAAAATGAAATATCAGGCATGTTTATTAGTAATTAATTATCTTAAACACCCAGGTGACTTTTGTGACACCTTGTATATTGTTGAGCTAGGTATCAATTACAATATATAGATAAATAAATCTCTATTAACATTGGATATGTTGTGGGTCAGAGAAATTCAAGTTTTGACATGTTGACCCAAGAAGGTGTCATCTAAGGCTTATTATATCTGTTACCAAACATATTGTGTTTTAGGTTTCATACAATTTAAAGATCTATTCACATTAGCCTGCGTTTCATGTTTGCACAAATGTTCATGTTTGTTTAAATTCCAATATCAGTTACAATTTACAAATTATTTTATCATAACACCAGCTGGAGAGAAGTAGTCATGTCCTTGGTTAGACTGAACAGTACTCTATACTCTATAACAGAAAAGGACATTTGGTTTGACAATTTCGTAATAACATATACTCCAGTTGTTTGTTGTCCCCTCTTGGTGGGGAGAAATTTACCTATCCTGTGGCATATAATTGCAGCTGTATATACTGAGCTATGAACTCAACATGGTGATGTTAACCCTTTCATTTACCTGTTAATAATAAATGACACACCCTATGATATCATTTTGTATATAATCAAGAATTTAGACGATTTTAGTTAGTAACTAACTTTCTCAATAATTCGTTGGTCTTTGGAACATAACTTAACAAAGGTTCTTGCATAAAATTATGCTGGAATTTTTTCTTTTAGATGAAACACTTTAATGCAGTTTTGTAACATAGGACCATGGGCAGTTTCAGGTGATTTGGTATCAAAGAGTTAAGAGTTAACATGGTACAAAGGATAAGCATCACTTGACATTTAAGGTGTCTTACCTTACATTGGCCTACTTGGGTGGTATACATTATCCATCACCCAGTTCAACACCACCACCTGACTCTTGTGTGACTTTCATCCATTGGGGTTAGATGAAATATAGAACCATTTCAGGATTGTAGATTGGCAGAATTGTTAAAGTACTAGATAAGGATAATCCCATGGGGGATTTAAGACACCCACCTGGTCCTAGGGTGTCTTTAGAAGAGTTCACTCTATTGCAAGCATTTATGCCCAGTCTCCAGTTTCAGGATCCCTTCCTCCCTCCTTTTAGTATTAGAGATCCAGAAAAGTCAGAGGCACTGCTCATTCTCCTGACTAAATGTTAATGAGAAAAAAAGTTTTGTTTTACTATTTCTGAGTTGTTTTTGCTTTAGCCCATGTCAGCCATGATTGAGCAGACCTATGATCTCAGGTGTTCCAGTAATGACCATTATATTTTTGTTTATGAAATAATTGTTTCTACTTTTGACACAAGGCCAGCAATTACTGCAGTGCATAATTTATTTTATCGACCCCATAAGGATGAAAGGCAAAGTTAACCTCAGTGAGATTTGAACTCAAGACTATATTGACCTGGACACACATCACCCTTCTTCCATTTTAAGATGGCATGGTATGATTTGAGGGAGGTTTAGCTGCTGTTTCTAATGTTGAAAAGACTGGTTTCTTTTGAGTAACCACCAGCTCTCTGGAACACCCTCCTTGCTCATGTCTTTCCCAAAGGATTGGACATGCAACAATTTAAACAGAACATCAATAGCATTGATCTTTTCTTCCTCCGTGTGTTTTTAATGTTGTAAGGTTTGTGCCTTTTTAATGTTCATAGTTAAGGAAATTACATTAAATAATATCAACCAGGAACAAAAATTTAACCAGTTTATATATATATATATTCACTAACTAAATTACCTGGCGTTGCCCATATGTATAGATGTGTGTGTATGTGCTTAATTGTCTGTGTGAAGATAATGTGTATGCAACTTACTAAGGCTATATGTATGTGTAGATGTGTTTAATTCTCTGAGGCCTAACATATGTAATGAACTCGCAAATACCCACACACTTGGATACAAAATGTGACGTGGTGTAATATTTGATTTGATTTGGTCGAGCCATTTGAGAATGCATAGGAACAGACAGAGAGAGAGAGACAAGAATGAGAGAGAGGGAGATAGAGAGAGAATCTTTACATACTACTATTATGTCTTCCTGTTTTCTAAAGGCAATATTTGGTTGTAACTTTTTTTAAATATTTACTTCTGCGTCTACAGATTAATTTTTCTCAATTTCAGAACATCTTGCTTTGGGTGAAAGCAGTAATTAATTCTTAAACTTTTAATCTGTACTAATAATATATACATATATGTGTGTGTGTGAATAAATATATATATAAACACACACTCACATGCACACACACATATATATATATATATATATACACACACACTCACACACACACATATATATATATACACATGCACACACATATATATATATATATATACACACACACATATATATATATATACATATACACATATACACACACACATATATTCGTATGTACATATATAGATCATATTTTACTTAATTTCTTTTCCTGCTCAATTTAAACCTGCCCATATTCAATTAAGTGATTCTAAATGTTTGCTTTGTTAGAGGAAGTACTAAAACTAATTATCTAACAAGCTGTGTGTGTGTGTGTGTGTGTGTGTGTGTGTGTGTGTGTGTGTGTGTGTGTGTGTGTGTGTGTGTGTGTGTCTTTGGTGTGTTGCAAAGAAGTGGAAGGAAAACCTTTTTGACTAGTCATCTTTCATCATCAATCTCTTAAGTAAAACATAAGAAATAAAATAAAAAAGCGAAAATACTTATCAAATCTGGGAATTGGGTCAGAATCCACTTCATTTTAGCACCAGTTCTTTACAATTACTTCTTCTCTCTGCTGTCATCAGTATTTCTCACTAAAGATTTCTCATCTTTAAAGCACATGGCAATATATTTTAGAGCCATTTTTTAAAAATATTTATTTTTAGATATATTTTTAAAAGACTTCACACTTCTATATATTTTTGGTCTCAAAGAATCTTTTATGCTTGTATTTTAATCTATGACTTCTTATCTTATCCTCATATGCTCTGTTGGATGTCATTTTCTATATACTCCAGGCTAAATGATGTTCTTTGTATGCTTTCTCTATATTTCTCTATATTTTAGTCTTATGTCATTCATACACTTTCGTCTAAATGCTGTCATTTTCTGTACAATTTGGTCTAAATGCTGTCATTTTCTGTACACTATTGGCTATATGATGTCATTTTCTGTACACATTTCTGTATATATGCTTTAGTCTTAATAGTTTTCTATACATTTTTGACTAAATGTTATTCTGTGCACATTTTCTGTACAATTATGGCTAAATGATGTCATTCTCTGTACACTGTCAATACCTTGACTAAATGATATTCTCTACACTTTCTATACTCTGTAGCTAAGTGGTCTTGCTCTCTGTACACTTTTGATGAAAACATATCTAAAAAAATGGGTTTTTAATTTAAATACTTATACTCTCTTTGCTAGTGGACAGATCAATGTGAAAATTTGCAATATTAGAATAAAGACTTTGATTTTAAATATGATGCAATAGTAGTGCTGTTTTATACATTTCAAGAATACATTGCTAATAATGTTTCAGGTAGTAGAGGATGTTAAGGGGTCAAGAAAATCAGGAACTCTCTATTCAAAGGAAGAAAACTGTTTCCATTGCCGCTCTTATACCATTTGACTTTGTAACTCCATGTTAAATAATTCACTCCACTTATTGTAAGTATGTGTCCACATTACCCTAAACACAAATGCTCTTATAACTTTGTACTCCTGGCAAAAGGAGATGGGATGTTATCTCAGAATGCATAGAGCCAGGACAGATATTGCAAAGCATCCTGTCTGAGTCATTAACAATTTTGCCAATCCACCACCTCTAGGCTGATATTTTACTTTTCAACCTTTTGGTGTTGATAAATAAAGTTGACTGTGACAGGATTTGACCTCAAAGAGTTGCAACAAAATATTGGGACTCTAATAACTTTGCTAATTCGCCACCTGGTTCTGTAAATGCTCTTCAAATCCTGCAGTCTTTTACTTTGTTGAAATATTTCTGCAAATGAGGTCAAATGTTTTGTTATAAGCAATGTTTAGGTTGTTGACAATAAGAAGGAGATATGCAGTTATATAAGAGTGTAGTTTGTTGTGATTTATGTTATCATAGCTATCTACAGTTGCCAAGGTACTTTTTTTAGGATATCGTGGCAGTGGTGGCAATAGTAGTAGGAGTAGTACACCTCTTTTCAGTAACATTTCTGAAGTTGTGATATGGATTGTTAATGTTTAGCTCAATTCCAACTGTAGCCATCCTTTATAGTAAGGACTACATTATCTAATGTGTCCTTTTCTTTTATAAGATGGTATGGAATGATTTATGGGAGATTTGGCTGCTATCTCCAGCAGATCAAGTGACCATGTAGAGGCACTCTCCACCATTGCTTTGTTCAATTAAAAAAAAATTGAACTTAATAAAGGAAGGCAGTGTAATGTATTGGTGTTTGTTATTGTTTAGACCCCACATCAAACCTGATCCAGCAAACCTGTGGTCAAAGATATTCCAGCAGTGACTGTCCCATCTTTTTTCTCTGTCATAGTGTATCTAGAAATACATTACCCTAAGTATCTTTCCTTTTTTAAGATAGTAAGCTGTGATATGAGGGAAGGTTTAGTTGCTCTCTCTAGCAGGTTGAGTGACCAAATAGGGTTCCTTCAATGATTTGAGATGTTGATGGTTGTTATGGTTGTTTAGCCTTGGTCAACTCTGATTCAGCAGACTTCTGTTCAATCATTCCAACCATGACCATCCTGTGTTGTATATCTAGAACTACAGTATATATACAATAAGCAGCTCCCACAGTATATTTGTGTATTCTTTGATTTAAAAAAAAAAATTTTTTTTACCGTTTTGGTGGTTTCAGTCTTTAAACAGACCATACTAGGGTACCATCTAGAAGGGATTTAGTTATTGACAACAATATGTATTTTTAAAAGGTTGGTACTTATAATGATCTTTACTCCATTCCTGCACCAGCCACTGGATACCACATCTATGATGGATAATTTGCATAACATTGAGTGCTTTAATTTGTTGCATCATTATTTACCAACCTGAACCACCAGTTCTACCCATTGGTAAACAGCCTAACATAAATGAAATCATCATCATCATCATCACTGTATATATATATATATATATATTGTGTGTGTGTGTGTGTGTGTGCGCGTATTAACCACTTCCTTTCATTACTACACCAAATATCCTCTTTTCTGTCATCCATCTCAATCTATCCAAAACTGCCTCTGGTTCTATGAAACGAAGCCACCCATTTTAAAGAGTTCCTCCTTAAATTGCTTTTAATCCTCCAATATAATTTGATAAGAACTTTTTATTAAGTTATGTTACAAATACCATCTTAATGATATAATTAATAACTTAAATCCTTACAAATTCTTCATTATTAATTTCAAACACAGTGTATTTCATTAGAAATATGGTAACGAAATAGTTAAAAATTGGTAGTTTCCTTTTTGCAATTTCTTAAATATTACTAGATTCTTTGCTTTGATGTCACCTCACCAACATTTAACATTTTTCTTTCATATAAAGACTATCATTTCTTAAAAATTGAGAAATTCTAATAATTCCAGATTGTCTGCTTCAAGGAAATTTCTTTTAACTATTAAATCATTATATAATCATAGTTTGCCAGTTCTTTCACTCGTTAGTGGAGATGCTAAAAGAACCAAATTTCGATTTTTATTTTAGTTTATTTATTTTTATATTCTTATTTGTATATATTTTGAGGAAATTTTTCACTTATGAATTGTTCTATCTGTAAATTTATCACAGACAAAATTGCTATTTTTAATTGATGAAGCTGTAGGAGAGCAAACTTGAAGAAACACCATAGAATTAAGTTTCCTTTCTATTTAGTAATTTCTATTATTTAGCACTCATTAAGAGTATCTTGTGGTATTTGTTCCAGCTTTCTTGAGTTCAAATCCCAGTAAGGTTAACTTTGCCTTTTGTCCCTCTGAGTACTAGTGAAATACAGGGGTTAATATAATTGACTGTCCTCTCCAAAATTGTTGGCCTTCTGCCTAAATAAAAACTATTGGCAGTATCGGTAGAGGGTCTGACGCTATGCTTTGCAGCAAAGAGTTATGCCCTTTTATGGTTTGAGTTCAAATCCCGCCGAGGTTAATTTTGCCTTTCATCCTTACGGGGTCGATAAAATAAAGTACCAGTAATGCACTGGGTAATTGCTGGCCTTGTGCTAAAAGTAGAAACAATTATTATTATAGTTACAGTTATCTTTGCCTTTCATCTTTATGTGGTTGATAAAATAAAGCACCAGTAATGTACTGGGGTCAATTTAATTGACTTTCTCCTTCCCTTCAAATTGTTGGCCTTGTGCTTAAAGTAGAAATAATTATTATTAGGGTAGTGCATTGACAGTATTGGTAAAGCGGCAGACACCATGCTTTGTAGCATAGTTATGGCCCTTTATGTTCTGAGTTCAAATCCCACTGAGGTTAGTTTTGACTTTCATCTTTTCGGTGGTCAATAAATAAAGTGCCAGTAATACACTGGAGTCGATTTAATCCCCCCCCCTCTCTAAAATTGTTGCCCTTGTGCTTAAAGTAGAAACAATTATTATTATTATTTTTATTGCGCATTATTACTGCTTTACCGAGCACAGCTCTGTGCACCTTGGGTATGAGCATTGTATTTTGCTGGTGTTGTTTCTATTGTATTGATAATACTCTTCGTAATATGTGTGCAGTGCCTAGTAGTGCTACTTTTTGTATGCTGTATATATTTGTAAGTCTTGGGGTTTTGGCTATGCATTTGTCTGGTGCTCTGGAAATGATTTTTAAAAAATGCACAATTATTATAGGTATTGTTTCTGTTTTCATTTATTATTATAACACAGATCATTAAAAGAAATCATTTTTTGGGGTTGGGGCGGTGAATTGGCAGTATCGGTAGAGGGTTGGACGCCATGCTTTCTAGCATAGTTACGTCCCTTTACAGTCTGAGTTCAAATCCCGCCAAGGTTAACTTTGCCTTTCATCCTTACGGGGTCGATAAAATAAAGTACCAGTAATCATCATCATCATCATCGTTTAACGTCCATCTTCTACGCTTGCATGGGTTTGGACGGGAGTTTTCCCACTTGAGGCAAGAGTGGTTGTCTTGCTCGCATAGGACTGTCTGGCGAGTTTTCTACAGTTGGATGCCCTTCCTAACACCAACCACATTTACAGTGTGGGACTGGGAGGTTTTTACCGTGTTACCTACACGGCCACATTACAGCGTGGACTGTGTGTTTTTTTGTTGTGACACCTACACGACCTCATTTGTTTCGGACTGGATGTTGTGGTACCAACATAACTTTACATTGAAAGGGGTGGTGTGGATGGGGTGGGGGTAGTGGGACGGGGGTGTATTTTTGTTAGAGGTGCCTACTGACTGTAGTAGGTTTCACTTTGTACTTCGGCAAGGCGGGTCTTCTGTATTACTGTGTAGCGCCAAAGCTCTCGATCCAGTGACATTGTCTTGGAGAGGTGTAAGTGTGTGACGTCGGAATTTATCAAGTCGTCCCAGGTTTTTCTGGGTCTGCCTACTCCGTGGCTACCGTCTATTTTTATTGCCCTGCACTTTTTTATACAGCTGTCCTGGGTACTGGGTAATGTACTGGGTAATTGCTGGCCTTGTGCCTAAAGTAGAAACAATTTTCTTTTTTTGTTTTTTATTGTTTTTTATTGTTTTTTATTCTAAGAAACAATGAAAAAATAAGATTTACTTTGTCTTTTAGCTTTATAAAGATATATGATTTTTTTTACATTGAGAAAACATAAGGTATCTCTGGTCAATACTATAACAATTTCACCTTATCCACTCCCTTCGATTGGTTACTTTATTTATCAACTCTGAAAGTGTTAAGTGTAGAGAACTAGAACAAATAGTACACAGCATTTTTTTTTTTATCACACTCTCTAACATTCTGCCAGTTCACCACCTTGTCCACCCACGTTACTAATGTGATAAATATTTAGGTTGAATGTTCTCTCCCACATAGCCAGCATTGTTGTTATGGTTCAGCTATTTTTACCACTTACTCCATATTAGGAGTTTTTTTCTTTTAAGCATTTACATTACTCTATATATACTATTGTATTTTTGTGGCAAAGGCTTTATCTCACATAATATCGAATCTACGAGATTTTGATGTTGTTTATTTTGAAAACAATACCTTAACGTCAGTATGAGCAGTCAGTTATGGTTGGTTTGAAGAGAAAGAGATGAGAGTATTCTGGCCAGATACAGCTTGTTTAAATACTAAAGAGTTAAGCTTAAATATTGGTTTCTTGTCTAAGCACATGGCTTAGTGGTTAGGGTGGTTAGTTCTCGATCGTATGGTCATGAATTTGATTTCTGGTAGCAAGATGTTTTTCACCAATTTCATGTTGCTCCAATCCACTTAGCTAGCAAAAGTGAGTTGTATTTGTAATTCAAAGGTCCAACTATGTTATACACTGTGTCATGTTGAATTTCTCTCAGAATTACATTAAGGGTACATATGTCTTGGGAATGATTAGTCACTAACTTGTTGATTTCATGGGTAAATTGTTCTGTTGTTCGAACACCTGGAACATTCATTGTTAGAACTGACGAATGTTCAAGAAAAAAAAACATCTAAGAAGTTCTAACATTGATTTGTGAGGTAGATACAAAGATCTGTGGTTTATAGAAGTGACAGGAGAAAATACAGTTGTATGACAATGTTTTTTTAATTAGACTAATTAGTGATATGTGACATTCATATTTTTTTTATCAGTAAAAGGGTGGTGAGTTGGCTGAATATTTATGGTGCCAGACAAAATATTTTGTTGTATTTATTCCAGTCAACTTTATCTTTTATCATTTTTGGGGGAGGGGGCATTAAGATATAACACCAGTTAAGTACTGGGATTGATTTTAATCGACTTTATTTGTGCCTAAATTAGAAACCATTTCTTTATCTGTGCCACATCAGTGACACAAATTAAACAAAGCTATTTCTGTTATTGGGCTGGGGCCATGCTGGGGCACCATTTTCAAGTACTTTTTAACCAATTATATTGATTCCAGTAGGTGGCCAATTTAGTAGAGTTTGTAGAGCATCGGATAGAATGTGTTGTGGTGTTCTGGTAGCCCTGTGCACTCTATTCAAATCCCACTAATCCCTACTTTGCTTTATATTTTATAGGGGTTAATAAAGTCAAAAGCACCATCCTAATACTGCTGGTGCAGCCCTCTCCTCTTCATATCCTGGATGGTCTGCTCAGTCAAGAGAGAGAGGGCTGAGAGAATGTCCCTGTCTGCTCGTTATTACAGGCTTCACTCATCACCATACACACAAACACTAAAACATTAGCTAAAGTATGTTATATGCTACCAAGTCATTGTTGATTGCAAGTGACAGCGGTAGTTTTATTATTATTTGAAAGTTCCTTTGAATTCTGCTTCTTTCCCAAATCATGCCAAGTGTCAATCTGACACCTGAGGCAACATTTGAAAATACAGAGAGACAGGCAGACACAGACACACACAGACACACACGGACAGACACAGACAGACACAGGCAGACACAGGCAGACACAGGCAGACACAGGCAGACACAGGCAGACACAGGCAGACACAGGCAGACACAGGCAGACACAGGCAGACACAGGCAGACACAGGCAGACACAGGCAGACACAGGCAGACACAGACGGACACAGACGGACACAGGCGGACATAGACGGACGGACAGACACAGACAAACATACAGGCAGAAAGGCAGACAGACAGACACACAGACAGACATACAGGCAGAGAGAGACAGACACACAGACAGACAGGCAGAGAGAGACAGACAGTCAGACAGACAGACAGACACAGACAGACAGACACAGACAGACACAGACACAGACACAGACAGACACAGACAGACACAGACAGACACAGACAGACACAGACAGACAGACACAGACAGACAGACACAGACAGACAGACACAGACAGACAGACACAGACAGACAGACACAGACAGACAGACACAGACAGACAGACACAGACAGACAGACACAGACAGACAGACACAGACAGACAGACAGACACAGACAGACAGACAGACACAGACAGACAGACAGACACAGACAGACAGACAGACACAGACAGACAGACACAGACAGACAGACAGACACAGACAGACAGACAGACACAGACAGACAGACAGACACAGACAGACACAGACAGACAGACAGACAGACACAGACAGACAGACACAGACAGACAGACACAGACAGACAGACACAGACAGACAGACACAGACAGACAGACACAGACAGACAGACACAGACAGACAGACACAGACAGACAGACACAGACAGACAGACACAGACAGACACAGACAGACAGACACAGACAGACAGACACAGACAGACAGACACAGACAGACAGACACAGACAGACAGACACAGACAGACAGACACAGACAGACAGACACAGACAGACAGACACAGACAGACAGACACAGACAGACAGACACAGACAGACAGACACACAGACAGACAGACACACAGACAGACAGACACACAGACAGACAGACACACAGACAGACAGACACACAGACAGACAGACACAGACAGACAGACAGACACAGACAGACAGACACAGACAGACAGACACAGACAGACAGACAGACACAGACAGACAGACACAGACAGACAGACACAGACAGACAGACACAGACAGACAGACACAGACAGACAGACACAGACAGACAGACACAGACAGACAGACACAGACAGACAGACACGACAGACAAACAGACACAGAGATAGACACACACACAGATTCATAGATACACACAGATGCACAGACACAGACAAACACACACACACACAGATGGATACACAGACCCACACTTATGAGTCTCTAAATAGTCATTCATAATGTTAGAAAGAGGACTCTAATCTCATTTGAATAACACCTTACCATCTTTAAAAATCCTTCCACCCCCAAAACACAACAACAAAGAACACATTGGCTAATGTGGTCTGAGATACACAATGACTGAATAAATATGAAATGGCTCTGACTGTCATACATTTAAACATAGGTTCACCTGATTAGGGTTGACCTGGGGATAAACAACATGAACCTCTAGTTTAAAGAATATGTAATCCCCTATTTCAAAACATCTCATCCCCTATCTGTACCCTAAACTACTAAACTATTTTCAGAACATCCTGCCCCTTGCCTTAGCAATTAGCTATTTTGGGAACAGCTTGCATCCCACCCTAGCTCTAAGAAACACCTAACATCTGAGTCACTGGCATAATGTATAAGAATGCTACTACCCTTATCATTATCATTTATACAGCCACATTTTCAAGCTGGCATGGGTTTGATGGGACATAATTAGGCAGTATTTTATATGCCAGATGCCCTCTTTGACACCAACCCTTTTAGATGCCTCTTAGAATACTTATAGATACAGTGTATTACTTCTAAAAACCAGAATACGTATAGCAGTGGAAACATTAGGCTTCCTGGTTTTTCAAACCACCGCCCTCCTACTTACTGCTATAGGGACGAAGATAGCCATCCATAAATATGATCTCTGGCTCTTTCAGCACATCTCCCTCACTATTGTCCACTAGGATCATAGGGCAACATCCATTTGAGGGTTGGCATTTCAAAAAAACAGAATGGATGAATGAAAGAACATTACAACATTTTATTAATTGATACTATTACTGTTAGTCGCTATATATATATATAATCATCATCATCTTACATCTGTTTTCCCTGCTAGCAAGAGTTAGACATGTCATTACACACTGGTCAATACTCAAGCAGAGCCTCTAACCTCCAGAGGGACTGAGAACCAACATACAATTCCAGACTCTACCGAATGCATTTTATAATGGCACCAACAATAGGGAAGTTGTCATGTCTACAGCACAGCTGAAGAGTCCTCCTGTCTTGTTGTTTGGATGTCCTTTCCTATCACCAACTACTTGACACATACAGACACACACAGAGGAATTTATTTCACATAACAGCAAGACATAAAGGGAACACACATAAACACAGTAACTTCACTTTAGCAATAAGGGTTCCTAGTTCAGTTCTAGCCTGGGACTGTGTTCATTTTCAGGAATGACCATCAGATATCAAACCAATTAAAACTTAGTAGTGTAGTTGTAAATATCAAAAATATATTTTCATCTCTGAAGATGAGATTTCTTCTTAATTATTATTTCCGCTTATAACAGAGTATGAAATGTTATGAACATATTTCCTCCATGTATCCCAGTTTGTTTTCATTGTATTGAGTTCTGCCTTTGATCAACATTGAGACAATTGGGGTATTCTCAGTTTCTCTTTCTAAGTATCATACAAAGTCCACAAGCTGAGTGATTAAGGTGATCAAATAGTTTGTAAGAGTTGCTTTTAGTTTTACTAAATATAGTGAAAGCATAATGGTTTGGGTGTTGCACTCTCAATCATGTGCTTGTGGACTGGGCCATGTGTTTTGTCCTTGAGCAAGACACTCTAGTCTAGTTAACTGAAAAAAAGAATATGTATCAGCAGCAGTTGTTGGGGATAACCTCGTAATGAACTGGCATTTGTCATACAGGTGAGTCTTTTCATGATAGGACTAGTGCCTCTATCATTAAAATACTGTGGAGCCTCTTATGAGATACAAACTCATAGAAGGTCAACTAAATCTACATAAGTGTGAGCTGTAACACACAAAAATTAATTAATTATTTAAAAACTTATCTTATAATATTAAAATCTAGAAAACATAATATCTTCTTAAAATATTGATATTTAGAAATAAGTGGAGACACTTGCTTCTGACAGGATCTGCTGGAAGGCATGCTTGAAGACTCTGCCCCCTCTGATTCTCCCAGGAATAAGTGGCTGCAAAAGAAAAAAAGAAATAACTGTCAACTTCAAACAATAAAGAAAGATTAAAGTATGTCCCATGCCCAGAGGCTCATTAGGCCAGAGATTATCCCAGTTTCATTTGCATTAAATCATTTAGCATTCACATTACGCTCTATATACTATTGTAAAGGCTTTATTTCACACTCCTCTCTATATACTATTGTAAAGGCTTTATTTCACATTACTCTCTATATACTATTGTAAAGGCTTTATTTCACACTCCTCTCTATATACTATTGTAAAGGCTTTATTTCACACTACTCTCTATATACTATTGTAAAGGCTTTATTTCACATTACTCTCTATATACTATTGTAACGGCTTTATTTCACATTACTCTCTATATACTATTGTAAAGGCTTTATTTCACACTACTCTCTATATACTATTGTAAAGGCTTTATTTCACACTACTCTCTATATACTATTGTAAAGGCTTTATTTCACACTACTCTCTATATACTATTGTAAAGGCTTTATTTCACATTACTCTCTATATACTATTGTAACGGCTTTATTTCACATTACTCTCTATATACTATTGTAAAGGCTTTATTTCACACTACTCTCTATATGCTATTGTAAAGGCTTTATTTCACACTCCTCTCTATATACTATTGTAAAGGCTTTATTTCACATTACTCTCTATATACTATTGTAAAGGCTTTATTTCACACTACTCTCTATATACTATTGTAAAGGCTTTATTTCACACTACTCTCTATATACTATTGTAAAGGCTTTATTTCACACTCCTCTCTATATACTATTGTAAAGGCTTTATTTCACACTACTCTCTATATACTATTGTAAAGGCTTTATTTCACATTACTCTCTATATACTATTGTAACGGCTTTATTTCACACTACTCTCTATATACTATTGTAAAGGCTTTATTTCACACTCCTCTCTATATACTATTGTAAAGGCTTTATTTCACACTACTCTCTATATACTATTGTAAAGGCTTTATTTCACACTACTCTCTATATACTATTGTACAGGCTTTATTTCACACTACTCTCTATATACTATTGTAAAGGCTTTATTTCACACTACTCTCTATATACTATTGTACAGGCTTTATTTCACACTACTCTCTATAGACTATTGTACAGGCTTTATTTCACACTACTCTCTATATACTATTGTAAAGGCTTTATTTCACATTACGCTCTATATACTATTGTAAAGGCTTTATTTCACACTACTCTCTATAGACTATTGTAAAGGCTTTATTTCACATTACTCTCTATATACTATTGTACAGGCTTTATTTCACATTACTCTCTATATACTATTGTACAGGCTTTATTTCACACTACTCTCTATATACTATTGTACAGGCTTTATTTCACACTACTCTCTATATACTATTGTAAAGGCTTTATTTCACACTACTCTCTATATACTATTGTACAGGCTTTATTTCACACTACTCTCTATATACTATTGTAAAGGCTTTATTTTACACTACTCTCTATATACTATTGTAAAGGCTTTATTTCACACTACTCTCTATATACTATTGTAAAGGCTTTATTTCACACTACTCTCTATATACTATTGTACAAGCTTTATTTCACACTACTCTCTATATACTATTGTAAAGGCTTTATTTCACACTACTCTCTATAGACTATTGTACAGGCTTTATTTCACACTACTCTCTATATACTATTGTAAAGGCTTTATTTCACATTACGCTCTATATACTATTGTAAAGGCTTTATTTCACACTACTCTCTATAGACTATTGTAAAGGCTTTATTTCACATTACTCTCTATATACTATTGTAAAGGCTTTATTTCACATTACTCTCTATATACTATTGTAAAGGCTTTATTTCACACTACTCTCTATATACTATTGTACAGGCTTTATTTCACACTACTCTCTATATACTATTGTACAGGCTTTATTTCACATTACTCTCTATATACTATTGTAAAGGCTTTATTTCACATTACTCTCTATATACTATTGTAAAGGCTTTATTTCACATTACTCACTATATACTATTGTAAAGGCTTTATTTCACATTACTGTCTATATACTATTGTACAGGCTTTATTTCACATTACTCTCTATATACTATTGTAAAGGCTTTATTTCACATTACTCTCTATATACTATTGTAAAGGCTTTATTTCACACTACTCTCTATAGACTATTGTACAGGCTTTATTTCACACTACTCTCTATATACTATTGTAAAGGCTTTATTTCACACTACTCTCTATATACTATTGTAAAGGCTTTATTTCACATTACTGTCTATATACTATTGTACAGGCTTTATTTCACATTACTGTCTATATACTATTGTACAGGCTTTATTTCACATTACTCTCTATATACTATTGTAAAGGCTTTATTTCACACTACTCTCTATATACTATTGTAAAGGCTTTATTTCACACTACTCTCTATAGACTATTGTACAGGCTTTATTTCACACTACTCTCTATATACTATTGTAAAGGCTTTATTTCACACTACTCTCTATATACTATTGTACAGGCTTTATTTCACACTACTCTCTATATACTATTGTACAGGCTTTATTTCACACTACTCTCTATATACTATTGTAAAGGCTTTATTTCACATTACTCTCTATATACTATTGTAAAGGCTTTATTTCACACTACTCTCTATATACTATTGTACAGGCTTTATTTCACACTACTCTCTATATACTATTGTAAAGGCTTTATTTCACACTACTCTCTATAGACTATTGTACAGGCTTTATTTCACACTACTCTCTATATACTATTGTAAAGGCTTTATTTCACATTACTCTCTATATACTATTGTAAAGGCTTTATTTCACACTACTCTCTATATACTATTGTACAGGCTTTATTTCACACTACTCTCTATATACTATTGTAAAGGCTTTATTTCACACTACTCTCTATATACTATTGTAAAGGCTTTATTTCACACTACTCTCTATATACTATTGTACAGGCTTTATTTCACACTACTCTCTATATACTATTGTAAAGGCTTTATTTCACACTACTCTCTATAGACTATTGTACAGGCTTTATTTCACACTACTCTCTATATACTATTGTAAAGGCTTTATTTCACATTACTCTCTATATACTGTTGTAAAGGCTTTATTTCACATTACTCTCTATATATTATTGTACAGGCTTTATTTCACACTACTCTCTATATACTATTGTACAGGCTTTATTTCACACTACTCTCTATATACTATTGTACAGGCTTTATTTCACACTACTCTCTATATACTATTGTAAAGGCTTTATTTCACATTACTCTCTATATACTATTGTACAGGCTTTATTTCACACTACTCTCTATATACTATTGTAAAGGCTTTATTTCACACTACTCTCTATATACTATTGTAAAGGCTTTATTTCACACTACTCTCTATATACTATTGTAAAGGCTTTATTTCACACTACTCTCTATATACTATTGTAAAGGCTTTATTTCACATTACTCTCTATATACTATTGTAAAGGCTTTATTTCACACTACTCTATATACTATTGTACAGGCTTTATTTCACACTACTCTCTATATACTATTGTACAGGCTTTATTTCACATTACTCTCTATATACTATTGTAAAGGCTTTATTTCACACTACTCTATATACTATTGTACAGGCTTTATTTCACACTACTCTCTATATACTATTGTACAGGCTTTATTTCACATTACTCTCTATATACTATTGTACAGGCTTTATTTCACACTACTCTCTATATACTATTGTAAAGGCTTTATTTCACACTACTCTCTATATACTATTGTAAAGGCTTTATTTCACACTACTCTTTATATACTATTGTAAAGGCTTTATTTCACATTACTCTCTATATACTATTGTAAAGGCTTTATTTCACACTACTCTATATACTATTGTACAAGCTTTATTTCACACTACTCTCTATATACTATTGTACAGGCTTTATTTCACACTCCTCTCTATATACTATTGTACAGGCTTTATTTCACACTACTCTCTATATACTATTGTACAGGCTTTATTTCACACTACTCTCTATATACTATTGTACAGGCTTTATTTCACACTACTCTCTATATACTATTGTAAAGGCTTTATTTCACACTACTCTCTATATACTATTGTAAAGGCTTTATTTCACACTACTCTCTATATACTATTGTAAAGGCTTTATTTCACACTACTCTCTATATACTATTGTACAGGCTTTATTTCACACTACTCTCTATATGCTATTGTAAAGGCTTTATTTCACACTACTCTCTATATACTATTGTAAAGGCTTTATTTCACACTACTCTCTATATACTATTGTAAAGGCTTTATTTCACACTACTCTCTATATACTATTGTACAGGCTTTATTTCACATTACTCTCTATATACTATTGTACAGGCTTTATTTCACACTACTCTCTATATACTATTGTAAAGGCTTTATTTCACATTACGCTCTATATACTATTGTAAAGGCTTTATTTCACACTACTCTCTATATACTATTGTAAAGGCTTTATTTCACATTACTCTCTATATACTATTGTAAAGGCTTTATTTCACACTATTCTCTATATACTATTGTACAGGCTTTATTTCACACTACTCTCTATATACTATTGTAAAGGCTTTATTTCACACTCCTCTCTATATACTATTGTAAAGGCTTTATTTCACATTACGCTCTATATACTATTGTAAAGGCTTTATTTCACATTACTCTCTATATGCTATTGTAAAGGCTTTATTTCACACTACTCTCTATATACTATCGTAAAGGCTTTATTTCACACTACTCTCTATATACTATTGTAAAGGCTTTATTTCACACTACTCTCTATATACTATTGTAAAGGCTTTATTTCACATTACGCTCTATATACTATTGTAAAGGCTTTATTTCACACTACTCTCTATATACTATTGTAAAGGCTTTATTTCACACTACTCTCAATGAGATTTTGATAATATTTATTTTGAGAACAATACCTTTACATCAGTATGAGTGGCCAATTATGACCTGTTTGAACAGAAAGAGGTGAGAAAATTATGGCCAGATATGGTTGGTTTAAATGATAAAGGGTTAAACAAATAAGAGTACAGGACATCAGTTCATTGCAGGATAAACTCCCAGCTGGTGATGTTGGTACTAGTTTTCAGCTAAGCTGATTGGTGCAATGTGAAAGGAAGTGTTTTGAAGAACACATCCTACCATCTAATCCATGCTATCGTAAGGCCAATACCTTAACCACTCTTAAAATAAAGGCAGACTGTAAATGCATGTGGCAAAACCAGTATATGATGTCATATGATTGCACAGTAGAGACGTTGAAGACAACTATTCAATTATGTTTTGTTTAAAGTGGGTTAAGACTAAAGTTAAACTTAGTTTTTTTCCTTCGAATGTCAGTGGTCTTTAGTGCATATGTCATGTATTAATCAAACTCTCTCGGTGTGCTTCAAAATTCCTTCAAGGCTATAGGAGGTAAGTGTTTATGTGTAAAATAATGCCTTTAGTTTTGACACATGGACACCCACACACACATGCAAACACACATGCACACACACACATGCAAACACATACATATACGTATAAATAAATAAATATATATATAATATACACACACACACATGTGTGTGTATATGTATATATGTAATTTCTAATAGACACAAGATATGCAGTCATACTAATTTCATTTAATAGTTTGTATCTATTTATTTGTAGTATGTGTAGGCATGGATGTGAAAACTACAAACACATGCACATGTATGTCTGTATGATTATATTTAGATAATATGAGGTCCAGATTCTGCAAATTTAAACATTGTGTTTGTGAGCAGGGCTTATTTACTTATATTCTTTTATACTTTTACTGGTTTTCATCATTAGTCTGTGACCATACTGGGGCACCACATTAAAGGGATTTAGTTGATAATACATATTTATTTATCACTTTTTGTCAAATTAGTTATGGTGCATAAGTAAACAGTAAATATAGACATGTACTCTCTCTCTCTCACCCACACACACACAATGTGCTTCTGTTATTTCTGTTTATTAAATTTCACTCACATAGCATTGTGAGGTTATAAAAGACACTTGCCCAAGGTACCACACAATGGGAATTAACCTGAAACCATGTGGTTGCAAAGTAGACTCCTTAACTACATGGCCAGACCTATATAATGTTATACTTGCACACTGTTTCCATTTACTAAATTCCACTCTCAAGGCTTTTGTCAGCTTTACAACTGAGTTAATCCTTTAGCATTCACATTACTATATTTACTATTGTATTTTCATGGTAAACACTTTATCTCATATAATTTTATCTCATATAATATTGAATCTATGAGATTTTGATATTATTTATTTTGAGAACAATACGTTAATGGAAGTCTGAGCAGCCGGTTATGGCCAGTTTGGACAGAAATAGGTGAGATAATTCTGTCCGGATATGGCCGGTTTAAATGCTAAAGGGTTAAAGGACATTTGCTGATGCTGTCAGCAAATGTCCAACAAGATTGCAAAGCAAACTTCTAAATGGTGCAAAGCCCATGGTCATTCGTGATGAAAGGGGTCTTTACTATATATATATATATATATATATATATATATATAATCAACATTTTATTATCTGCTTTCTCTGCTAGCAAGGGTTGGATGAGTCTACATAGACCAAGTCAGTACTGAAGTGGGACTACTGATCTCCCAGATAGGCTGAAGGGAGGTGGGGTCTGCATTTCCCTTACATACAGTCTCACATTCTACCAAGTGCACAAGAGAAGTTTTCATGTCTTTGACACATCTGGAAAGTCCTCCAACCCTTGTTTGGCAGACTTTCTATGGCTGAATACCCTTTCTATCACTAATCACTTTCCAGCGTGTTCTGGGTGCATTTATCATGTAGATCACCAACACTAAAGAGGTTGCCATACCATGGCACAACTGAAGGGTCCTTGTGTGCGTGTGTGTGTGTCTGTGTGTGTGAATATAAACACTTTAAAACTAACAGGTTTGTGTCATTGAACCTAGGCAGTTTGTAGAGTTAGGTATTGAAAGGATTATCATACATAGAATGACTGTCAGAAAAAGAAAATGTGGAAAGTTGCACGTTTCTCATGGATTAGTTTAGGAATAACCCTGGATGTTCCTATGTACCCATAGTTAATTTCCTCATCCCCTACATAGATAACTATCAAAATGATAATGTATCTATTTAGGTCACATCCTGAGGAACAGTTTCCTGTGATCTGAGACTAAATGATGAATTGCTTCAATTGTATATCAACTTCTATAAGAGGGAGAAGGGAGTGTATATATAAATATCTCTGACCTCTCAATAAAAACAGCAGTGACTCTGTGTGTTGACTGTTAGCCCTTTTTATACCCCCCAACCACCCACCAATCTATGATATAAACTGTTTGTTTTAAAGTGTTTATCAGCATTATTTTACAAACGTTTTTGCCTTTCATCCTTACGGGGGGGGGGGGGGGGGTCGATGAAATAAAGTACCAGTAATGCACTGAGTATTGTGCCAAAAGTAGAAACAATTATTTTACAAACGTTTTTTTTTACTTTGTTTGCCTCGGTTGGAGGGATCTTCTCCTACACAAGTTCCCTATTTACAGTGTTTCTTTGTCTCCTCTCTGAGGTTCAGCATTTTGAGTTCAGCTCTCACCATTTCTACCTATGTTTTCATCAGTCTTCCTCTACCATGGCTTTCTTCCACTGAAATTTCTTGGCGCTTCTTCACTCAACTTCATCATACATATGCATCTTTATCTAAAAATATTCCATATTAATTTTATTTAAGAACCTTTTTTAAATTATATCCCAAACGTCAGCTTAATAACGAGAAAGTTACATTCCTAAATCCCTCTAAATTCTTGCTTATTTTCAAAATTATTTGAAAATCATAGGCAGTGACTTTCATTAGAAATATTTCAATGAAAGGGTTAAACCTCAGGAATAAGTAGCCAAAGAAGGATTAAACCTAATCTCTTTTAGCTTATATTCTTATGGATGTGTCTTCTTTTATTCCTTTACTGGTTTCAGTCATTAGACTGTGACCATGCTGGGGAACTGCTTTGAAGGGATTCAGTCTATCAGATCAACCCAGGTGCTTATTATTAATGATGTTTATGATACTATATGTACATGATCAAATCAAGAATCTCAGCACTACCTTCACTTTCACAGGCTAATGTAAAGATAGGACTGACGTCTGCATCAACTCTGCTTACATTGTCATCTAGTTTAGGTCAGAAGTCCATTGGGTCACAAAAACTGCATCAGGTCAGAAGTCCATTGGGTCACAAAAACTGCATCTATTGAGTGCTTATTCAGACCAATTTTCTATATGACTGCAAGGTGTGGTCAATGAGAGTGCCAGATTTATATATGATGGAAGCTTTTGACCATTTTTCTCTGTTGAATTTCTCATATTCAAGCATTAGATTTTGTACCAAATTCTGAAATTTGTCATTAGTGCCAGTTTGATTTGCTCCTACAACTCAGAAGCTGTCTCCATTGGCTTGATCACTCTACCCCCCCCCCCCCCCCCCCACACACACCTCCATTTCCATGGGGTGTGCTCATTTGCAATGCAATCAAGCCAGAACCATTCCTGAGATGGTATGCTAAAGCAGACTGCTGAAAACTTGGTTTGGCACAATGTTCAAATCCTGTTGAGGTTAGCTTTGCCTTTCATCAAATCCTGTTGAGGTTAGCTTTGCCTTTCATCAAATCCTGTTGAGGTTAGCTTTGCCTTACATCCTTACAATCATGTACTGGGTCGATTTAATTGATTTTCCCCTTCCCCCAAATTGTTGGCCTTATGCCTAAATCAGAAACCAATATTTGCATTAGATATCTATGATTGTCATGCATGGATGGCTTCTGTTCATGATTGGATTCACTAGTTAGAGCCAGCTCAACTCATCTTGAGTTACAAGCTCAAGTAAGCTACCATACATAGCTTCATAAATTGATTGGTACAATTAATTTGGATCTTGAACTAATATCTGGTCATATTACATACATGGTGTCTTCTGTTGACATTATACTGGCTGACAATATTCGTGTTTGATGCAGGAGGCACATGGCTTAGTGGTTAGAGCATTCTTGCATTCTTGCAATCTAAAGGTTGTGAGTAAAGTGGACGTATAGGCGCCATGGAAAAAAAAGCACCCAGCACTCACTGTAAATGAGGTTGGTGTTAGGAAGGGCATCCAGCTGTAGAAATCAAACCAGAATCAGTTCCCATCCCACCCTTGCAAGCGGGGAAAAGCGGACTTAAAATGATGATGATGAGGAGGAGGAGGATGATGCCTATGAATGCCATGCAGGGCAACCTTTGTTTGTGATGCTGTAGTTCAAGCTACCCAAGTGA
>OZ024741.1:367058275-367180775 GCA_964016885.1 Eledone cirrhosa | reverse complement strand
TAACCCATGTTAGCATGGAAAATGGACGTTTAACTATAATGATGATATACATATAAGAACAAGAGAACTCTGCTGGCAAATAATACTTTAGATGGACAAAAATAGCTAGTTATTATAATATAGATTTTCCACTTCAGCAGTTCTATTATTTCATCTTCCCACTCCCCTCCTAGTGCGGGCTGTAAAATAGTACACCCTAGGAGCTTTAAATTCTCTTATTGGTTTCAGTCATTTGACTGCAACCATACTGCAGCATTGCTTTGAGGGGATTTAGTTGATCCTATGAGTCCAGTATAGGCGGCAAATTGGCAGTCGTTAGAACATTGGATATAATGCTTTATGGTATTTGTTCCGGCTATGCTTTCTAAGTTCAAGTCCCGTTGAGGTCAATTTTGCCTTTCATCCTTTTGAGGTCAATAAAAAAATTACCAGTCTAGTATTGTGGTCAATTCTTCCTCTATATCTTGTTCTCACTTTCTATCTTTCTTTGGAAGAAATCTGCTGTACTCAGGCCTGGAGAGGGATGGGCTGTACTCAGGCCTGGAGAGGGATGGGCTCCGCCAGGCTTAAAATGCCCAAGAAACTCTGTATGTCAATGCGGCACCCCTATGGCTCTATCAGGAACCATACATTCATATATGAACCCAGTACATTTTTTTCAAGTCAAATCTTGTACGTATTTTATCACTTTTAAATTCTATTTTATTCTATTCAGTTTTATTTTTCCTTTTCCTAGTTATATCTCGATTTGAAAAAAAATAAAGATCTTGGAATTCAGTTTAAAAAACAAGTACAGCGTCGAGAAGGTATCTGTACACATGGGGGTCGGACAACAGCTTCCAGCGAAGGAACCACTCATTCTGTACGCACTGCTGAACAAGTTGCCTTTTCTGAGTGGATCAACTCGTAAGTTCTGCTGTTTTCTGGTTATTTATTTATTTGTTTGTTGTTGTTTTTTAATTTATTTTTACTGTGGTGTTGGTGCCATGATTAAATACACCCAGTCCACTGTGTAAGGTAGTACTATAGGTGCCATGATAAAATGCACCCAGCCCTCTTCTCTTTGTGAAGTGCTAGTGCAACAATAAAATGCACATCACCTATTTTGTAAAGTGGTAGTGCTGGTGCCTGGATAAAATACACCCAGTACATTCTGTGAAGTGATTGGTGTTCGGAAGGGCATCTAACTGTAGAAACCATGCCAAATCCAGAATGCATGGGAAAGTGATGGTTGGAGTCAGGAAAGGCTTGTGGCTGAAAAACTCTTCCCTGAAAAAAGTCTCATCCAGCCCATGCTAACATAGGGATTAACTAAATGGATGTGAAAATGATGATGATGATTATCTATAAAAAAAAATAACAAACAAATAAAACTGAAACAACATTGAAAGAACAATTAAGTTCAATTAGTGGTTTTGTCATGTTGGGTGGTGCAGGAGGATGGCAATGAAGGTGGGAGAATAATTGACATTGCTTAATTAAGGTTTGCTTGTCTTTTTCTGTAATTAAATTAATTCCGTTTGGATGTGTTTTTCTTTTGTTTTTGTTTTTTAAAGTGTATTTTGTAAAATGATCCGTTAATGTCAACAAGACAAGATGCTATTTATCCATGTTATCTGATAATATTTTACAAAGATGAGATATTTGCCCTTGCTATACATAATTGTTTCTACTTTAGGCACAAGGCCAGCAAAATACCCAGTACATTACTGGTGCTTTATTTTATCGACCCCATAAGGATGAAAGGCAAAGTTAACCTCGGCAGGATTTGAACTCAGACTGTAAAGGGACGTAACTATGCTAGAAAGCATGGCGTCCAACCCTCTACCGATACTGCCAATTCACCACATAATGTCATCTAACACGTTTGATATCAAACCACCTACCCCTGCTGCCTCTCCACATCTGCTTCTATGATACAAGGCTTCTTATTTGAAAGTCTTTATTATCATCTTTTTTTATGTCCATTTTCTATGCTTCTTATCTAAAAAATGTTCATCATAATTATATGAGATAATCTATGTTATGTTCCATACGTGTAGGCACCACGGTAAAAAAGCACCCAGTACTCACTTTAAATGAGGTTGGTGTTAGGAAGGGCATCCAGCTGTAGAAACTGAGCCAAAATCAGTTTCGTATGAGCAAGACATGGTTACCTGACCTGGCATTGCCCACAACAGGACAACCTGTCTAACCCATGCTAGCGTGGAAGAATGGACGTAAAACGGTGATGATGATGACACCAGCTTAATAATGAGAAAGTTAGTTATATGACAAAATCCCAGAAAATTCATGATTATTTAAAAAACTATTTAGAAATCATAGGCAGCGTTGTTCATTAGAAATATTGTAATGAAAGGGTTTACAAAAGTTTGTTATCATCTATCCTGGTTTCCATACTGGTATGAGTTGAACAATGAGAGGTGGTGAATTAGCAGAGTATTTAAACCATCAATTTAATTGTGTTGGCATTTGTTCCAACCCCCTGTGCTCTGAGTTCAAATCCTACCAAGTTCAATATTGCTTTTCATCCATTTTGGGAATAGTTTGATGAGTCAAATACCAATACAGGAGCAGTGGATTGGTGGAATTGTTAAAGAGTTGAATGTGATGATTTGTGGTACCTGCTCTGGTTCTGTACACAGTTGAAATCCTGCTTTTTTTTCCACTGGAAAAGCAATGACTCTTCTGCCAGGAACTGTGACTGGCAGATTGTATCCTCCTTTCTCAGTAGGTTATCTTCCTTTTGTGAGAAGTAATTGGCTTAAAAGGCTGACTGATCAGATAGTATATTCCATCCTCAGCTGGTGGTTAGGGCTTCAGTCAGTTTTCCTTCAGAGCTACAGATTGAATTTCATTGGTGTTTACCTAGCTGTAATTATCTTCTAACGGTGGGTCTTCATTGGTTTCCATAATCAACATTCAGTTATTCAACCAACTGAATATCCAACTCATGAATAAACATATAAGTAGTTGAGTATTCCTTAGACATGTGCACCATTAACGTAATTTTCAGGCAGAATCAGCATAACAAAATGTGACAAGGTTGGGCCTGTGAATTACAGATACAATCTAACTGATAGACTTCATCTTTGTTTTTGTTGATTCAATTTCATTCACAAGGCTTGAGTTGACCTGAGGCTAGGGTAATGACATATATATATATATATATATATATATACGCACACACACATACATTGTGTGTATATAGTTTGGAATAGGTACACTATATCCCTGCATGTTGTAAGAAGTGACTAAAAGGGTTAGTGTCAGGAAAGGAATCCGGCTGTAAAACATTGCCTCAAAAAATCCCATCCAACCAGTATAGAAAAGTTGATGTAAAACAGTAAATGTGCCTTGTTTTTCTATTAACCTGTACATACATACATACATATAATGTCTAACCCATGCTAGCGTGTAAAAATGGACGTTAAACAATGATGATGATACATACAAATAGACTATTAAGCTAGTGTTTGACACATAAATGTTTTCACATAAAATTATGGAGAAAAGGTTGTTAGATATAAACAACACTTTAAAACAAAGTCTTCTATTATAGAACCAAGGGCATTTTATGTTGTTTGGTATCAAAAGGGTTAATGCAATAAGTTTATTTATATATGTATTAATTTTCATCTCTCCTTTTCCAGAAACCTCAACAGGGATCCAGAATGTAAACCATACCTGCCACTAAATTCAGAATCAGATGATCTTTATAAGAAAATGGCCGATGGTATTCTATTGTGGTGAGTTGTAGCCCACTTAAAATGAGTTGTCTTTGTACTTTCTATTTATAGGTGTGCATGTTTACAGATATGACTAGTTCAATGGACAGATATCTGGGTGTGTATATGTGTGGGCGTATGTTGGATGTACATACCAGTTTAGAGATATCTGGGTAGGCAGATGGATGTAAGTGTGTTGAACAAAGGCTTAATGTTTAGGGTATTTGGTTCATGATCGGAAGATTATGAGTTCGATTTCTAGTAATGCATTGTATCCTTGAGCAAGACACTTTATTTCACATTATTCCAGTCCACTCAGCTGGAAAAAATGAGTTGTGCCTGTTATTTAAAGAGGCCAGCTTTGTCGCACACTGTATCGCACTCAATCTTCCCGGGAACTATGTTAAAAGTACATATGTTTGTAGAATGCTCAGCCACTTACACATTGTCATTCCAATAGTCAAACAACTGGAACATTCATCCTCAGAACTGACAGGTCCAACAATATCATGTGTGTTGATGATAGTCAAGTGGTGTTGTTAAACTGGTTAGTGAATTAAGTCTACCATTGAAGATGGCTATAGTAGAATTGTACTCAGTGTATATGAGTTTAACTCTTTAGCATTTACGTTACTCTATATTTACTATTGTATTTTCATTGTAAAGGCTTTACCTCACATAATATGAAATAATATCGAATCTATCAGATTTTGATGTTATTTATTTTGAGAACAATACCTTAACATCAGAGTGAGTGGCTGGTTTCAGCCAGTTTGAACAGAAAGAGGTGAGAGAATTCTGGCCGGTTTAAATGCTAAAGGGTTAAAGATGTTTGACTGGATAGATTGATGTGGTTCTATGTGTGTTGATGGTGTTTATTATTATTTTTATTTTGGGGGGGCTTTTGTTTTTTACCATTTAATCAAAGAGGGAAGGACTGTGTCGATGACCAATTTCAGATCCCCCAATATAAAAGGGAGGGAGCAGACCTAATCTGATTGCTTGCAGCAGAGTAAACTGCACTGAAGGCACCCTGGGTGTTAAACTGGGTGATGGATTAAGTTTACCACCGAAGTAAGCTACAGCGGGATTTAAACTGGGTGATGGATTAAGTTTACCACCCAAGTGGACTACAACAGGATTTAAACTGGGTGACAGATTAAGTTTACCACCCAAGTGGACTACAACAGGATTTAAACTGGGTGACAGATTAAGTTTACCACCCAAGTGGACTACAACAGGATTTAAACTGGGTGACAGATTAAGTTTACCACCCAAGTGGACTACAACAGGATTTAAACTGGGTGACAGATTAAGTTTACCACCCAAGTGGACTACAACAGGATTTAAACTGGTGACAGATTAAGTTTACCACTCAAGTAAGCTACAGTAGGATTTAAACTCAGTATATATGAGTTTAGAACTAACTGGGTGGATAGATAGACAGATGTTGATATATGTATGTAGGTATATGAGTGATGATGGGGTATATAAGTTTTAAAATATCTGGGTAGTTAAGTGTATGTGAATGTATGTTGATGGTTTTTTAAAATTATATATATATTTACTATTTAATCAAGCAGTGTGGTTGTGCTCATGACCTTTTTAGGGCCTCTGAGACTGATGGGTGGAAGTGAGTGAGAGGAAAGTGACCCCAAAACAAATTCCTAGCTTGAATGCTCTGCTAAAAGGCACCCAGGGACCAGGTGGTGGTAGGATCAGCAATGGATTAAGTCTACCACCCTAGTAGTTCACAGTGGGATATGAACTTAGTGTAGATGAATTTAGAGATGCCTTGATGGGCAGATGGATGTGGGTATATGTGTGGTGTATATATGTGTGTGTTGATGTGATGGTATATATAAATTTGGAGATAAATTATATCTTTAATGAAAAACATCAGTTTAATTATGTTCTAAGCAGATGAAAAAGTTATGTGGGTTAAGTTTAATTGCCATAATTGATCCATATTTGCTGTAAGTTGGATAGTTAATATAAGAACAGTTATTTATACAGTTGAATACTCTTCTTATTGTTAACCAGTATTAAGTGAACTGTAGTCCAGATCCACACAACTAAAATATAGCTTAGAAACACAACATTTTTGTCAAAATTTATATTATTATTGTTATAAAATACATTTCTTTTTCTTTGGGTGTCATGTCTGTTTTGAGGTTGGCATGGATCGATGCTTGGAATTTCTGTCATCTTATGTATAGGTCTACATATGTGTACTTCATTTAGTCTTTTGTGAGCAGATAGTGAGGATCCCACTTATTCTTGTTCTCTAGCCCAGGGTTCTTAGATACTTTAATCCAGTCCTGCTGCTAAATAGTTTAGCCACAAAGTAGGAAATATAATCTGTTGTGTGTTGGTTAGGAAAATTAAAGCCAGCAGAGATATCTGTTTTGATTATGAGTAGAAGACTGTAGTTGTAAGGGTTCATCACCTGACTTTCTCAGATATCTAGTGCTTTAAACTCATAATAATTTGCATAACTGCTTAATTACCTTGTGCTTTTACACCAGTTAATTAAATAGTTAAGCAAATCATTATGAGCTGAAATACCATTGCAAGGAGTGATGGAATGTTACTTTTACAGGTTAGGACAATCATTGTCATGTTTACATCTATTTTTCCATACTTGTTAATGAGTAGTCAGCAAGTATTGCTGATCTAGGACCTCCATATGTTTTGTAAGTCAATGGATGCGCACCAGGAAAGTTCCTGGGCGAGGAGTTTTGAGGAAGACCAGCAGTTAACCATGCACATAAGTCTCCCTTCTCCATACCACCAATGTTGTCTAAGGGAAAAGCAAAGGTCAATACAGCTGTGTGATTGAATTTGAAAGGGCCCCCTTTGGCCAGAGCTTATCATAACTGATTGACCGTGGGTTTACTTCTTTAAAGCACAAAGCCTGGGTAAAATGTTTTGTGGAAGGCCAGCAGTCACCTCTTTCCATGCCATTAATGTTGTGAAAGGCCAATATAGCTTGGTACCAGTGATGTCAAAGGTCATAACATAATACTGCAAAGCATAATGTCCAACAATCTAACAATTCCTGTACTCTGTCTTTCTGTCCTGCTCTTTATTTATCAATCTTGAAAGGATGAAAAGCAAAGCAAATTTGATCTTGGTGGATTTCAAAGTCTGAGTGCAGAGAGCTAAACAACTTTATTAGAGCTCTTACAATTCTGCCTTGATGATATTTGGCTGAATGGTTAAGAAGTTTACTTTACAATCATTGGGTCCTGGGTTTGATCTTAGTGTCATATTGGATACGTATCATTTATCTTAGCCTTGGGTCAACCTGTGTCTTTTGAGTGAAATTGAGTAGAGAGAAGCTATTAGGAAGTCTGTTGGATAGACTTTACCTGTAATTCACTGTTATGCTGAATCTCCCTGAAAACTGCATTAAGGGTACGCATGTTAGTGAAATGCTCAGCCACTTACATGTTAATTTCACAAGTAGGTTATTCTCTTGATAGAACAACTAGAAAACTCATTGTCAAAACTGATGGAGATCCATCGTTAGTTTCCTTCAATGATATTTGTTTACTTTCAGTAGCCTTCACTGATTTCCAACATGTCTGTCTCATTGACTTAACATCTTCTCACATCCCTCTCTCTCTCATTGACTTAACATCTTCTCACATCCACCTGTCTCATTGAATTGGTCATTCTCCTACATCCCCGTTTCATTGAATAGGTCATCACTGTGAGGTGTTTTCTATTTCAGTAAACTCATCAATATAACCTGTCCAGACACCATCGATGAAAGAGGAATCAACAAAAACAATCCAAATGTCTACCGCAAACACGAGAACTTGGTGTTGGCATTAAACTCTGCCCGGTCCATTGGTTGCAACATCGTCAACATCGGTGCGGAAGACATTCAGGCTGGAACTCATCACCTGGTTCTTGGCTTATTGTGGCAAGTCATTAGAGTAAGTCTTCTGTTTCCTTGCTCAATTTATTTTAATCCTTTCATTACTGTATTTCTATCGAAGTACACAGCCTATGTCATCATTATCATCCTCTTTACTCAGCAATGTTGCTGGGTAAAGTGGATTTTGTAAATTGACACATTCTGTCCGGCTAACCCTTTCCAAAACATCCTCCTGTGTTAATCCCTTTCTTAACAGATATTTTCTGTTATCGTTCTGTGTTCTGGTCCTTCCAACAAGTTTTCTGCGATCTATCTCCATTTTCCATGCTTACTTGACAGGGTTATTTTCACTCAACTTGACAATGTGTCCCAATTAATTTCAAAAGTAATTAAACATTTTGAGGAATTAATAAAATAACTAACATTTTTATTAGTAAGTTGATGTTTGGAACATTACTTAACAAAAGTTCTTATATTAAAACTGTTTATCATAATTTTAATAAAAGTACAAACATTTTTAAACTGGCAGTTTTATATAGTTGAACAGGGCTGGTTTCAGAAAGTTTGGTATCAGAAGGATTAAAAGAATCAATTTCTTAATTCTTTTGTTAACATATTTCTACTGAAAGACACATTTTGAAAATAATCAAGAATTTGGTGGCAGTTGGGATGTTAATAATGTAACTAACTTTCTAATTATTAAGCTGGTGTTTGAAACATAACAAAGGTTCTTGCATAGAACAATAATGTAAAGTTTGTATCAGAGGACCATGAACAGTTTAAAGTGGTTTGGTATCCAAAGGGTAAAGTTTTCCTGTGACTTTGTATTGAATAATCAAGGGTCAGTTTCATGTAGTTTGGAATTAGAAGGATTATGCTGGGTGACAGGTTAAGTGTAGCACCCAACAATAGGAATTCTCTCTCTGACAGTCCTCCACACAGTTTGCATTTACCAAATTTAATTCACAAGGCTTTGCTTAAAACCAAAGTGCTGCACTGTAGGATTGAACCTCCTATGATTGTCTCAGATTGTTGTCGTTTGCCTAATTGTGATCAGAGATCAGTTCCCAGGGGCCACTATAGGGAGGTCAACAAACTTGGGCCCTAGGATTGAAGCTGATACCATATGGCTGCTAATGGAATATCTTAACCACACAGCCATGTCTGCACCCCAAAAATGTGGTTATGTGACTAATAAGGAAATGATGTAATTGTGGCAAAACCTGTTTAAATTGGATGGTACTTGAGTGAGGGTCAATATATGTCTGTAATAGATAAGTTGGACAAAATACTTGTTCATACATAAACAGTGCCTGTTTTTAGTATTTCAGTGGTCTATCATGAACTAAAAGCAGTGTGTGTCTGTGTGATTATATGTATGTTTGTATCTATCTATCTATCTATCTATATATTTTCTCACTCTCCCTCCACCCCCTCTCTCTTTCTCTCTAGATATATAGAGATAGAGATGTCTATATACCTATATATATATATCTATATATCATCATTATCACTGTTTTACGTCCGCTCTTTCATGCTAGCATGGGTTAGACAAGTTGTCCTGTTGTGGGCCGCAGCCAGTCGGCTGACCATGCCTTGCTCATACGGGAACTGATTCTGGCTTGATTTCTACAGCTAGATGCCCTTCCTAACACCAACCTCATTTACAGTGAGTGCTGGATGCTTTTTTCCATGGCGCCTACATGTCCACTTTACAGTGTGGGCTGGGTGCTTTTTTGCCGTGGCACCTCCACGACCACTTTGCAGTGGGAGGGTGTGGGGGATATTGTCTATATGCTTCAGCTTCGGCTTGTACCCGTGGGGGGTCGGGTCTTCTGTATTACTGTGTGACGCCAGAGGTCACGGTCGTGTGTCATCTCCTTTGAGAGGTGTAATTGTGTAAGGTCGGCTTTTATCACCTCATCCCAGGTCTTCTTGAGTCGCCCCACTCCGCAGTTTCCATCAACTTCTAGTGCTCTGCACCTTTTTATGCAGCTGTCATCCTTCACACGCATCACATGTCCATACCAACGCAACCGCCTCTCCTGCACACAGCATTTGATTCCTCTTATGCTCAGTCTCTCTCTCAATTCATTTATGCTTTGCCATTCGCGTATATTACTATTACACATCCATCGGAGCATGCAGGCTTCGTTTCTTTCTAATCTAAGCAAGTCTTACACAGACAGCGCCCAGGTCTCACTACCATGTAACATTGCTGTTCGTATACACGCATCATACAGTCTGCCTTTCATTTTGAGGGAAAAGCCTTTTGCAGCTATCAGTGGCAGTAGCTCCCTGAACTTCTTCCATCCTGTTCTTACCCTAGTTATTGTACTTTTCGAACACCCACCTCCGCTGCTAATTCGGTCTACTGTTTCTAGCTGTCTACTTACAAGGATATTAGTCTTTGTCAGGTTGACTTTGAGACCCTTTTTTTCTAGTCCCTGCTTTCAAGTTTGGAATTTCTTCTCTAGTTTACCATAGATTCAGCTATAAGTGCAAGGTCATCTGCATACAGGAGTTCCCATGGGCATCCGGTCTTAAACTCCTCCGTTATTGCCTGCAGGACTATGATGAACAGGAGAGGGCTAAGAACAGAGCCCTGGTGGACCCCAACCTGTACGCTAAATTCCTCGCTATACTCATTGCTAATCCTAACTTTGCTGACTGCTCCCCTATACATGGCTTGTACAGCTTTCATAAGCTATTCATCTACTCCTAGTTTTCTAAGAGTCCACCAGATTATAGCACGGGGAACTCTGTCAAAGGCTTTCTCGAGATCGATGAATGCCAGGTAGAGTGGCTTACTTTTAGCTAGGTACTTTTCCTGTAACTGCCTCACAAGGAAGAGGGCATCAGTGGTGCCTCTTCCTGGTACAAACCCAAATTGCATCTCATCTAGTTTCACCCGGTCCCTAATCAACTGTGCTATAACTCTTTCTGTCACTTTCATGACCTGGTCCATCAGCTTTATACCTCTATATTTTCCTCTATCTAGTGCATCACCTTTACCTTTGTAGCAGTTGACAATGATGCTACTGCACCAATCCTTTGGTATGACACCTTCTAGTATTACCTGGTTAACAATATGTGTGGTTATGGTGTGACCTACCGACCCAGATGCCTTCAGCATCTCGGCAGCTATACCTGATGGACCGGTTGCCTTCCCCGTCTTCATATCTTTGATTGCCTTACTACGCTGCTGCTGCTTACTTGTACTGCTGGTCCCTCTATAGGGTCTACTTGGGGTAGGGTCTTTTCTTCCCATGCGTTCTCCTCATTTAGTAATCTATCATAATCGCTCTTCCACGCATCTTTCTTCTCAGCACTTGTGAGGGCAAGCTCACCTTTATCATTCTGGATACACTTCTCTCCAATGACATCACAATTCTCTCTGACACGCTGCCTCACAATCTTGAACACCTCCTGTTTCTGGTCCTCACGTTGCAAAACATGCTTGAATTTTCTATCCTCTGCTTCCCTCCTAGCTAAGTATACTTGTCGCTTAGCTTCCCTCCTGGTCTCTCTGTAATGTACCCTGCTTCTCCCGTTCTTCCATTCTTTTCATGCCTGTCTCTTGGCCTTAACTGCCTCATCTACTTTATTGTTCCACCACAAAGTCACTCTCCTCCTGCCTGTGGCCTTACTCCAGCCACAAATCTCATCCGTCGCCTTTAGTAAGTTATTTTTTAGGAACTCCCAGTGCTCTTCTACATTGAATGTCTTTATCTGTTCTTTATTGTCATAGGCGTTAAGTAAAATATCTTTAAATATATACATATAAATATATATAGTGATACAAAAATGCAACGATGAAGTTAATTCAACTTTAATTTTTATAGTTGTTTTATTAAAATGCTTGCTTATCATTTATTTCACTAACCATGTATCATCACGTCCATCTTCCATGCTAGCATGGGTAAAAAAATTCACAAAGGAAAAAAGTATGATACACTATTTACTAAGAAGAGAATAAAAAGTTCTTAGGAATGGAATGAAGTGGTTCAGTATTGAGAATGCGTTAATCAGGCTAGTGAGGCCATCGAGACGGATTGTAGTAAACAAAACTATCATCCTTTTCCTGACAGCCTGTAAAAGGAGCACATTATGCAAAATCATTTTTTATTTTATTTACAAATTTTATGTAAATATGTGTTACATATATATATATATGCATATATATGTATACATATATATATAAATACGTATTACCTATATATATATATATATATATAAAATATATAGTAAATGCAATTTTGATTTGCAATATTAAAGCAGGTGTAATTTTTAAATCTAAATTTTTTTTCATTTTCTAGATTGGTCTTCTGAGTGACATTGACTTAAAACATCACCCTGGCCTGCTTCTACTATTGGAAGATGGAGAGGAACCTGAAGACTTTCAGAAGTTGACTCCAGAACAAATATTGGTGCGTTGGGTGAACTATCATCTTCGTAATGCCGGCACCAACCTTCAGATTAACAATCTTGCTGAAGACATAAAGGTTTGTAAAATTAACCATTCATTCATTAGGTTACCTATGATGTCATGTGGTATAGTGGTTAGTGTTAGATTCGGCGCTGAGCTGACTAGCCGCAGGTGTGCGCCTCGCAAGATGGAGTGGCTCTTCCAGCGTATCTCCCTTACCATCCTTTGGGGAAATGCCTTCTCCATTCTGTCCACCAGGGCCGTGGGGCGGCCAGCACGTGGGATCCCATTTGCTCATAATACAGTGAGATGGGGAGGGTGAGAGATGGCGACGAGGACAGTGGGAGTTTGGCTTTTCCATGTTCAGACCTGGTGTGCAGCGTCAGTTGTCTGTAGGGGGCTAGTGCTTTACAGTTCTTCACAGTGTTGTGTTGATCTCCGTGGGGTTCCATTGTGTCAACCCAAAATGGTTACCATAAGAGTGTGACAGTATGTGTTCTTGAGCAAGACACTTCATTTTATGTTGCTTCTTTTCATGATAGGACTGGAGCCTATGTTATTAAAACACCTAAGAAACCTGCTTTGAGATGCTAACCTGTATAGGTTAGGTTAGCATCTCAAAGGAAAAACATCTGTAGGAAAAACAATATGTAGAGTGTTGATAGGACTGGGAAACCTATTGTAAGATGAAATCTCATAGGAGGCCAGCCAAACCTGTGTAAATTTCATTTAATTTTAATTGTCTCCCTTTCATGAGACTGCAGACCAGAGTTTTCCTTTCACCACTTTTTAAAAATCTAATTTTCTGTGGCATTCTGTTAGTGACATGAAATTAACCTACAAATATTTTAAGGCCATTTTCCCTGCTGAAGTAGCTTTGAAATGTTGCTACATAGTAGCTTTGAAATGTTGCTACATAGTAGCTTTGAAATGCTGCTACATAGTTTATTTGAAATGCTGCTACATAGTTTATTTGAAATGCTGCTACATGGTTTCTTTGAAATGTTGCTACATGGTTTCTTTGAAATGTTGCTACATAGTAGCTTTGAAATGTTGCTACATAATAGCTTTGAAACGTTTCTGTTCAGTAGCCTTGAAATGTTGCCATACAGTAGCTTTAAAATGTTGCCTCTCAGTTTCTTTGAAATGTTGCCATGCAGTAGCTTCAAAACTTTGCTTCTCAGTATTCTTGGAATGTTGCTGTCCAGTGACCTTGAATTAAAAATATTTTTGCTCAAAGCTTCAAACAATAAAGTCAGTAGTTGGGTACATTGGTCATGTGACATTCCATTCAACCAGTGAATGATTTTTCTTTTTTTATTTTTATTTCCCAGGATTCAGAAGCTTACACATATTTATTGCACCAAATTGCTCCAACTGATGCTCACGTCACCCTTGAACCTCTACATGTAAGTTGATATATATGTTTACATTTTTGTTAAAGAGTAGACATCTATTTATCCAATATACAAAATCTCACAATGTCATGAAAAGTCATTGACATTGTATAAAAACAATTGAGCAGTGTGTAATAAAAACAAAACACTATTAAAGGGAGAAAAAATAGAAAATTTAAAAGGAAAGAAAAAAGAAGGATCAAGCAATGAAAGAAAGGGAGATAGGTAGGTATAGACACTACACCCCTGTCTGAGCAGTACTTCAGCTACACCCTGCGGACAGAATGGCAAAAGCATTACCATGGATGGCCAGAGACACCGGGGCTTCCTCTTTACCTCTTTATGCAGGCCGACGTCTTTCCAACTTTACAGAGAAAATCAGCAGTGCAGGGACCAAGGATGCCAGAGATCTTGACTTACATAATTTTTTTTTAAGAAAGCTGAGAAATTACTACATGTATTTTTTTTCTCTTTCCATTTTTTCTTCATTTGCTATTTTCTTCTTTTCCAAAATATCTCCAAATTTCTCTATATCCTTCTAATGAAGGACTGGTATTCAAAATGTCAAGACTTTTTATGTTTTACTAATTGTTGTTCTCTAATCATCATCATCATCATCATTTCATTTTACGTCCACTTTTCCCTGCTTGCAAGGGTGGGACGGGAACTGATTCTGGCTTGATTTCTACAGCTGGATGCCCTTCCTAACACCAACCTCATTTACAGTGAGTGCTGGGTGCTTTTTTGCAGTGGAATGATAAGGACCCCAGTCCCTATCATCTCATTTTTACAGCTGAGTAAACTGGAGCAATGTGAAATAAAGTGCCTTGCTCAAAGAAACAACACATCACCCGGTCTGAGAATTGAACTCACAACCTTTCGATTGCAAGGGCAATGCTCTAACCACTAAGCCACGTGCCTCCATTAATATTGTTTGTTTCTTCATATTCTAAAGCTGTTGGTTCTTATAATAAACTTGGTATATTATAAGTATTATGGTGTGTGTATAATATAGATATATAATCTAGTTGACTTCCAGAACATCAGGTAGATTTTTGCTTCATGGCCCTGGTAAATAGAATAGCAAATGTGTAACTCCAGAGGATAGCCAATCCAGCTTATTCTTGCAGGGGGCCATCTCCATCTTGATCATATTATGGAGGTGGTTTGGGGACACAGGACACCAGATACATTGTATTTCATTATAAATTATTTAATTAATGAAACATTTGAAGGGATTTACAAAATTATTAATTATTTCATTAAGATGGTTAGTGTAACATAATTTAAAAGGTTCTTATATAAAATTATGTTGGAACATTTCAGTCATGTGAATCTGGTTTAGAATAGGTACACCATATCTCTGTGTGTCATGAGAAATCACTACAAGTGTTAGTATCTAGAAGAGTATCCAGCTGTCTCAAAAGTCCCATCCAATACATCCAACATGGAAATATCAAGGTAAAATCAATGGTGATGATTTTAATTTTAAAAGAGCCTTTTTAAACAAGTGGGTTTTTTTTTTCATAGACCCTGACACTGTTTTGGGAGGGTTGGTATCAAAAAGCTCAAATGTGCTATCCCACATCAATATTTATCCACATTTTTTATTTTGTTTTGTCACCAAAGTTGTTCTGTTTGTTTAATCTCCAGGTCAATGATCTTCATAAAAAAGCAGAGTGTATGCTACAAGAAGCTAATAAAATTGGTTGCCGTAGTTTCATAACACCAAATGATGTTGTCAATCATAATTACAAACTCAATTTAGCATTTGTAGCTAACCTTTTCAACACCTACCCTGCTCTTGACAAAGCACCAACTGATGTAGATTTGGTTCTCATTGACGAAACACGTGAAGAGAAAAGTAAGCTTATAATTCTTTTATTGGTTTTAGTAATTTGATTGTAGCCATGCTGGGGCACTGCGATAAAGGGCACTATCATATTGACTCCAGTAATGTGGTAAAATGGCAGTCATTAGAACGTCTGATGGAATGTTTTGCAATATTCATTCCAGCATTCTATGTTCTGAGTTCATATTTCACTCAGGCCAATTTTGCCTTTCATTGTTTTTAGGTTGACAAAAAATGTACCTGTCCAATATTAAGTTGCATTCTTCCTCCCTATTCCTTTCTTACTTCCTCTTTATTGCATTCTCCTTCTCTAGAAGAAATTGGCTGTGTTTAGATCTAGAGAAGTGATGGGCTCCATTAGGTTTAAAAATTGCCCAAGACTCGCTGTATGTTACAACAATGCTTCATATGACTCCATCAGGAGTTATGGGTACATACATAAATCAGAATTTAATTTTTCAAGTCTAGTACTGGTTTCAATGGTTTCTTTTTGTTGAAGCGCTAATTCATGGGACATAAGAACAAACACAATTTAAACTCAGATTAAGTCGCACACGCGTATGAATATAGAAACAGACTTCGGCTGTACAGTTATTGTAAAATTGATTAAATTAGCTTGACAGTTTAACAAATATTGAATTATCCCCCTTATGTTTGTAGCTCGTGTCAACCATAGGCCATATGTATGTTAGCATACACCATTGTCTGCATTGTAGCTTATTATGGGTTTTACTAGTACACAATCCATTGCTTTATGGAACGAATAAGAATTGTTTAGTTTTTTTTTCTAACTTTAACTAAGTTATGCTAGTTGTATTATATATATATATAATCTGGTACCATGACAAAAAAAAGCACCCAGTTCACTCTGTAAGGTGGTAGTGGTGGTGTCATGAGAAAGATAACCAGTACATGCTGTAATGTGTTTGGCATTAGGAACTGAAGGAGCAGAGTTCGGTTCTGAGCCCATTGCTGTTCATTATAGTTCTCTAGGTCATGAAAGTAGAGTTTAAAACTGGCTGTCCTTGGGAACATCTCTGTGCAAATGAACTAGTCCATAAAGCTGAATCCATAAAAGAACTAGAGAATAAGTCCTGACTATGGAAACAGAATTTGGAATCAAAAGGTCTAAGAGTAAACTTAGCCAAAACTAAAGTGCTAGTAAGTAGGAACGAAGATAGGACTCTGGTTCCTTCAGGGAAGTGGTCCAGCTCAATATGTAGAAAAGGAGTAAGCATAAACTCTATACTATGTGCACAATGTAAATCTTAGATACACAAGAGGTGTCATGGGATAACAGGCAGACTAATAGAAAGGGAAGACTTTGTATGCAAAAGATCCACAGAGGTAATCAATGGGAAGAGTGTCAGTGATATAAATGTTTTCTAATCACATGAAAGATTCAGAAAAGTGGTTAATAGTTTCTGCTATCTAGGCGACTTAATTAGCAGCAAAGGAGAGTGCTCTGAGAGTATAATAGCTAAATTAAGGATAGGATGGAAGAAGTTTAGGGAGCTACTCCCACTGTTGACAACAAGAGGTTACTCCCTACATACAAAAAGATCGCTGTGTGACGCCTGTGTGTGAAGTGCAATGCTGTATGGTAGTGAAACACGGGCAGTAAATGCCTTTGCATATCTCCTTGTTTTTATTGTAGCTACTATGCTTTCAGAGCAACCTTCTCCACTACTAATTAGGCCAATTAGTTTATTCAATAATTAAGATGGACATGGACTGTCCGTGATTCATATTTTCAATTCAAAATCTCATTTGCTTTCTATTTTATTTCAATGTTTTTTTAGCTTACCGTAATTGGATGAACAGTGTTGGTGTCAACCCATTTGTTTACAATCTCTACAGTGACTTGACTGATGGCCTCGTCTTACTCCAGCTTTTTGACATTGTCAGTGGTGGAATAGTGGACTGGAATAAAGTGATCAAAACCTTCAACAAAATGAAATCTAACTTTGAGAAGATCTGTAAGTATATTTGTTCCAGCTCTCTGCACTCACCAAGGTCACTTTGCTTTTCATCCTTTCAGGGTTGATTAAATACCAGTCTAGGGGTGATGGATTGGCACAATTGTTGAAGTGTTGGACAAGATGCTTTGCAATATTTGTTCTGACTCAGTGCATTCAAAGTTTAAATCCCAACGATTTGAGAATCAGCTATTTTCCTTTATCTTTTCTTCCTACACTTATTCTAAAAGCAAAGTCTAGATTGCTTAAAATTGATGAGATATTGTGATATTTAGCAAATGAACAGGAATTTATCAAATGTAACTAGAAAATGAGTTGGAGTTAGATGAATATGAAAGTTATAAGGATGTGTACCAAGCAAGGGGGTGGTGTACAGTTCTCAATCAACTAATGATAGCAATCTCGCATCTCCTACAGTATTACTATTAAATTGCCAGATTACCAATTCCAGAAAATATACTCAATTTTTAAGTGTTTCTCTATAATGGAGATAGTGTTGGATTCATAATCATAAATGTCATCAGTTCAATTCCTGGACTGTGAATCATGTATTCTTGAGGAAAACACTACACATTGCTCTAGTCTATTTAGCTGAAAATAAGTACCAGCAGGAACTGGGAGCTAACTCTGCAAGAATCTTGTACTCTGTCATTTAACACCAATGAAATCAAGATTAGTTCTGACCTGATTAGCCTCTGGGCTTGGGACAGCCTTTTAACTTGTATAGTAAATTTACAGTGAATTTTTTTTTAATTCAAGACTTATGTTTTTATGTTATTTTGGTTATAGACCTTAGGGTGGTAATTTAGTTATTTCACCTCTGCTCAGGGCTGTATTTCTAATGAAATAGACTGTATATTAATTAATTAAAGAAAAATTTACTAAAATTATTATTTCAGTATTGAAATTGCATTTGTATCATAGGTTTTAGCTTAAATAAAGAGCCCTTTAAAATCGGTGGTTTGTTTCATAGAAACAGATAGTTTGGGACAGGTTGGTATCCAAAGGCTTAGTGTGTTGTCTCATAACACCCCTTGATTTCATCCCTGCCCCTAGCAATCCAAAGATAAATACTTGAGTTGAACAAAATTATTCTAATTGATTTAACTGAAATACAATGATGGGAGATGGTTAAGAAAACCTTGGATTCCAGCATTTTTACAATGTTGTAATCAAGATATTAAATTAACTGTTCTCCCCCTAAACCTCCCCCACTTTCACCAAGCGTGAACAAAATATAACTGTAAAAATTGCCTGCTGTGTTTTGTTTGTTATATATATATTTATATACAGGGTGTGAAAAGAAATATCATTTACACACACACTGTATATATAACAAACATATTTTAATGGCCCTGTTGCCTTTTTTCAGTCAGTAAACAATGAAATTGACAAATGTCTCAATCTCTTCTGCAGCAAACTGTAATTATGCTGTTGACCTTGGAAAAGAAATGAAATTCTCCATTGTTGGAATCAGTGGACCTGATATTGGTCATAACAAAATACTGACCCTTGGTAAGTACTCAAATAATCATCACCAGCATTTCATGTCCACATACCATGCTGGCATGGGTTGGACAAGTCATTATAGACTGAATCATGCCTTTGGCATAGTTTATATGATTGGAAGCCCTTTCTAATGCCAATCACTTTATAGGATATCCTGGGTGCATCAGCTCTACCTCTTGACAGTGTACTGGATGTACTTTATCATAGCACCAGCACTATCTTTAAACTTTTTGTAGCTGTGTGCATTACCATCATTTAACGTTTTGCCAGGCTAGCATGGGTTGGATGAGTTCCAAAAGTCCAAACCAGTACTTGGTTAAAGGGATAGTAGCTTTGGTCTATAGCAACTTGTGTCTTGCTTACATATTTCAGTATTAGCATGTTTTTCCCCTAGCTTGATGCCCTTCCTATCACCAGCCACTCTACTGAAGTATACTGAGTGCATTACATCAGTTCTGGGGACGCTGCTGTGTCAAGAACACAACAGAAGGTTTCTCTTAACCTTCTGTATCTGATTTAGAATGGGTGTACCATATTCCTGCATGTTGTGAGAAGCTTCTAAAAGGGTTGGGATTCAGCCATAACACTCCATGATGAGTAAAAAAACATAAGACCCACAATTTTAACTAATCCCTGCTATAACAGGAAAAATGGCCTTAAAAATGATTGTTGTATTTTTTTCTTTTAAAACAATTACATTGTGAAAAAGTTATTTTTAGTATAAAAAAAAGACAAGAAATGGTGTTCACTTTTCATATATTTTCTGATAACTAACATCACAAAATAACTTGAGAAGTTAAGACCTCTAGTGACTATCGGTTTGTCATTACAGCTATCGTGTGGCAGATGATGAGGGCTTACACACTGTATGTTCTCCGAAAATTAGCAAGCAGCACCGATATGGGAAACAGGGATATCGGAGAGAAGGATATTATTAACTGGGCTAATGAAAAAGTAAGTCGCAATTATTTCTCACTCTTTCATAAATCCATCCCAAAATTTGAAGGCATGTGGTCTTACAATCATAAGATCATAGATTCAATTTCTATACCAGATAGCATGACACTTCATTTAATGCTGTTCAGCTAAAGAAAAAGAGAAATGAATATTATACTAGATTTTTCTTTTATTGGTTTTAGTCATTAGACTATGGCCAATCTGAGGCACTGCCTAAGATTCTTTCAAAATAAATTGAAACATGGGTAATGTATATTATTAGAAATATGGGAACATATGTTGATGCAACCTCATAGGAAGCCAGCTGAACCTATATAGGTTGTGAAGACATGTGACCTAGTGGTTAGATTCTTGATCATAACGTTGTGGGTTTTCATTTCTGGACCAGTTGACACATTCTATTGAGCAAGACGCTTCAATTCACACCTACAGAGGTGTAACATGAAATTTACAGCTCCCACCTATATAATGTAAGTTTAGCTGGCTTCTCACATGGTTTAACTCAGTTTTCTTAGGTCGTTTAATGAGAGGGGCCCCTGCTCTATCATGAAGTAAAATGAAGCATCTTGCTCAAGAACACAATGTCCTGTTTGGTCCCAGGCACAACCTTGATTTTGAGTTTAACATCTGAAGTTTATTTCACCCTAACTTTTTTAATTCGCTTTTTTTTTTTTTCCAGCTAAAGTCATCTGAAAAGACTTCCACTGTTACAGGTTTTAGTGATTCAAGTTTATCAACTGGCCGGGCCATTATTGATCTGGTTGATGCTATTAAACCTAATTCTGTCAACTACAGCTTTGTCAAAGACTGCGAAAATAATGAAGTAAGTTTATATAATATATACAAGCTGTGTCAAGGAAAACCGTGATATTGTCGGGGAGAAGTGTGATGATGGTGTACTTGCCATCACTGACGCTGATAAGAAGGTAGCTTTGAAGTGTCACTAAATGAGGAGAAAGACAATCTCCCCCACATCGATACAATAGAGGGACCAGCAGGGCTAGTTGAAGGTAGTATAATAAGTAAGGCAATCAAAGATATGAAGATGGGTAAGGCGGCTGGGCCTTCGGAAATAGTTGCTGAAAGCATCTGGAACGGTGGAACACACTATGGTCACCCAGATGGTAAACCAAGTCATACAGAATGGGGCCGTTCCGAAGGACTGGCGTAGCAGCATCATCATTAACTGCTACAAGGGTAAAGGAGATGCCCTAGATAGGGGTAACTGTAGAGGCATTAAATTAATCGACCAGGTCATGAAGGTCACAGAAAAAGTAATAGCGCAACTAATCAGAGAATGAATTGATCTAGATGAAATGCAGTTCGGGTTTGTGTCAGGCAAAAGTACCACAGACGCTCTTTTCATTGTACAACTACAGGAGAAGTACCTAGCTAAAAGTAAACCCCTATACTTAGCTTTTGTTTACTTGCAGAAAGCCTTTGACAGAGTCCCCCGCTCCATTATCTGGTGGGCTCTTGGAAAACTGTTGATGAATGGCTTGTGAGAGCTATACAAGCCACGTAAAAGAAACAGTCAGCAAGGTTAGAATTAACAGCGAATATAGTGAAGAGTTTAGCATAAAAGTTGGTGTTCATCAGGGCTCCGTTCTTAGCCCCCTACTATTTATTATTGCCCTTCAGGCTCTAACAGAGGAGTTCAAGACCGGCTGCTCATAGGAACTCCTATATGTAGATGATCTAACGCTTACAGCTGAATCAATGGCTGAACTAGAGAAGAAATTCCAAACATGGAAGCATGGCCTAGAATCAAAAGGCCTTAAAGTTAACTTGTCTAAGACTAAAGTTCTAGTTTGTAGAAAGGAAAATAAGGTACAGGTGCCCACAGGGAAATGGCCATGCTCAGTGTGTAGGAAAGGAGTAGGCAGAAATTCCATTTTATTTCCCAAATGCAAAGTATGGGTGCATAAAAGATGTAGTGGGATCACAGGTAAGCTATCTAAGAATATAGATTTTATATGTGGCCGGTGCTCTGGTGCAATAAGTAGCAGCAAGTGCCCACAGAATACTAGCTCATTTCATTGCACAGATGGTTCTAGAAATAGTGGACAGCTTCCGTTACCTGGGTGACAAAACCAGCAGTGGGGGGGGGGGGGGGGGGGGGGGGGTTCTCTGAAAGTACAGTAGCTAGAGTCAGAATGGGATGGAAAAAGTTCAGAGAGCTTATACCACTATTGGCCACTAAAGGGTTCTCTCTAAAAATGAAAGGCAGGCTGTATGATGCCTGCATACGAACAGCAATGTTACATGGCAGTGAGAGCTGGGCTTGGGTGCAGAGGATATACGCAGACTGGAGAGGAACGAAGCTTGCATGCTCCGCTGGATGTGTAATAGTAATATATGTGAACGGCAAAGCATAAACGAACTGAGGGATCAGATGTTGTTTACTCGAGAGAAGACTACGTTGGTACGGTCACGTGATGCGCATGAAAGACGACAGCTGTATAAAAAAGTGCAGGGCAATAAAAAAAATAGACGTTAGCCAGACCCAGAAAAACCTGGGACGACTTGATAAATTCCGACCTCACACTTACACCTCTCTAAGACAATATCACTGGACCGAGAGCTTTGGCGCGAGTCATACAGATGACCCGCCTTGCCTAAGTACAAAGCGAAACCTACAGTCAGTAGGCACCTCTAACAAAATACACCCCCGTCCCACTACCTCCTTATGTTGGTACCACAACATCCAGTCCGAAACAAATGAGGTCGTGTAGGTGTCACGACAAAAAAGAAAAAAAAAAAAAAGTCCACGCTGTAATGTGGCCGTGTAGGTAACACGGTAAAAACCTCCCAGTCCACTCTGTAAACGTGGTTGGTGTTTGGCAGGTTTTCTACGGCTGGATGCCCTTCCTGAGTCCTATACGACAAGCAGGACAACCAATCTTGCCTCAAGCGGGAAAACTCCCGTCCAAACCCATGCAAGCATGGAAGATGGACGTTTAAACGATGATGAAGCTGAGCCTATTATTTAATTAGAAATATCCACAAACCCATAAAATTGCTTCAAAAAGGACTTTGTGATGAGAATAAATAACATATGGCTGACAACTACAACACATGCTTTGCTTCTGTCTAATTGTTTTTCTTTTACAAACGCCAGCTTATGAGGAAATCGTAGGCAGTATTATAAGCCATGCCTCAACTAACTTTCCCTTTTATTTATTTGCAGGATCGTCTTGACAACGCCAAATATGCCATTTCAATGTCCCGCAAAATAGGAGCCCGTGTTTATGCCTTACCTGAGGATATTGTGGAAGTAAAGCCGAAAATGATCCTGACAATTTTCGCTTGCTTAATGGCACTAGATATTGAGGTGAACAGCAACTCGATTGAAGAAGAGTAAAAAATGCAAAGCTTGATGTTGCTGTATTTCATTGACCAACATAAAAGTCAAGAGCTGTAGTTCTTGGCACAAGGGAGAGGAGCCCTGTTTTGGAGGGTACCCCTCCTAACATACTTTCTAAAGCAAATTGCTCATAAAAAAAAAAAAAAAATTAGCACATCTGTTAAAACATTTTTTTAAACATTATTAAATCATTTCTTAATAATAATGCACGTTTTATTCAATTGTATAATAATATATCTCCTCTCTAGATAAATGCTATTTCTGTTCAGTTGTAATACTTCCAAGCATTGAGTCTCACAACCAACAAACAAAAGCTAAATTTTATCACCCATCTTCAATATTTATCTTTATCGCTAGACTAAGCTTCCCCATTCCAATTTTTTTTATTTACTGTACAATTATGTTAATAAAATTTAAATATCTTCAAACTTATCACCTGTTTCTTTGTGTATTTAAAAAATAAAATAATTATTTAACCCTTTTGAAACTGGTACCTTGATACAAAATTGTTTTGAAGTGTTTTATTTATGTGTCTTAGTAAAGTTATTCTCCAAACATCAAAGTTATATTAAATAAATTTCTTCAAATCTTGTTTATTTACAAAAAAAATTATTAAAAATATGGTAAGGAAAGAATTAAAAACCTTTTGATACCAAATTGCCTGAAATGACTTGATTCCACAATACAGGCAGTGTCTTGCATGAGAAATATGGCAACGAAAGGGTTAAATAAACTGTAACACTTGAGAAGACTTATCTTCAGAAATATGAAAAATACTTTTTTTTTTTTTTTTTTTTTTTTTTATTATTTCGAAAAATGGTTCCTGCAAAATAAAAACAACTACTGATACATTACCCCCATCCCAAAGACTACAACAACAAATGATTTCTTTTTTAAGTTACTGAGCAAACAAGATGGCATCTTCCATATCATCTCCTGAGGATTTGAGACCATTCCAAGAATGAAACGATGATGATAGATTTTATATATAATATATATATATATATATATATATATATAAACAGTAACATTGGAGGAAGAAGCTTCATATGTTAAAGAATTGTAGAAATATATTAACATGGCACTCAGAACTAGATGAAGTAGTAGTAGTGAATTGGAGACAGCAGTGAGGAGGAAATATAAATCACTAAACTTAAAAAGCTTGTGTGCGCAATACTGAAAAACAGTATTTAATCTACATCCTTGCATAGATTTTTTGTCTGTGTAGGAAACCTTAATACAAGCTGGTCAATCAGGAGGCTTTAATGAAGGGCAATACAGTTATTTAATCCTTTTTGATACCAAAATGCATGAAACTGCTATTAGTCACATCATATGAAGCTGTTCATCTGGAAATATTTATATATCTATCTAAAAGTCTTCCATCATAATTTTATATAAGAAACTGCAGAGTTATATTCCAAACATGGGCCTAATAATGAGAAAGTTAGTTACATTTTTAATTATTTTAAAAATGATCTAAAAATAATAGGCAGTGTTTTTCATTAGAAATATGGTAACAAAAGGATTAGGTTGTATTTCTGTGTAGGAAACCTAACACAAACTGGTCCATCAATCAGAAGGCTTCGACGGAAGGTAATGCAGCTATTTCGCCTTTTTCTCAGGGAAAACTGTCTGGTAGCATAAGACCAAGACAACAGATTGATACTTTTTTTTTTTTAAGACCACTTTATTTATTTATATAGTGAGGAGTAATTGAAGCAGGGCCAGAGCTTCAGTTTTTCTCTGTATCAAAACTGCTGCATCAGCAGCAGCAGGAGGAGGACACACCAGAACTAACTGCTAGAAGAAGGGGATTATTTAAATTAGAAAAAAAAAATGCAGCAGGTATAAAAAAAACAACGAAAATATGTATATTAAAAAAAAGTGTGTGTGTGTGTGTGTATATATAGGTATGTATGAAAAATAAATTTAAAAAAAAAGTTAGTTGGTCATGCTGGTGATGGTGGAAGGATGGCTAACACAGTTAAAGTTCTGTAATTTATTTTGCAGGCTTTTTTTTGTTTTTACTTTTTTTTTAAATTTAAATTGTTGGATGGGGAGAGGTGGTGGCATGAATGAAAAAAATTGCAAGTCCTCCACCAACCACACCCCATTGTTATGAGTCTGTTGATTTCTTTGTGTCTTGTTTTAGCCAGGGATGGTTGAGGCTCTCAAGAGCTGTGGCTCGCTTCTCAGGGTCAAATACCAGCATTGGAAGCAAAAAGTCAGCAAATTCTCGGGCATCTATTTCATCCCATTCATATTTCTCACGAAGAACTTCGTTTAGCCCCCATGGTTTCAGTTTTGTTATGTGCCGTAATTCACCTGCAAATCAGAAAGAAATAACTTAAATTAAGTTTGCTTGGCACCATTGATTATCATCATGATTGCCTTTCATCTTTACAGGGTTAATAAAATAAAGTACCAGTTACACACTGGGGTCAATTTAATCAACTTTCCCCTCCCCCAAAATTGCTAGCCTTGTGCCTAAATCAGAAACCATTATTATTATTATTATTATCATAAACAACTTGCACCTCTTAAATGTGGCAGTGCCCTTGCTGATATCAGGCAGGAAGTTGCTAAGCTGAGTTGTGATGACAGAGTTTTAATGACGAATGTCACCTCAACTGAAAGCAAGAAAAAGCTTCCATACTTATGTCCAGCCTCTAAAAACACCTTGAAGAGAGTCCAGATTTTAGAATGATCCCCTTCCCTCCTGAGAAGAACAAAAATAGGGATGATCAAAAACTGCTTTGGACAGACAGATGGAGCTACAGGACTGGCCCTCTCACCTGTGAATGCAGAGAAGTTAACTGCATTGTCTGCTTTCAGTCACCCACTAATACAGCCCATAAGACATTGCAGATTTCAATCAAAATGCAAAAAACTGTGTGAAGAGGTGAAAAATATTTTACCACAATGCTTGCTATGAAAGAAAAAACAAACATTTTTTCTATGCTAGCATAGTTCAACAAGAGTTTTGGAGGCATTATTTCTACAGCACATGCCCCTCCTTATAATAATCTTCAATTTTTTTAAAAGTAAGGTACAGATCTTTGCAGAGCTACTGGATTTCTGCTTGTTCATGTTATAAAGTTAAATGCGAAGCAAAGACGACAAATATTCAAGTACACACACAGAAAGCTTTCTTGGTTTCCAAGATGCCACACACTGAGATAGAACTTGAAATCATGTGACAGCAAAGTGGACTTCTTAACTCTGCCAGCAATGCTTATACATTCATACATATTCACTACCTTTGTGAAAATTTACAGTATTTAATTTTTAATATGATGCAGTCAATTGCTGTTTTATACTTTTCAATACCTTGCTAATGTAGTTTCATGTGCTACAGGACATTAAGAGTTAAAAGAAATTAAATTTTAGAGATGTACTTGTCTGGCAGGTGACTTGATTTGAGAATGTTTTGAATGATTTGCTCTAGCTTTTTGACACCAAGAAATAAATGATATATATATATAATTAACAAGTTTTTGTGTGTTTTTAAATGGCTAAAATAACTATTCAATGATGTAAAGAAATGAAAAAAAAGAAGTTGACTAACCTTTTCTGTTAAAAAAATCTCTAGAATATTTGCCTGACAATGCAATATGTTTTGGAATGCTACCGAGTAACTCAATTATATGAGCCAAGTGGTCCTCATCCCTTGAGTATTCTTCTCCAGAGTGGGGTTCAAATAAGTAATCACCACTTGCCATTTCAAATGCCTTTAAACAGAAAACAAGATTATTTTATACATCAACAAATCATAATTATTTCATGTCAGTTTTTCATGCTGGCATGGGTTGGACAGTTTGTCACAGTTTATGACCAGACAAGTTACAGCAACCCACCATGTTTATTACATTCCATATTTGGTATGGTTTCTAAGGCCTTGCTACATTGGGTGCAATTTATTATAGCACCAGCACTAACACTTTACAGAGTGTAGGGGGCACATTTCATCATGGCACTAGCATAAGAGTTGTCACATGGGCAGAGGTAGTGAGAGCTGACCCCAGATTGCCGAAGCTCACAGAGGAGATGATGAGGGACTGTGACAAATGGAGATATGCTGTGTTGAAGAGGACCCAGCCCACCCTTGCAAGCAGGAAAAAGTGGATATAAAATGATGATGATGATGATGATGATGATAGGCCCAACAGAAAAGTCCTCTCAAACCCTACATTGTCTCTGTTCAATTGCTAAACACTGGAACTTAAAGAAATTAATACCTTCTTCAAATGTTTTTTAAATCAATAGTTTGTTATTAACTGAAAATGGTCAATTTTGATCAAGTTAAACTAGTAATAGGCATTTTTTGTTTTGAAAATATACACATGGGACACTTTTGTCCCTTGTGTATATTTTAAATTGAGACAGCTTTATTTCAGTATTCCCAGTTGTTTAATATGATTAGCAACAATACGAAAGATAACTTCTTATTGCTAAATTATGATAAATATTAGAAAGAGAATTCAGTAGAATGCCAACTTTATTTTGAGATCTGTATATCCCTATATTATTGAAAGGGTTAAAGAGAAGAGAAGACAATTTACACATGATTAACAAGCTTTTAAAAGCAGAATTTACACATTTTAGCCTAATTAAAATGCAGATTAAATCTTAACCCTTTTGTTACCATATTTCTAATGAAATACCCTATCTAATAAATTTTGAAAATAATCAAGTGATGAAAGACACTGCCTATGATTTTCAAATGCTTTTTGAAAATAATCAAGAATGTGTTTGGAGCATAAATTAACAAAGGGTTTTGCATAAAATTACAAAGGAAGGATGGTTTTTTTAAAAAGATAAATAAACACTTTAAAATAAAGTTTTGTATTGTAGAACCAGGAGCAATTTGGTTGAACAACATTAATTTATTAAAGAAAGCAAATTGAAATCAGAGTGCATTCACTACACATATCATCATCATTTAATATATTCTACACTGGCACAAGTTGGATGGGTTGTCATAGACAAAGTCAGTACTTAAATCAGTGTTACTGATCTGTCAAATGGGCTCAGGGCCCACATCTTGATACATACATTTCATTACAGGGTGTATTGGATGCATTTTATTGTGGTACCAACACTAGGAAGTAGTCACACTCTTGACACAACTGAAGAGTCCTCTCAACCCTATGTTTGCTAAGTTTTCTACAGCTGAATGCTCTTCTTAATAACAACCACTGGAATACGTGGGAGAGTAAGAGTGCCCAATGAGAGAGTTGAATATGTGGTTGATGAGAAGAGAATGAAAGAGCTGGAGTAAAGGAAGAATGATATCCAAAGTCATTGTAGTAGTGGTAAAAAGTACTAAAATATTACAAGATATATATATAAAAAAAAAGATACAAGATGATCGTCAGATCATACAAAAGAACCAATACTTCTATTACTCATACTATCTGCAGGTTGCAACTTCTGGCAGGAGGAGGTAGACTAAAAACTGCAAAGCATTCCATCTAAGTCTTTAATAATTCCACCAACCCACTGCCTTAAGACTGGTATTTGATTTATCAATCCAGCAATAATGAAAGGCATTTAATCTGACGAACTAAGAACTGTGGTAATCTGCCTCCTAGATATTAAGTCATTTTTTAACCATTTTGATACCAAACTACTTGAAACTGCCAGTGGTTCTATTACATAAAGCTCTTTATTTTAAGGCATTTATATTTATCCAAGAATCTTTTATCATAATTTTATGTAAGAACCTTTATTAAGATGTATTCCAAACAGCAGATGAATAAAGAGAAAGTTATATTATTTTCTAAACTATCTGAAGATCATAGGCAGTGTATTGCATTAGAAATATGATAATAAAAGGGTTAAAATGGTGTTGCTGCCAACATTACTGTTACTTACCATACATGCAGTACTCCATATATCAGCTGGAGGTCCATAACCAGCACCAATGAGAACTTCTAAACAACGATACTGTCTTGTTTGAATATCTTCTGTAAAATGGTGATACTGAAAAAGAAAAAATTGAAATCATGTCTTCAAACTTAGGTCCATTATCATCATCATCATTTTTACATCTATTTTCCACGTTGGTATGAGTTGGACATATTGTCATGGTCGAAGACCAGACAGGTTGAAGTGACCTCATCTTACTTATATGTTCCATATAAGGCTGAATGTCTTTCCTAATACCAACCACCTTACAGAGTATTGGGTGTCATTTTATTGTGGTACAGCACAAGAGATGTCACATGATTATTCACACTGAAAAGTCTTCTCAATGTTATTGCTGAATCAGTTTCTAGTAAGACTGTTCTGGACCAATAGCTCATCTCAGGTTTTCTATAAAGAAACTCCAGAATTTCCCTTAGAATTTGGTGTTTGCTTTTTATGGCCTTTTCTGAGCAGAAATGAGAACAAAATTACATCATCAAATAAAATAGATTGGACTTCTGTTGGTTTCAACAATGAGTTTTTCACTTGTTTGATTAATGGTACAGAGTACTTGTGTAATTAACATGCAAGTGGGTGAGTAATCCACAAACACATACACTCTTAATGCAATTCTCAGGGAGATATAGCATGATACAGTGACAAAGCTGGCCCTTTGAATTAGATATAGTCCATCCAACATAGCCTCCAAACAGTTTTCGTCTACCTAATTTCACTCACAAGGTTTGGGTCAACTCAAGACTATGGTAAATGACACCTGCCAAAGATGCAATACAAATACTGAAAACTCAAAATACTTACAACCCAACAAGCATTTCCTAAGTCGGCAATTTTTACTTTAAGGTCTTCACAGACTTCTCTTACAGGATCTTTCCTTCGTGATACATTTTCGTCTGATGAAAATACAAAAATTAAAAGGAAAATCACAATTACATTTTGTTTTAATTTATATTAACAGAAAATCTGAATGACTATATATATATATATATATATATATATATATATATATATATATATATATATCTAGGAGAGTTAAAATATTTAAATCACTTTACATAAACCAGAAAGTTCCATGCAGGCACAAAATTAGTTATATACTAGTTGATAGATTAAAATTAGTTTAATTGATTAACTTTTAACATCCTGTACTTCATCAAATGACCTTAGTAAGACATTCTTGTAAAAAACAGCACAGCACTATGACTGCGTCACAAAGTTTTTACTTTAACACTGCAAATTTTCACAATGATATGTCCACTAGTAAAGATACTCTGAACATTTGAATTAACAAAACCCACTTTTAGATATTTTCTGCTAAATTATTACAAGATGTTAAGAGTTAATGATACAGAGTGTAAAAAGAATTGGCAGTTTAAACCTTGTTTTCCTTGAGCAGCTTACAATGATGCTAGTTCTTATACAAGAGAAAGGCATGAACACAAGACATTTTGTTTTAAACAGCCAAAGTTATTTTACAACGGTTTATCTTTTTGTGTTTATATTTGTTTAAAAATCTTTCCCCATAATTTTATTATCAAATCCTTGATTCTTTTCAATGATTTAAAAAACACAGGCAACCTTTCATAAGAAATATGGTAACAAAAGGGTTGAATTATGCTATTACATTATCTCCAGATTACTTCTGACAAGAGAAAAAGAAAAGAACAAAGATACCCACAGTGACTAATTTTATGTTCGAAAGAGAAAAATAAAATACACACACACACACAAAATAAGTTTAACAAGTACACCAGATTTAGCTATCTGCTACATTATTGAAATTGCATTATGTCGAATGTGTATAGTGCACACTCACACACACATATAACCCCTTATTCTTTTAAGAAATGCACATTCTGATGTAATGAAGCATATCAATTGTACAGACTAGTGCAGTATTTAGTGACATAAACATAAGGAAAATGTAAGTGTAATATAGAAACTAGAAACAAGAAAGCTAAAACTGAAAGCAGACGTTTGAAAATATAGAAACAATAAAACTGTTCAAATAGACTGCTAACATTGCTGAACCAGTTGTATAAAACAATGAACTCTCTCTCTCTCTATATATATATATAGAAAACATGACTGTGCTCTAGTTTATTCAAAGTCTTTATGATTCCATCTTCAGAATTAGAGATGTTTAGCTGTGGTCATAAAGCACATAACCAAAGCATCACTAGTATGACCATTCCGATTATGAAGATGAAGCTGTGAAGGTTTCAAAACATTAATACACACATAGATTCAGGAATGCTAGTGTTCCAAACTAAGTATAAAGAACTAATAATGAAATATTTAAAAAATCATTAATAAATATGATCAAACTGAAGCACAGTTGTGTTTCAATAACATGTTTAAAAGAAAAGTTGTTCCCTACTTAAACAAATATGGAATAAAATCACACACATACATATATATATATATATATATGCATTACTCCAGCATGGCTGCATTCTAATGACTGAAACCAGTAAAAGAATAACTAAGACAATTTCATTCAACATGTTTGAAAGAAGAGCTGTTCCCTACTTAAACAAATATGGATTAAAATCAGACCACTACACAGAACATAGTTATATGAAAGTAGATAAATAATAGAAAAAAAAAGCACATCGAAAGTAGAAACACACGCAAAGATCTATTAATGAAGATAAACTTGTAAAGTTGGTCAAAACAAACATTGAAACTAAACACTGATTCAAGAATAGACCTCTACTGGATAGAACATTATCCACCTACCTCACCCGACTCAACTCCTTGAAGAAAATTGACAACTAGAGCCATGCAGGGATTTTTTTTGTTTTGTTTTGTTCAAAATGGAAAACTCAACCAAACTCACCGCGCGACTTCCTCTCAGAACCAGCAGACCCTAGATTCATTGTTTGCACACTGTTTCCCTCGGACGAGTTCTGTTCCATTTTCTCATTTAGTGCTAAATTGAGATTCTCAGTGTCAGAAGAGTTTTTATTACAATCCTTAGTCTTTTGAGATTCATATTGTCCGTTACAGATTGGTTGAGCAAGTTGTTTGGTGATGTTCCGATTAACATTTTTATTTGGAAGATCGCAATTAGAAGAACTGTCAACATTACTGGTTGATTCTGTTACCCTGCTTTCTTTAGTACAATCATTCAAATTTTTATCTGAAATGATGCAAGAAAATGGGGAATGAAGATATACAGCAAGAGGCATTGGCATGCCTCAAACTTGGCACACAATATCTGCCATTTTTTTGACAGTGAGCACAGAACTGACATTGACATATATATTTTGCAGGGTTCACAGATGCTGTAGAAAACTATTGCAAATAGCACAGACAGCATCAATAACTAGCACAGAATATATTTAGATTTATATATATATATATATACACATACATAACAAGCATTTTAAGGTTATTTTCCCTTAAGCGGACGTTAGCCTTGCAAGCACCTGACTTATAATTGGGTTATTTTTGAGGCAAATGTTTTATGGCACGATGACCTTCCTGGTGCCAACTATTTTACTTGCCTCTTATGACATGCAGGAATACAGTGTATTATATAATACATACACACATTTTTAAAAGCAATTTCAATAATATCAATTAAAATACTTAATGAAAGTAATGTAATAAGAGTGTACAATGAGCATTGACAGTCTCAAAATATAGTCAATTGTAACAATATCTTTTTACTTTAAAAACATATCTATGAACAGTTTTAGTTAAATTGAGGGAGCAGCTGCTGTTGTGGGTATAGAACAGATGCCCGAGAGAAATTATACTTGCTCACGAAATAAAAGAAAAGAGTAAAAAAGAAAACAAAGAACAAAAGCAAAAACAAATTGCAGTGAATATGTGGGAATTATTTTAAACATTTTGATTGGTTCCCAGGAAATTGCATGAAGAACCTCACCACCACCGCCAGCTAAAAGAAAAAGTTTTTTTGAGGGAGGCGAGTGATATTTTTTTCTGATGCAGAAAATAACTTCACACAACATGAAAATAACTTCACACAACATGAAAATATGCAGACAAAGAAATACATTAAAAGTCAGTATTAGAGAAAAAATGAAAGGGGAATAATAAAGACAAAATAGAAATTCTAGAAAATATATATATGTACAAGAAAATAAAATAAACATTTAGAGGTATCAATAATTAATAGCAACTAAAATTAAAAAGAATACACACACACACACACATACATACATATGCGTTACCCCAGCATGGCTGCGGTCTAATGACTGAAACCAGTAAAAGAATATATATTTATGCAGAATAACTAAGACAATTTCATAAAAATAATTAAATGAGTATTGCAGAAGAATGCAAATTGCAGAGAAAACAAACTGTGAAGATGTAAGTAAACTAGAAAAAATAAGTTTCAGGTAAGAAACTCCTGAACACCTTAGCTCTAATTGTTATAGTATATAACCAGGCTAAGTTTGACATTGTAGTACAATGATAACCAAGAAATTTCTAGGTTTAAGCTACAACAGCTGTTAACAATCTGTGTATACAGTGTAAATAAAGAAATATACCCAAGATGCATACATAAGTGCACAAGTTGTGCCTGTGTTTCAAGCTGTGTATATATCTCTCTAAACTTGTGCAAACATAGAAAACAGACCAAGCAAACAAGATTAAGCTAATAGATTCAGGTAATACACACAATCGCTTCATTTTTAGGAAATGTGAGCAGCACATAATGATAATGAAAATTTATAACATTTTTTCATCCAGCAGAAACTCAGACAAAACAAGGAATATAAACCTGATCTTCAATATATACCATATATTACTCATGTATAAGTCCCACCACTAGATAAGTTGCACATCCATTTTATATACATTTATAAATGTACTGCATATTTTGAACCAAGGTTTTGTAGGTCCAGTAGATAATTCTGAATGTGGATTTCCATAGAAAAAGGTGTAAATTATATTATGAGTACATGACAGTACACATATATGTATATCATCATTTAATGTCCATTTTTCCTGTTAGCAGGAGTTGGACAGGTCACAGACCAAATCTTGACTTGCTCTATCTCTCTCTGTATACATATGTACACACACAAACTTATGTCACACTGGCATCCAAGTCATTTTACATACAACACTTATACACAAGTATATATTGTATATTAATTTCATGAATTAAAACCATAATTTGGAGATTTAAACAATCAATCACATAATGTGTTGACAAAAACTAAAAATATAAAAGAGAAATAAATAATTTGAAGAAAGCATTTGATGAAGCAAAGAGAAGAATTTGCCCTTTAGTCTACTGATAGGACTAAGTGAAGGCAATGATGTATAGTACATACATATATATATATATATATATATATATATATATATTTAACCCTTTAGCATTCACATTACTTTATATATACTATTGTATTTTCATGGTAAAGGCTTTACCTCACATAATATCGAATCTATGAGATTTTGAAAGTATTTATTTTGAGAACAAAACCTTAACATCAGTTTCAGCGCCCAGTTACAGCCAGTTTCAACAGAAAGCGGTAGAGAATTCTGGCCAGTTTTAACATTAAAGGGGTAATTAGAAATTGAACAATACAAAATTGCATCTCATCTAGTTTCACCCGGTCCCTAATCAACTGTGCTATAACTCTTTCTGTTACTTTCATGACCTGGTCCATCAGCTTTATACTTCTATAATTTCCTCTATCTAGTGCATCACCTTTACCCTTGTAGCAGTTGACAATGATGCATATATACATATATATGACATACATGCATATATATGGCACAGACACAAGTGTATAGACACACTAGTCTGCAAAAACATACATACGCGAACACACACACACACATATATATACGAAATGATATGGAGACGTTACACACAAAGTTATACATAAATACAATCACATACGCAAAACTACATATAGATACATGTGCATGTGTGTGTCCTGTGGAAGTATAAACTGCTTGGAGCATGCCAAAATACAAATGAACACATGCACATAACCACATATATATTAACACATATATATAACCATGCAAGCATGGAAGATAGACGTTAAACGACGATGATGATGATGATGATACACAAACATATATAAAATATATATATATACATTTTACGACTTACGATTATACACACACATACATAAAATATATATATATACACATGCATTCATACATAAAATATATATATATACACATATGGAGGCACATGGCTTAGTGGTTAGAGCATTGGACTTGCAATCGAAAGGTTGTGAGTTCAATTCTCAGACCGGGTGATGTGTTGTTTCCTTGAGCAAGACACTTTATTTCACATTGCTCCAGTTTACTCAGCTGTAGAAATGAGATGATAGGGACTGGGGTCCCTATCATTCCACTGCAAAGTGGTCTTGGAGGTGCCACGGAAAAAAAGCACCCAGTACTCACTGTAAATGAGGTTGGTGTTAGGAAGGGCATCCAGCTGTAGAAATCAAGCCAGTATCAGTTCCCGTCCCACCCTTGCAAGCAGGGAAAAAGCGGACGTAAAATGAAATGATGATGAAATGATGATACATTTATACATAAAATATATATATATATACACATACAAGAGTACTAAGAATACTAAGAATACAAAGACAAAAGTGTTGATGAGTAGAAAAGAGGACAAAACTGATTCCATCAGGGAAATGGCCATGTTCAATATGCAGAAAAGGAACTGGCATAAATTCTATAAAATGCACACAATGCAGATCCTGGGTACACAAGAGATGTAGCGGGAAAGCAGGAAAACTAACAGGTAGGGAAAAATATGTATGCAGTAGATGTACAGGGAAATTAGACAGTAGAAGTCGCATTGATAGACACATTTTTCAAATGCAGGAGGGCGCTATAGAAGTGGTGGATAGCTTCCGGAACCTAGGAGATCAGATTAGCATGGCAGGAGGGTGTTCCGAGGCCCTAGTATCTAGAATAAGGATGGGTTGGAAGAAGTTTAGGGGCTGCTTCCTTTGCTGACGAAGAAGGGTTTCTCCCTGCGTACAAAAGGCCTGTTGTATGATGCCTGTGTGAGGAGCGCGATGCTGCATGGTAGTGAGACATGGGCAGCAACTGTAGAGGATATGCGACGGCTGGAGAGAAATGAGGCAAGCATGCTCCGTTGGATGTGCAGTGTAAATGTGCGTGAACGACCCAGCATGAATGTGTTGAGAGAGAAACTGTCTGAGAGGGATAGAATGTAGTGTACGGGAGAGGAGACTGAGGTGGTATGGACATGTGATGCGGATGGAGGATGACCGATGGGTGAAGAAGTGCCAAGAAATGCCAGTTGTAGGAAGACGTGGTAGAGGTAGACCACGAAAAACATGGGCGGAGGTGGTGAGAACAGACCTCAGATCGTTGAAGCTCACGGTGGAGATGATGAAGGACCGTGACGAGCGGAGAGATGCTGTGCTGAATAAGACCCGTCCCACCCTTGCAAGCAGGGAAAAGCAGACGTAAAATAATGATGATGATGATACATACATACATAAAATATATATATACACACACATATATATATATATATATATATATATATACATAAATATACACAAAATATATATAAAAATATGGGTGCTCTTTTTTTTCCTTTGCTTTCTCTTTGGAATCACCTAACACATATTTTGTGTATATTTATATATATGTGTGCATGTGTATATGTATGTATGTGTGTATATATATATATATAGAGAGATATATATATAGTGCAAGTTATGTACATGGGTGCTGTCAGTAAAGTGTGAGTAGGTATGGAGTTTAGTGGGGAATTTCAGATACAAGTAGGTGTACACCAGGGTTCGGTCCTCAGCCCGCTCCTGTTCATTATAGGCCTATGGTTCTTATAGCAGAATCAGTAGAGGAGCTAGAGAATAAATTCTGGCTATGGAAACAGCAGTTGGAATCAAGAGGACTGAGAGTGAACATAGCTAAGACGAGTTGAGAAAGAGAGATAAGTTGTGGTGTGCAGGAGAGAAGGCTGAGATGGTATGGACATGTGATGCTCATGGAGGATGACCGCTGGGTAAAGAAGTGCCAAAAATCCCCAGTAGACGTAGACCACGTAAAACATGGACAGAGTTGCTGAGAGCAGACCTCAGATCACCAAAATTCACCGGGGAGATGACGAAGGGCCGTGACAAGTGCAGAGATGCTGTGCAGAATAGGACCCGTCCAAACCTTGCAAGTAGGGAAAAGCGAACATAAAATGATGTTGATATATATATATATGTGTGTGTGTGTGTGTATATCATCATCATCATCGTTTAACGTCCATCTTCCACGCTAGCATGGGTTAGAAAGGAGTTGTCTAACTTGAGGCAAGGTTGGTCGGGTGACCGTGTCTCGCTCACATAGGACTATCTGGCAGGTTTTCTACGGCTGGATGCCCTTCCTAATACCAACCACATTTACAGTGTGTGTGAAACTGGGAACTTTTTACCGTGTTACCTATACGGCCACATTACAACGTGGACTGTTTTTTTTGTCGTGAAACCTACACGATCTCGATCTCATTTATTTGGATTGGATGTTGTGGTACCAACTTTACAGAGAGAGGGTGGTGTTGGTGGGAGTGGGAGGATAGTGGATTGGGTGTATATTTGGTTAAGAGGTGCCTACTGACTGTAGGTTTCGCTATGTATGTATGCAAGGCGGGTCTTCTGTATTACTGTGTAGCACCAAAGATCTTGGTCCAGTGACATTGTCTTAGAGAGGTGCAAGTGTGTAAGGTCGGAATTTATCAGATCGTCCCAGGTTTTTACTCCGTAACTACCATCAATTTTGATCGCCCTGCACTTTTTTATACAGCTGTCGTCTTTCATGCGCATCACGTGGCCATACCAACGTAGTCTTCTCTCGAGTAAACAGCATCTGATCCCTCTTATTCCTAATTTCTCACTTAGTTCACTTATGCTTTGCTGTTCACATATATTACTATTACACATCCAACAGAGCATGCATGCTTCGTTCCTTTCCAGTCTGTGCAGGTCCTCTGCACGTAATGCCCATGTCTCACTGCCATGTAGCAGTGCTGTTCGTATATAGGAATCATACAATATGCCTTTCATTTTTAGAGAGAAACCTTTTGTTGCCAACAGCGGTATAAGCTCTCTGAACTTTTTCCATCCCGTTCTGACTCTGGCTACTGTACTTTCAGAACACCCTCCACCACTGCTGATTTCGTCACCCAGGTAACGGAAAGTGTCCACTATTTCTATAGAACCATCTGGGCAATAGAAGGAGCTAGTATCCTGTGGGCACTTGCTACTTATGCCCCTGAGCATCGGCTACATATGAAAGTCTACGTTCTTAGATAGTTTATTACCCGTGATCCCACTACATCTTTTATGTACCGATAGTTTACATTTGGGACATAAAATACAATTTCTGCCTATTCCTTTCCTACACACGGAGCATGGCCATTTCTCTGTGGGTACCTGTGCCCCATTTTCCTTTCAACAAACTAGAACTTTAGTCTTAGACAAGTTAACTTTAAGGCCTTTTGATTCTAGGCCATGCTTCCATGTTTGGAATTTCTTCTCTATATATATATTTTTTTATATTATTATAAATGTAAGCTATCGCCGTATTTTGACTAAAGAAATTATTTAGCCTGATAGTGGGGTTAAGAATCCTCGGAGAAATGGAAAAAGATGAGTATTGACGTACATATACGTCAATACTCATCTTTTTCCATTTCTCTGAGGATTCTTAACCCCACTATCAGGCTAAATAATTTCTTTAATTTCTTTAGTCAAAATATAGTGATAGCTTACACTTATAATAATTTCAAACCCGCTCGCTGTTTCGAAAATATTCTTATTTTTTTATATATATATGTGGTTGCATGTGTATGTATATATATGTATTTATGTGTGCGGTTATCTGCGTGTGTTCATTCATATTTGGCATGCTCCAAGCTGTTTATACTTCCACTGCACACACATGCATGTATCTATTTGTAGTTTTGTGTATGTGATTGTATTTATGTATAACTATGTATGTGATGTCTCTGTATCATTATGTGTGTGTGTTCGCGTATGTATGTTTTTGCAGACTAGTGTCTATACACCCGTGTCTGTGCCATATATACATATATATGCATGTATGTGTATGTATATATATGTATATGCCTGTATATGTGTGTGTATCTGTATATATGCGTATGTCTGTGTAGATGTATGATTGTGTGTGTATATATATATATATATATATGCATGTATACACATATTTTCCTTTCATCTGAATGTGTGTATGTGTGTACATGTCTTCTATATTGCTATATATTTTTATTTTTTATATATTTTTCTTACCTTTCTTTTCTTATGTACATTTCCCATTATTTTTCCAGCCTCAATTCCAATTTTTAACAGATTTTAAATCTCATTTCATATCTTTTACCTATAACATCTCTATCTGACGACTGATCCACACGTATATATTATTATCGTCTGTGATCCAGAAACCTTTGGTAATGGAGTAGTTATATTTTGTGTTCAATTTCTAATTAAATAACTCTGTTCTATACATAAAGCACTCTTTTTTCCTTTGCCTTTCCTTCGGAAAAACCTAACACACATACACACATATATATATATATATATATATATATAAATAGTGATCGTAAGATACGATCAAAATGTTTCCAGTGATCTTTCCATTGCATGCAATTCGTGGCAGAAAAATGTAGGATAACTAATAGATAAAGAATACAACAAAATTTGGAATATGACATATCATGTACAAAATATTTCAATGGAGAGCAATTGTATTTATACCAAGTTTACTCTATTTCCTTGGTGCCAAAGATGCTATTAAGTCATGGACACCCCATTTTGAGTGAGTATTAAATTAAAAAAATTAAAAAATAAAAATAATATATATATATATATATATATATATATATATATATATATATAGTGTCCTTGTTTTCAAGACAAAACCAGTTAATTCCTTAACCCATTAGCATTTATCTGGTTGTATTCGGCCAGAATTCTCACCTCTTTCTGTTCAAACTGGCCATTCATATTGACATTAAGGTATTGTTCTCAAAATAAATGACATCAAAATCATGTAGATTCGATATTATGTGAGATAATTATGTAAGATAGCCTTTACTACAAAAATACGATAGTATATATAGAGTAATGTAAATGCTAAAGGGTTAGAGCAACTAAGTCTAATAAACTAACTGATGAGAATATAAAGGAAGCAAAATTTACTTGTATTGTCGGATGCTTTTGAAGTTGTTGGTGATGTTGGGGAATCAATATTGTCTTGTGAATTGGGCTGTGGAGATGGCAGGGACTTCTGTTGCTCCTCTGGTGATGTCACTGTAGCAGATGATATGTCATCGTCATCATCATCATCATCGTCATCCCCAGCATCAATGCTATTTTGGGACAAAGAAACCATGTTGGGCCTCTCGTCTAATGAGTTGCTTGATTTTCCTGGCTAAAATAAATAATCAAAAATTCCACGATACATATTCAAACAAACAATCCAATTTAAACTAGGTTTAGTTAACTTAAAAAGTATTGGGAAGTTTGAAAATATAGTTGCCACAATGCAAATAATTACGATAGTTGATAACTATGAATAAATAATAGTTAAATCATGTAAAGTTAAGGGACATTGTCCGGAAAAGGAGACGGCAGTTCACGGCCCACATCCTTCGTTTGCCGGCAGATCGACCTGCTCATATTGCCATGGATTGGGTACCAGAAGGTGGCAGGAGAGAACGGGGAAGACCACGAAAAACATGGCGGAGCACATTCAGGGAGGACCTGCAGGAGATGGGAATTACCTGGAGAGGTGCTAGAAGGGCCGCCAGTGACAGGATCAAGTGGAGGAAGCTCGTCGCCCAATGTTCCACAAGGGACTGGAGGAACTAAGGCTAAGACATGTAAAGTAACCCAAAGGTTACTATTCACTTTTTTGTCTCCAGAAGTATTTTACCTGCTTTAACTATTATTTAGTTATCAACTATTAATATAGTTATTTGTATTGTGTATACTATATTTTCAAATACAATTCAATTCATTAAAAATATATTTTTAATATTTATTAAGGGCGGTGCCCCAGCATGGCCTCAGCCAGATGGCTGGAACAGGTAAAAGAGTAAAAGACTATCACTGTTATTGTTTTTATGTCTACTTTCCCCATGCAGGCAGGCTTTAGACCATGACTATTTTGTGGCAGTATTCTATGGTCGAAAGCCTTTCTTGAAGCCAACCATTATTTTTAAATGGTTTCAGTATGAAGACAAATGCACACACAAATGGCAGGTTTCCATAGTTTTTGTCTACCAAATTTTTCAAACAAGGCATTGGTTAGCTCAACATTATAGAAGTTAATTTAAAGTGCCACGCAGCAGAACTGAACCCCAAATCACATCATCTTAAGCATACAGCTATTCCTGACCCTAGTTTAAGCATTATTATTATTATTTGAACATGTCAGTAAGTGGAAAGCTTTTTCATGAAATCGGGTAATGTTAAGAACTATGTTTGCTTGCTATAAAATGAATCAATGCTTCATAATCTCACACAGGTTTTTAAATTATCTAAGACACAAAGTCTGTCCACATTTCCTCTCATCACTGTTTTCTTAGTCCATTAAAACAAATTAGGAAAGAGATTAGATGGACATATCACTATATATATATTAGCTAATATGCTCACTCTGCTTGTACCCAGCTATTTATTATTTGCAGCAGGGCCTTCAATTATTCTATTCACTCATATTTTACAATTTAGTAAATAAAACAATCTACTCAATATTTTATATAAATTGAACAGAAAGTCTTTATATACAAAGTCTTTATTACAAAACAGCAAAACAAGAGATGGGAGCAGATTACTAAATTCTTAACATCAATTATGGCTATAAATTTAATTTATATAAGTTACTATGTCTGTTGAACTCATAAAATTTAGATGAATTATTTTATTTACTAAATTGTAAAATGTAAGTAGAGCAAACATTTTAAGCCTGCCAATTGGAAGCCAATGATTACAGTGTGCTTATTTTAAACAAGATACATATGTATCTGGTTTAAAATAGGCACACCTGTCATAAGAAGTAACTAAAAAGGCTGTAAAACATTGCCTCCAAAAAGTCCCTTCCCACTCATGCAAACATGGAAAAGTTGACGCAAAAATAATGATAATTATATAAGTAAACGGAAATAAACATTGACAGCACTGATGTAAAAATATTATAAACATTTGAATCATCAAACCTGTTTTTAGATATTTTCTGTTAAATCATTACAGGGTGTTAATTAACAACCAAGCATACACATTATTTTTAGCATAACTGACTGCAACACAAATATTAATGTCTTTTGTATAATATTACAAATTTTCAAAATAATCTATCTACTAGTAAATATACTACAAATGTTTGACCAAATCTACTTTTAGACATTTTCCAAATTAGTAGAGGATGTTCAGGGTTAATATTTACTTCATTGGTAGCACCGATTTCTGTTTCTGCACATGTCTCCTCCATTTGTTGCAGCTGAAGGTTCATGAGTTCTTGTTGGCGTTTCATTTTCTTTTTTAATTTTTTCTTCTTATTTTTGGTCATTTTTACAGCATCAAGCCTCTCCTTGGGAGCAGTACTTACTGAAGTTATAAAAAAAAAAAAGAAGCATTTCACCCTTTTGTCACCATATTTATAATGAAAGACACTATATATAATTTTCAAATCATTTTGAAAATAATCGAGAATTTGGAGAGATTTAATAATATAATTTTTATTTATAAACACTTCAAAAGAAACAGCTTTGTGTTGTTGAATCAAGTGTGATTTTGCACCAAAAGAGAAAAAATAATAAGGACTATCAAAAAAATATTCTTTAGTACTAATAGAAATTAAAAGGTAAAAGGACTGCCATAAGTTTTGGCAATGGAAAGGTCTACTCATGAAATTAAAATGAAAGTGGCAGAGTATTCCATAGGCAAGTGCACTTGTAATGTAATTTTACATGGAGATTCAGCATGACACAAAGTGTAACATGACTGGATTTTTGAATTATAGGGACTTGTTTACTTCCAAAACAATTTTTGCCAACCCAAGGATTGTGTTGACCCAAGACTAGGGTATAAAAACACTCATGATACTATGCAGTGGGATTGAACTCGGAATCACCAAACCTTTTATTTATGGAAGTTTAATGAGTTAAAAAAAAGAGGGATTGAGAAGCTGTTTGTTGTTCTGATAAAAGAAAAGTTATGAAATAGCTTGTTAGTAGGATGGTGATAGTCAGAGGTAAAAAAAAAAACATCACTACCCATTTGTTGTGTAATAAGTACCAAGAGAAAACACCCGTGTATGCATAGAAACAAATGATCCTAACTGCAAGTGGTTATAACTGAAGTATCAGATCCATGGATCACACCTGATTATTTATGCCTATGTGACATGTTAGCTTCATATGAGATGACAGTGACTAGACAACAATGAATCAATGAGCTGACATATTGCTACCATTAATTCACTTGAAAGACTTAGTAAATCAATGGTGAAAAATACACAGATGAGAACTCTTCTTAAAAAAAAAAATGTTTCAAAGTAATGAATATTTATTATATTAATAAAATCAATAGCAAGTCATATCAAAGCAATAATCAATAATTTCAAATAATTTTTTTGTGTTTGATGCCATCAACAAAAATGCATAAAGTTAAACATTTTCTTTTAAAATATAAGCCAGGTTTGATATGCTAATACCTTAATTCATTCACAGATCAATACTATATTAGCAAATGAGTTTCATTGCTCAGATTTGTTCTCTAATATCAAATAAGATATCTCCCATCATCTAGCTACTTAGAATAGAACAGCAGCTGTCATCACCATTATGTGTGAGTAAAACTATTTAGTGGCTTCTCAGTCACATATGTGCACAGGTATTTTTATCCAATTACTAACTGAATCAATATTGATTTCCTTAATTCTTTAAAACCTTAAGAAAAAGTGAAGAAATATTGACACCCAAGAAAACACACAGCCTTCCTTAAAATATTTCAATGCATTGCAACAAGAACAAATAATGAAATAAAAAAAAAAAAGATGAATAATTCAAAATCCAGTATAATCAATATGAACAGTCTAGTTTGGCATGGGTGCCAGTGTGTAATAAAGGAAAAAGAAAAAAAAGTTACTTAATGTAAAAATATCAGCAGTGCATCAAATATCCGTCATGTTGAAAAACTAAGCAGCTAATGCCAGTTATTATCCAACATAACAGAATGAACCTGAAAGCAGACACAAAATCATATCCTGGGAATAAGATTTCCTAACAGTGTTGACACTGGTAAATGGTTTCCAGGTGTTTCCTAACCAGAACAGTTCCATTAATACAGGAAGAGCTAAAGTTAGAATTAATAACTAAAATAGCTTTGATTCTAACTTATGTGAAGGACAGAAAGAAGTGTATGCAGAGGAAAAGTAGTTAAATAAAATGGAAGCTACAAATAATTGTATCTCATCATCAATTCAGTTTTATATCAATTTTTCTCTGTTGGCATGGGTGAGGCAAGGTCTTTTTAGGTAGAATTCCAAGAGCAAATACCCACCCTCACTTATTCTTTAACCCTCTAGCATTTAAAGCGGCTGTACCCAGCCAGAATTCTCTCACCTCTTTCTGTTCAAACCAGCCGTAACCAACGACTCATACTGATGTTAAAGTATTGTTCTCAAAATAAATAATATCAAAATTATGTGAGATAATTATGTAAGATAAAGCCTTTACCATGGAAGTATAATAGTATATATAGAGTTATATATATATTCTCTGCCCCAAATGCAAACAATGGGTACACAAGAGATGTAGCGGGATCTCAGGAAGCTTAATTAAGAATGTAGGATTCACATGCAGCAGCTGTGCTGAAACAGCAAGCAAACAGCCACAGGAAACAAGTACCACCAATCTCTGGGAGGGCCCTGTAGAAACAGTAGACAGCTTCTGCTACCTAGGTGACCGAATTAGCAGCGGAGGTGGGTGCTCAGAAAGTACAATAACTAGGGTAAGAACGGGATGGAAGAAGTTTAGGGAACTACTACCACTGCTAGCTGCAAAAGGCTTCTCCCTCAGAATGAAAGGCAGACTGTATGATGCGTGTATCCGAACAGCGATGTTGCATGGTAGTGAGACCTGGGCGCTGAAGGTGGAAGACTTACGTAGATTAGAGAGAAACGAAGCCTGCATGCTCCGATGGATGTGTAACAGTAATATACGTGAACGACAAAGCATAAAGGAATTGAGAGAGAGACTGAGCATAAGAGGAATCAAATGCTGCGTGCAGGAGAGGCGGTTACGCTGGTATGGACATGTGATGCGTATGAAGGATGACAGCTGCATAAAAAGGTGCAGAGCACTAGAAGTTGATGGAAACCGCGGAGTGGGGAGACCCAAGATGACTTGGAATGAGGTGATAAAAGCCGACCTTACCCAACTACACCTCTCAAAGTCAATGACACACGACCGTGACTTCTGGCGTCACGCAGTAATACAGGGTACCCGACCTCCCATGGGTACATGCTGAAGCATATAAACAATATGCCCCCCCACCGCAAGGTGGTCGTGGAGGTGCCACGGCAAAAAAGCACCCAGCCCACACTGTAAAGTGGACGTGTAGGCGCCACGAAAAAGCACCCAGCACTCACTGTAAATGAGGTTGGTGTTAGGAAGGGCATCCAGCTGTAGAAATCAAGCCAGATCAGTTCCTGTATGAGCAAGGCATGGTCAGCCGACCAGACACTGCCCACAACAGGACAACCCGTCTAACCCATGCTAGCGTGGAAGAACGGACGTAAAACGGTGATGATGATGATGATGAGAGTAATGTAAGGAACAGATCTTCATCTGCTTTGACACTATCACCTGGACCTTGAATCCTTTCAACAGAGTCCATTCTGTTGTATTTGGTCAAATTTCTGATTAGTGGATATCTCCCAAATCTCCTATCAGTCTTGCAGGCCTTGATTTCAGTACTCATCTTATTGATCTTTTTATTTGTTTGTCTACTAAATTACAGGACATTATCACAGACCCAGATACACGCATATATACAAGAGGCTTCTTCATTTTCACCTTTCAAAATTGACTTCACAAATTATTGGTCTGATCAACTCAAGGTACCATGCAGTGGGACTGAACATGAAATCCCATAGTTAGGAAATGAACTCATAAACCAGACAGCCATGTTTGCATCTATTTATTTAGATTTTTATGGAAACAGTTTCAGGCAGTACACCCCTCAAGTTTTTATAACCAGATAGAAGACAATTGAGCAACCCTTACCTGCTGACCCAGGAAGTTTGATCCCCAGGCGTTGCCACTCCAATGCCTCAGCGGCTAATTTCCTAACATGTGCTTCATCAACACACATTAATATATTTTCTGGCTTGATATCAGTGTGAATGATTTCACATTTTCTGTGAAGATAATCAAGTCCTTGAAGAACCTGCAAGAAAAATAAAATAAAATAGAAAAAGTCAATTTTGTCAATGAATTAAACAAATTGATTGTTCGGATCAAAATATATTTTTTAAAGCTTATATTTGTTTTGTTTTTGTGTATTTCCTGAAACTTTTCGTTACCATTATCATCACCATTTCCATTTAACATCAATTGTTCCATGCTTGCATGGGTTAGACGGGCCATCCACGCTGGTAGGCAAGTCTGCCACCTTGCTCCAGCGATGACTGTAAATTTAGCTGCACCGAACCAGTCTCACAACAGAACCATGTTTTCACCCATATGGGGTCAATAAAATAAAGCATCAGTAAGGCACTGGGGTTGATTTAATCACCCCCCACCTCCCCCCGAAAATTGCTGGCCTCATACCTATAGTAGAAATTATTATATTAGTATTTCTAATAAAAGACATAAATAATATTTTTTTTAAACAATCAAAAATTTGGAAAGATTTAGTAATATAACTCTCATTAAGCTGGTGTTTGGAATATAACTTAGCAGAAGTTCTTATATAAAATTATGCTGGGAGGTTTTTAGATAAATATAAATATTTAAAAACACAGCTAGATATCATAGAACCAGAGGTTGTTTTGTGTTGTTTGGTACTAAAAGTGTTAAAATAGAAAATACATCTCAAAAAGTATGATGATCATAACTAGAAATACCAATTTGTTGCTTTATTGCATCAGCTGTCTGGAGATTGAATCAAAAGACTTTTACAATCACAAGACAACTTAACCACTATGCTACACACATCTACACAGGATAATGAGGTTCTGTAAAATAATAACTACTCAACTTCGCCTGTTTTATACTGCTTCATATTACTAGAGTTACTGAAATCAGAGAATTCTAACATCACTGGACATATGATAACTTCCTATTAATTAAGTTTTCAATGATAATTGCAATGTAAAAAACAAAACTAGTTTTTGTTTTTTTGTTTTCATTTTACAGTACAGCAGTGTGATGATGCATAGCCTGGTAGTTAGAGAATGTTTAGATCATGAGTTCGATTCCTAGCAATGTGTTGTGTCCTTGAGTAAAACATTATTTCACATCGATAGTTTGCTAAGCGGGTAAAAATGAGTTGTACCCGTAATACTGTGCCTCATTAAGTCTTCCTGAAAACTATGTTATGGGGACACATGTCAGTGGAATACTTAGCCACTTGCACCTTAATTTCATGAGCCGGCTGTTCTGTTGATCAAACAACTGGAACAATCGTGCTCAGAAACAGCAGGGGTCTAACAACTCAACAGTACAGCAGCTTTTTCTTCTTTTAACCTCGATTCCTCACTCAAATATGACAACTGAACCAATCCTTTGGCCCAGAAAGCAATTATTTTTTTTACCTTATGAAGCAATGGGAAATTTAAAATTATAATCGCCACAATGCAGATAACTATAATAACAGTTGAAAAAATAAGATTAAATACTACTGGAAATGCCAAAAATGGACAGAGGTGCTTGTTCACCGCCTCCCTCGTCTCCAGGGGCATTTTACTTGATTTATTGAACTATCATTATATTTCATCATCATCATCGTTTAACGTCCATCTTCCACGCTTGCATGGATTTGGACGGGAGTTTTCCCACTTGAGGCAAGAGTAGTTGTCTTGCTCGCATAGGACTGTCTGGCGGGTTTTCTACGGCTGGATGCCCTTCCTAACACCAACCACGTTTACAGTGTGGACTGGGAGGTTTTTACCGTGTTACCTATACGGCCACATTACAGCGTGGACTGTGTTTTTTTGTCGTGACACCTACACAACCTCATTTGTTTCGGACTGGATGTTGTGGTACCAACATAACTTTACATTGAAAGGGGTGGTGGATGGGGTGGGGGTAGTGGGACGGGGGTGTATTTTTGTTAGAGGTGCCTACTGACTGTAGTAGGTTTCACTTTGTACTTAGGTAAGGCTGGTCTTCTGTATTACTGTGTAGCGCCAAAGATCTCGGTCCAGTGGCATTGTCTTGGAGAGGTGTAAGTGTGTGAGGTCGGAATTTATCAAGTCGTCCCAGGTTTTTCTGGGTCTGCCTACTCCGTGGCTACCGTCTATTTTTATTGCCCTGCACTTTTTTATACAGCTGTCGTCTTTCATGTGCATCACGTGACCGTACCAACGTAGTCTTCTCTCGAGTAAACAACATCTGATCCCTCTTATTTCTAATTTTTTCCTTAGTTTGTTTATGCTTTAACGTTCACGTATATTACTATTACACATCCAGCGGAGCATGCAAGCTTCGTTCCTCTCCAGTCTGCGTATATCCTCTGCACACAATGCCCAGGTCTCACTGCCATGTAACATTGCTGTTCGTATACAAGCATCATACAGCCTGCCTTTCATTTTTAGAGAGAACCCTTTAGCGGCTAATAGTGGTATAAGCTCTCTGAACTTTTTCCATCCAGTTCTAACTCTAGCTACTGTACTTTCAGAGCACCCTCCACCACTGCTGATTTTGTCACCCAGGTAACGGAAAGTGTCCACTATTTCTATAGAACCATCTGTGCAATGGAATGAGCTAATATTCTGTGGGCACTTGCTGCTACTTATTGCATCAGAGCACTGGCCACATATAAAATCTATATTCTTAGTTAGCTTACCTGTGATCCCACTACATCTTTTATGCACCCATACTTTGCATTTGGGACATAAAATGGAGTTTCTGCCTACTCCTTTCCTACACACTGAGCATGGCCATTTCCCGGATGGGACCGGTGCCCTATTTTTCTTCCTACAAACTAGAACTTTAGTCTTAGACAGGTTAATTTTAAGGCCTTTTGATTCTAGGCCATGCTTCCATGTTTGGAATTTCTTTATTATTTATCAACTATTATTAGTTATATGGATTGTGCTGACTATATATCCAAATTATTGTTTAACCTTTTAGCATTTACATTACTCTATATTTACTATTATATTTTCACAGTAACAGCTTTATTTCACAATATTGAATGTATGAGATTTTGATATTATTCGTTTTGAGAACAATACCTTAACATCAGTAATTACAGCCGGTTTAAACAGAAAGAAGTGAGAGAATTCTGGCCGGATACAGCTGGTTTAAATGCTAAAGGGCTAATGTTAGGGCTCTTTTTGCTATTCTTAAAATGCTTGTATGCTTGTTAGCCTGTATGATGACTCTCTTCCACTGATGTTAGTATATGTTTTTGAGGCAGTTTAATGTTCTAACAACAATAGTATGTCATCACTCAACATACTTATATCATTTTACATCCACTTTTCCATGGGTTGGATGGGTTGTTACAAAACAAGTTAGTCTTTTATTTGAGCCAGTCCTAATTCCGGTTTTGGCATACCCCTCCTATTGCCAACTACTTTATAGGGTGTACCAGGTGCATTTTATCATGGCACCAGCACAAGAGAAATCGCATTGTCCTTGATGTCACATAAGAGTCCTCTCTGCCCTTTTGGCATAATTTCTATGGCCAGATTTTATTGTTACTAGAAATGTTGTCACATGTTCAGCACGACGGATGAGTTCATAAAGTAATGCAGAGGTCCTCAAACGTTTTGGGCCACCGCCACGTAATACCCTCAGCGACCCTCCCCCTACTATTTCCAGAGAGACTTCCCTCCTACACACAAATTATATTAATAAATAAAATCAATTTATATATATAATTTCACGGAGGACGTGGGCCCCCCCCCTGCGCCAAACCAATCAACCGCGTCCTCCTAAAAAATTTCACCCCACCCCCACCCACTCAACCACAAACACCCCAACCCCACAACACACCGATGCCCCACCCCATATAATATATACTACATATAAATAAATATATATTTTTTATATTATATATATAATATGTATCATTTCATATTTAATATGTTATTATATCATCTCTAGTGCTCTCTTAGGCCCCAGCAACCCCCGGGGGCAGTAGCGCCCACTTTGAAAACCTCTGATGTAATGCAAGTCAAGTTTACTGAAAACCTTTCAATGAAGCAGAATTTCAATAGTTTTATTTTTCTGTTAATAAATACCAAATGGCAAAATAAAAAAAATAACACATTAAAAGTAAAAAATAAAAACATTTCTAAGTATTGTGAATCATTCTGTAGTTCTATGTACATTATCAGCACATCTCTATTACAAAATATTAATTGCAGTAAAGAAATATTACTCACTTGTCTTATAATATTTTTAACATTCTCAATTGGAATTCCTCGATAGTTGGATCGAATTATTAGTTTAAGCAAGTGGTTACCTAAAACTTCAAAAACCATACATACATCTGAAGATAAAGTTAAGAAAAACAAAACTTTCTTTTCATAAAAAAATAAATAAAAATTAAAAATTTAAATTAATTGAATTTACAAAGAAAAATGCTAGAATTTAACCCTTTAACATTACGCTATATTTACTATTGTATTTCCGCAGTAAAGGCTTTATCTCACATAACTACCTCACATTATATTGAATCCATGGCGGTGGATTGGCAGTATCGGTAGAGGGTCGGACGCCATGCTTTCCAGCATAGTTACGTCCCTTTACGATCTGAGTTCAAATCCCGCCGAGGTTGACTTTACCTTTCATCCTTACGGGGTCGATAAAAATAAAGTACCAGTAATGCACTGGATAATTGCTGGCCTTGTGCCTAAAGTAGAAACAATTATATTGAATCTATGAGATTTTGATATTTATTTTGAGAACTATACCGTAACATCAGTATGAGTGGCTAGTTACAGCCAGTTTGAACAGAAATAGGCGAGAGAATTCTGGCCGCATACGACAGGTTTAAATGCTAAAGGGTTAAAAAAATTCAATAAGTGGTTTGGTTTCCTAATTTATAGCTTCAACTGGTCTCCATTTAAACTTAGTTCTTTCACAGTCGAAAGTTTTAAATAAAACCTAATGAGATGAGTTAAGCCAGCTCCAACAAGTGAATCCACAGTATTGTGAACAGAAGTTAATCATCCATAGTGACCATAGACATCCAACACAAATATTGTCAGCCAGTCATATTTCCATCAGTAGACATCATGTAAGGACCAATCCTATTGTACCAATCCACATTTTCAACCATCTACCTTGTCCTTTACACCATAGATGGTGAAATTCATAACCAAAGCAACAGGCATGGTTTGAGGAGTTGTTAGAAGAAATCTATTTGGCAGTGTGAGGACGAATTTCAGAATTTGGCATAAATCTAATACATTAACAAAGAGGATTTGGCAAAGTTAAAAGTGGTCAAAACTTCCAACTTGGGTAAATTCATCACTTTCATTGGCTACATATCAACAGGTGGAAACAAGCACTTAATAGGTGCAGATTTTTGTGGCCAGATGGATCCCCTCTTACATCGAGTGCTAAAATATTTTGTATGAAATGCTGAAAACTGGTCAACAACTATTTCATAAAATCTAATGAGTGATAAATTGTTTTTAAATAAAAGGATACGTATTCCATTCACACCAGTTATTTTAAAATCATCTAATAACTGCACAGCTTTCTCTCTATTGCTATCATTCTGATCACTGTCCCGCACCTGAAACATAAAAAGGAAACATTTTAAGCTGAGCAAACTATAATAAAGATGAAGTTTTGTGCAATAATGAGAGAGAGAAATTGGATGCTTTGATGGATGTGTAATAGCAACATACATGAACGACAAAGCATAAATAAACAGAGACAAACTGGGTATAAGAGGGATCAGATGCAGTGTACAAGGGAGGAGATTGCATTGGTATGGACATGTGATGAGTATGAAGGATGACAGCTGTATAAAAAGGTGCAGAACACTCAACGTTGATGGAAACTATGGAGTAGGAAGACTTAGGGTGAGGTGATAAAAATTGACCTTGCACAATTGCACTTCTCAAAGGCGATGGACACGGGATCAAGATCTCTGGCATTATACAGAAGACCTGCTTTCCTATGTGTATACACCACCCATATTCCTAGATCTACTTCCCTAATCCCCATGCACCTCCTACACATAAGTCCCCAAGCCACACTGTAAAGTGGCCGTTTTGGTGCCACGACCAAAGAGCTCCCAGTTCACACTGTAGTGGTAGTGGTTGTGTCATGACAAAAAGTGCCCAGCCCACACTGTAAAATGGTTGTGTTGGTAACATGACAAAAAGTGCCCAGTCCACACTATAAGTGGTTGTGCAAGTGTCACAACAAAAAGTCCCTAGTACATACTAAATGTGGTTGGTGTTAGGAAGGGCATCCAAGCCAAAATCAGTTCTGTATGAGCAAGACATGGCCACTTGACCTGACTTGTCTCAGAACGGGACAATTCGTCTAATCTGTCAGCATAGAAAAATGGACATTAAATTATGACACACACACAGAGAGAGAGAGAGAGAGAGAGAGAGAGAGAGAGAGAGAGAGAGAGAGAGAGAGAGAGAGAGAGAGAGAGAGAGAGAGAGAGAGAGAGAGAGAGAGAGAGAGAGAGAGAGAGAGAGAGAGAGAGAGAGAGAGAGAGAGAGAGAGAGAGAGAGAGAGAGAGAGAGAGAGAGAGATGAGAGAGAGAGAGAGAGAGAGAGAGAGAGAGAGAGAGAGAGAGAGAGAGAGAGAGAGAGAGAGAGAGAGAGTTGCGACCGATAGATAGTATCAGCAATTGGAAAGACCAACGGAAACATTGTTCCCTCGGTCCGATTTGACGAAAGTCGATCGTTCCTTTTATATATATATACATGTGTGTGTACAGTACAGGCATATAATGTGTATGAATGGTGATCATTCAGTAAAGATGTGCTTTAAATTCTGAAGATGTGGATAGAATGAACCACATCATTCAAGATTTTGCAATCTCATCAAGTCTACATGTGGCCATACAAGAATCTATGATATACAGGAACGGACTGGGTAGTGTGTGAAAAATGTCTTGACTGTTACATTTCATCTACTACCAATCACTACTGCATGTCACAGTTGCACTAAGATTTTCAACTAGGTTGAGGCATAATATATGTGGAACAGATCTATGTGACACATTGTTTGGCCAAGTGGCTAGCTATCCAAGAGTGGCTATGTAACTGATTGGCATGAAGCTACTTACAAACACACTCAAACATCTGGCCTCGCTGGCATTTTACCACTATTCTTCAGTTGTACCATGGGCTAGATAACCTCTTTAGAGTTGGTAACACAATAATATGCACCTAGTACACTTTGTAAAAAAAAAGTAGTTGCTGATGGGAAGGGCATCTAGCTGTAGAAAACTAGCCAAACAAAGTGTTGAGAGGATTATTTAGTTGTCAAAAACATGACAACCTACCTAGTGCTGGTACCACAATATAATGCACTATGTAGGATGCAGAAACGCATGTGAGATGCGGTCTATCTAAGAGGTTAGTAGCTCTAGGTACTGACTTGTTTTTACGACCTGTCCAACTCTTGCTGCAAGGAAAACTGACATTGAATAATGATTAGTGATCCCTGCTCTACATATTCGCTGGCCAGTTTTCATTTGTGACACTCCCCTACAAGTGAACATGACTTGCTCTTTGTCACTCCACCTCCAATTCTCTGTTGTACATTTCCCCCATGCAGCCACTGACGTGCAATAATTCAAGCAGAATATAATGGAATCAATTTTTCAGGTCTCGGTATGTTAGTGTGGCCATTAGGCACTATCATTCCTCCAGACCAAACCAATATAGAAAGTCATTTTGATCAGAGCTAACTAAACTAAGTAAATCACAACAACCAAGTATACAAATGAAATAAATTTAAATGAAATGTAACATTTATTATGATTAATAATCATAACTGCCAATATTTGCCCTGAAGAGACTTTAAGCTGACATACACAATTAGAACACCAAACAATGTTTAATTTGCCATGTGCATGTGTGTTGAATGAAAACCTGTTTTCCAAACAGAAAAATGCTGTAACACAAGCTTTTAAATATAGGCATTCAACTAGTTTTGTGGCAAAAACGTTAATATTCAAGATAACCTAGACAGTTTATTTTCAGTTACATTCAAAAAAGAAGAAAAAAAAAAGTTACACATTCCAATGTGTAAGAATTAGTAAGGCATCATCTGACTAATTTATAATGTTGCAAACTTAGTTTAAGATTAAAAAAAAAAGATTTGATCTTTTAACCCTTTTGATACCAAACTGCCAGAAATCACCCCTGGTTCTATGATGTGGAACTGTTTATTTTACAGAGTTTATATTTATCTAAAAACCATCTATCTATGAAGAGCATTTGTTAAATTATGTTCCAACCACCAGCTTAATAAAGCTAGCTATATTATTAAATTACTATAAATTCTTATTTTCAAAATTATTTGAAAATAATTAGTAGAGTGTATTTCATTAAAAATATAACAAAAGGGTTAAAGGTTTTTATATAAAATTATCATGGAAGGCTTTTAGATAAACACTTTAAAATATATATATATATATAAATCATAGAACCAGGGATGGTTCCAGGCAGTTTAATATCAAAAAGGTTTGAAGCACCGACATATTACATGCAACTTTTATAAAATGAACCAAGAAAGAAATGTCTATGCAGTTACTTAACCTGGTAGAAATAGCAGCAAAATCTTCAAATATCACTACTAACTTAAAAAGGGAAAGACACATTAACCCTTTTGTTACCAACCTGGCTCCTATGAAATAAAGCCACCCATTTTAAAGGTTTCCAACATAATTTTATATAAAAACCTTATATAATGAAATAATTTTAATAAATCCCTCAAAATTCTTCATTAATTAATTGAAACAGAGTATTCAATTATAAATGCAGTCATGAAAGGGTTAACTAATGTATGTACACTATGGTTGGTCATAATAGGAACACATACGATCACAAGTCTGTTTGCTCATAGTTGAATTGAGGCTAAATCAACATGCTGCTTTATCTATACATGTTAAATCTCCAATCAACTGTTACAGGTAATGGTTCTCTGTAGTAAGGGAGATTAGAAATGCATTTTAATTAATTGTTAATTAAGCAAGGTATAATTAAAAACAACTATCAATCAGTAGATATTTCTATCCATTCTAACTTGCTCCACACAACTTTCTTCCTGCGTGCATGTGTGTTGTATTACTATATATATATATATAAATGAAAAGTATAGAAATTATTGTAGCAAGAAGCCAATATATATATATAGTATAAAAACGAAAAATCAGTGATGCATCTGGACTCAGTTTATTGCGTGTTACAATTGTTTCGCCGGCAGGTAGCTCGAGACATGGTCACTGTATGGATCTGGCTGATTCTACGGCTGCAGGTTCCTTCGGACACGGGTAGTTCGTTCGGAGCAAATTTTCTCACTGGGGTGTTATCGTCAAAAAACACCTTCAAAAAACATCTCCCACTCTTGTCATGCTATTGGCTGTTATTCTACGTCATCTTAAGTTCTAGTCACTATTTACTGCTACACGGGTCATCAGCCATTTTCCGTCCGACACACTTCAATGGAGTCATGCTGGGTTCGGTATCTCACACGTCTGTTCATACTCCAGAGTATGTACCCACACACGGGCAGACACAGACATGCGTACATACACATATGTACGCATACATGAGTAGACACACACACCCCCATGCACATATATACACACACACACACCCTCCCTCTCTTCCACAAACCCAGGCACACCCACTTCTAGATACCGACCGCCACAAGCCTATTAGCGCCTGCTTAAACCGCGCCATACATCCGGTCTCACACACACGTTTATATACACCCGTATACAAACACAGACAAACACTGTCCTATGTGGGTGTACGTACGCGCCCACACAAACACCCCTCACTGACATATTCACACCATATATATATATATATATATATATATATATATATATTTTTATTTATGTGTGTATACATAGACACACGCATGCAGACACACACGTATACACATATGTATACGCACACATGTATACACACACATACAGATAGAAACTTATACGCACATATGTCTATGTGTACACACACTCATGCAAACATACACATATACACACATACGCGCGCACATATACCTACGCACAACTTTATATATATATACCTACACATACATACAAAATACACATACGTACACAACTACATACACACATATATATAAAAAAACTACATGTATACGCACACCCACATATATACATTTACATACGCACACGGACGGCCACATGCAGACACATGCATATTTTCTTACACATACATGCTTCCACATATACGTATATAAACAAAACCGTAAAATAAAAATACAATATATAATAAAAAACAATATACCATAAAATAACAAAATATCAATATAGTATACAATATAATATACATATATATATGCATACATGCACACATATTCATACATACATATACGGATATATACAATGGATATATGATAAAATGATAATAATAAAATGAATATATAATCCATCCGTACACATTCCTGCGAGATGTACACACATATATATACACACATAAATACACATACATATAGAGACCCACATATACATACATACGCACACACACATATACATACGTACCCACATACACTCATACGCAGCTATACATATATATATACACACTCAGCCACATATGTACATGCATGCACACACGCTTATAAGCTCATGCATATACGTACACCTGCATACATACACACCCACGTATATATATATATATATATATATATATATACACACACATACATACATATACCTACGCACAGGTCTACACATAAATAGGATAATAAAAAATAAATAAATTTACAATATGTTAAATACATTAAAATCTGTATGTAACTTCACAAAGAGATAAATAAAAAACGGGGGGGGGGGGGTACAGGAAAAGGTGTGTGTATCCATGTGATACACTACACACAGGTAGTATGAGGTGCAAACTTAGGTCCGTATATGAAACAAGTAACAATAACAACAGTAATAATAATTGTTCCAAAGTGGAACATGTGGAGAGTATATAGTCACGATTCAAGAGGACGCTTGGCCCGGTCACCATGGGGTGTGCTGTTCTATATGTTTGGGGTATTGGACCGGACGACCGTGGACCCCATGTTAGCCGGTCCCGGCCTAGGCGGTGTACCTGCCCAATGTTGCATGCTCGGTCAGGTTTAGTTTACTTATGTTTGCTACACGGGTTGCACAATGTCATCGGGGCATGGCGTCAGGTCCCATGCCCCTGGCCTGTGCCACCCGGAGGATTCCATGCTGCAAATGTGCATCTTCTCTTGTGTCTGCAGGTCATGATAATTTCAGACTTCAGGTTGACTGCGTCATCTTTCAGTCTATCTCCATGGCCTCGTGTAGGCATAATCAGCACTTTCTACTTCCAGTTGAATATGCTCTCGCATGGCGAACGATACTCCATTCCAGGGCGTACGGAGTGCCTTGGTCTTTCAGGTCCCACACCAGGTCCGCTAACCTAGTGGAGTGCCTTTTGCTACGGTCCATGAAGGAATTCGTGTGATTATACATCCTCGATTTAAAGGTCATGGATGTTGCGCCGATGTAGGTGTGATGCGCATTTTGGGTTGTGACCACACACTTGTATATCAGGTCCTTCGTCAGGCATTTTCCCTGCAGGGGGCACCGGGTGCCCGCTCTGCGGTTACAAGTTCTGTTGTCAGTTCTTACGCATCTGATGTCCGGGCCTCGATCTGTTATGGCCCTCTCAAGGTGTTTTTTGACGATAACACGCCAGTGAAAAAATTTGCTCCGAAGGAACTACCTGTGTCCGAAGGAACCTGCAGCCGTAGAATCAACCAGATCCATACAGTGATCATGTCTCGAGCTACCTGCCGGCGAAACAATTGTAACGCGCAATAAACTGAGTCCAGACGCATCACTGATTTTTCGTTCTTATACTATCCACACTACTCTGTATGAATATTGAGTGCTAATTTTGGCATACCGCCTATGGAAGCACCATAGCTACCATTATACACAAGTATATATATATATATATATAAAACTATGGTCCAGTTTTTGTCTTTTTCTTCAAATTTTCTTACATAGACTTGAGATTTGTCATCAGTTATGTTTATTTTGTTTAACCCCTTAGCATTTACATTACTCTCTATATATATACTATTGTATTTTTAAGTTAAAGGCTTTATCTTACATAATATTGAATCTACAAGATTTTGATGTCATTTATTTTGAGAACAATACCTTAACGTCAGTATGAGTGGCCAGTTATGGCCAGTTTGAACAGAAGTAGGTGAGAGAATTCGGAGTGGATATGGCCGTGTGTTTTTATTTTATTATTGTGAGGAATTCTATACTATAGAGCTGCACTGTTTACTAATATTTTCACATCTAATCTATCTTTTGTGATGTTTGGTGTAGTGTGTTGTAATTGCATAGTGGGCCCTATGAGGGAGTTGCACTCGTATGGCAATGTAACAATTGGAGTCACGGGATTTACAACTTTTATATAACTTAGAAATGTTGATGCCAGATTTAGGAACTCCATCACCCAAACTAGCTGCAAGGGGCCAGAAAATATGAAAAAGCCCTAATAAAAAAGATCAAACTGGAACAGTCATGTTTTTAATACACAATGTCTAAAAGAAAATCTATTCCCATATATATATATATATATGACTTGGATGACTAGTGAAATATTGGAAAATTTGAAAAAAATATAGATGCTACGATGCAGATATGCATATATAATAATTGAATAAAGTACCTTTGGAGACAGAAAAAACTGGACAGAGACACATCTATATCTAACAATGACGACAAAAAAAATAAAGGTTTACTGCAATATAATCATCCCAGAATTCACCCCCACTGCTCTGTTATCCAGTCCGAAAGTTTTATGACAGTTCATTCATCAAATACTGAATACTTACACACTTTAGTAATTTGATTTCATCAAGTGCAGTCTCGGTATAATGCTGTGCACTTTTAACAACCTTCAAGGCAACAAATCTTTTCGCTCTGCAACAATAAAACAAAAAAAGTTAAAATAAAAACCTTGAAAACATACAATTTACATTATAGGAACACCATTTGATAGTATGGTATCCAGTTCATCATTTAACATCCATTTTTCCCAGATAGGCTGGGAAGCATCTTGCATATATATGCACTGGCACTACAAAAATGTACTGGCTACATTTAATCATAGCACCAGCACCAAAGATGTCATGTGTTTGACAGATGTAGAAAGTCCCCTTTACCCTTTTTCGGCAAGGTTTATGTAAAAGAAACAACGTTGTACATCTTGTTTCCACCCTGGCAGGGGATGGATAGGGGGGGGGGGGGGGGGTTAACACTGTGTCAGTTTTTATTTGGAGTTACTTTCTTCCTGGACGAGTCAGAAACCACATCTTGCTTGTACAATTCACTTTTCGTATGGTTTCTGTGGATGGATGCTCTTTCTAACATCAGCCCCTTTACATAGTGTACTGGGTACATTTCATCTAGCAATAAAATTCAGGAAGAAGACATAGATAGGTCCTGTACTGCAGACTCAGTGCTGGCCTAAATCCAGAGACTATTGAAATTTGAATTCTATAACTTAAAATAGTTTTATATTCAAAATCAGAGTCAAATTATTAAAATGAGAATAATTATGACAATGTTAAAAAATCTCCTTTAACATATTTAATGAGCATAAATTGTTCAAATTAAATACCAAAATTTCTAATAAAAAATATAAATTTCAATATATAAATGTCGCATTTTAAAGATTTAAAAAAAAAAAAAAAAAAAAACTCAAAACCTGACAATCAAAATGCCAAATTAAATAAAGTTCATTGATTTTATCACTAGACAGCAAATTTACCAATAATAGGTTCAGGTAAGGCTGTGTGGTTAAGTTCACTTCAGACCTGTGGTTTGGAGTTCAGTCCAAGTGTGGAGCACCTAGGACAAGTATCTACTACTATAGCTTTGAGTTGACTAATACCATGTGGATGAAATTAGGTAGACAGAAACTGTGTGGAAGCCTGTCGTTTTATATTTCTGTGGAAAAGAATGGATGTTAAAGAGTCCATTGAGCCAACTTTGATATGATTGCAGCTTAATTGCTCACTGTGAGATTTGTGTATGTTAATTATACATAAATATATTGTATATGTGCTCATATAAGCCAATGCCACACATACATCTGTGCTTCATGTTAACTGTTTATTTATGTCCAGTGACATAGTTCAACAAGACATTGATAAAATAAATACTCAACTTGAAAAAATAAATAGTGGACAGGGTCAATATGATTGACTAAATCCCTTTAACCCTTTAGAATTTTACATTACCCTACATTACTATTGTAATTTTGCAGAAAAGGCTTTGCCTCGCATAATATCGAATCTATAAGATTTTGATATTAATTTTGAGGAGAATACGTTAACGTTGGTATGAGGGGCCAGTTACGGCTGGTTTGAACAGAAAGGGGTGAGAGAATTCTGGTTGGATATGACCGGTTTAAATGCTAAAGGGTTAGAGTTTTATATGAGTATTTTCAAAATCAATTGAAACATACAGGTTGTAGATTTTATTAGCTATATGTAAGTTAGTTTCCAACTAACAAATTTCCTTCGCAATGCACTGATCAACCTGAGGCTATGGTAGTCATCCCCAAGGTGCCACACAGTGAGACTGAACTTGAAACCTCATAGTTGTGAAGTGAACTCCTTAACCACACAGCTATGTCCGTACCTAGTGTGTAGCATATACATAATAGTAGCCATAGAAAGAAAATAGACTGAAAGAGTATTGTATCATGGGTGGAGTTCAAAATGTTGGTGAAAGCCATTATTGTAATTGGAGAAAGAGGGTGCACTTTGTTAATGTATGCATTGATATCGTGGAGTGGAGAAAAGAATATATATATATATATATATATATATATATATATATATATAATGAGACACATATGTTTATTATGTGTGGAAAGTTATGAGGAATTTAATATCTTCCACACATACATCAAAGTAATTATAGCCAATCTAATCAGTATGTCTAGATAGATTTTCACATCTAATTTCATCAAAGGTTAGAATATCGAAGGGAGATGGTCTCAAAAGTATTTGAAAGTTATCCAATTTAGAAATGCAAAATGATTTTTGTTACCAGAAATAAATTGGCAAAATGCACAAGAAAGGTGATAGGAAAATTTAGGTAAAAATCAATACATGGTATTATTTTCAACTGTTATTTTACTTGATCAGTTTACTTCCAAAGTAGAACTTTAGATATAAAATTTTAATATCATCATTATCATTAAGGCTAAGAACTACAAAAGATATATTCTATTTTTAAAAAAATGAAAAACAAAAATTTACAGTTGACACCTATGCAGGTTTAACTGGCCTTTTATTTACAAGGTTGCATCTCTTGCTCAAGAACACAACACACACCCTTAAGAATGTGAGTCGAACACTTTAGCCACATGTCTTCACATTATATATTTGACAAAACCTATATTCTAGACACAAGAATGACTGTATGGTTAAGGGGTTTGCTTTGCAACAACATGGTTTCAGATTCAGATCCACTGTGTTGTATCATGGGCAAGTGTTTTCACCTACAGCAGTGGTTCTACCAAAGTCTTGTAAGTGAATTTTGGCAGACAGAAACTGTGTATGTGTTTGTGCAGTGTTTACATTTACTGTTTGTCTATGCCCTGTAACTTAGTGCTCAACAAATATAGATCAATAATATACGTAATAGACTTAAATACTAGCCACTTAGTCCCCCACCCAAACACCTGACTGACTTAATTCATTTGAATGCCAAACCACCTCTCGACTTACAATTAAAAAAACAGTTTTAAGGTATTTGTATTTATCTAAAAAAAAACTTGCATCATAATTTTATAAGAACCTTTAACTCTTTAGCATTTACATTACTTTATATTTACTATTGTATTTTCATGGTAAATACTTTATCTCACACAATATTGAATCTATGAGATATTGATATTATATATTTTGAGAACAAAACCTTAACATAAGTATGAGCAGCTAGTTATGGCCGGTTTGAACAGAAAGATGAGAGAATTCTGGCCAGATACGGCCAGTTTAAATGCTAAAGGGTTAAGTTATGTTCCTAACATCAGCTCAAAATGAAGAAAGTTATATTATTAACTCTTTTGTGACCATATTTCTGTCTATATGTTTTAATCAATTTTGAAAATGCTTCAGAATTTACTCAAGTAACTCTTTTTTTTTTATTATTATTATTTTTTTTTTAATTACTTGGAGCACAACACCAAATGGCCATATATAAGATGACCATGGAAAGTTTGAATTCAGATGTAAACCGTTTAAAATAAAGTTTGTCTTATAGTAGAGTGTGGTTTCAGGTGGGTTGATATCAAAAAGGTTCAATACTTTCAAATTCTTGATTATTTCTATAATTATTTTAATAGGCAGAGTTTTTCATTAAAAATATGGCAACAAAAGGTTTAATGGATTGGATTTAACTTTCTCCTCTTCTTACTGATTAATACAAAGTTAACATGTCTGATAAACATTATGATGAACACAACTAGGCTGTAATTGTATTTCAATTAATTAACGTGGAATCTAGTTTATGTTGGCACTGTCGATTCCAACACCAAATATTCCAGTTGATTCCATCAATGGAAAAGCCTACTCATGCAAGTGGTTTAGCATTCTATAGACATGTGTATCCTTAACATAATTCTCAGGGAGATTCAGCATGTCACATAGTGTGACATATTGAATTACAAATACAACTTTTGCTAGCAAAGTGTCTTGCTCAAAGACACAATGCACCACCAGGAATTTGAACATATGACCATATGATTATGAGCTGAATACCTTAATCACTAAACCATGTGCCTTTACAAGATAGTAATTGTAACAACAAAAAAGTTTTATATAAAATTATGTTAGAATGTTTTAATTTAAATAGAAACCTATTTAGACTGGGTGATTTTGTTTTATAGAAACAGGCAGTTTGGTTGGTATCAAAAGGGTTAAATATAAAACAAATCCACTGCAAAAATCTTTGTACAAAACTAATAATGATTTTGTTATCATATGCCTATGATTTTCAAACCATTGTGAAAATAATCAAGAATTTGGAAGGATTTAGTAATATTACTGTCTCATTACCAAGCTGCTGTTTGGAGCAAAACTTAAATGTTTTGAAGGATCAAGTAGTTGTAAATCATAGATAACTTATTAGAAATATGGCAAAAAGGTTAAACACTTTAAAAAGGACAGTTTTGTATCATAAAACCAGGAATGATTTCAGGTAATTTGGTATCAGAAAGGTTAACTTAACAGCCACTGATTACAATCAAACCCCAAAATTTCAAGTCAATTCCAGTCAAATTAGTACAAAACTAAAGCTAACAATACAGTTAATATAAGCATAACATTATTTTTCAGAATTGCTTCTGCAAAGGAGATAATCTTGTTAACAGCTAATAAGGAAGTTATTAGTCGGTTTCTCTCCCGGTCAGTCACCAAAATATCAATAGAATCTAATTTAGTGCTACACCTGTTTTCGTGAATGCCTACTATCAGTTTAAATTAGTTGCCTAGAAGACAGGACGTCAGATAACAGATAATGGGGGAAATGGTTTAGAAATATGAGAATATATAATACAATAACAGCAAAAGCAAAAATCGATATTAATAAATTTGAGCTCTCACTCGTAACTATGTCATACACGTAAACAAATTGGTTTTGCAAGAAAATGATATCTTAATCTAATTATTCTTCTTTGTAGGATGAGAAATAAATATATATATAGGGTAGCAAGACTAATCAAACCTTCCTGTGAAGCAAAGTAGGATAACCATTTTGTGATCATATCCTTTTGACACCTGCCTCTTATTCTTACCCCATTAAACATATCTGCTTGAGAACAAGGCATTCCCCTCAAAGAGAAGGCTTTTCAGTCAAGTCACTGACTGACAACTTCCCTAGTGTTTGTGCTATGATAAAATGCACCCAGTGCACTCTTAAGTGGTTGATGACTCTTCAGTTGAGACAAGGGCATGGCAACCTCTTCAGTGCTAGTGTTACAAAAAGTGCACCCAATGCACCCTATGTTTAGCATTAAGGAGAGGTCTAGCTGTAGAAAACTTGTCAAACAAAAAATTGTGGACTCTACAGTTGTATCAGGCATAAAATACACCCAGTACACTCTGTAAAGTGCTGGAACATATGTAAGCAAGATGTGGGCCCCACCCAATTGAGAAGTTAGTAGTTCTGATCAAATACTGATTTGGCTTTTGACAACTTTTCCAACATATGAGAGCATGGAAAAACAGGTATTAAATGGTGATTTTTAATAAAATACAAGACCTATGAATTTCATTTAATTCTGAAAATAATCAAGTATTTGAAGGGATTTGCTGTCGTTGTTAAGCTGCTCTTGGTAACAATTTAACAAATGTTCTTGCATTCAAATTATGATGGAATGTGTTTTGATAAATATAAGCGTTTTAAAATAAAAAGTTCTGTATCACAGAACTCAGGACAGTTTCGGGCCAGTTTAGTATCAAAGAGTTAATCTATATATCAAGTGGTTTCTTATTAATGTTATCACAGTTACTGCTTTATATGAATTTAGGACAACACTTGAAAAACAAATGAGCTTGATTATAAGGGACAAGATACAAATACAATGTTTATGTTCATCCCACATAAATGCTACAATATCACTAAATCTTTCTATCTAGAATTCATGGATAAGTATTAAAAAAAAAAAGAAAAAAAAGTGAAGAATGTTCTGAATTTTCTTAAATAGTTTCATTCCAATGAAGATCAATAAAATAAGTACCAGGTTTAAAAGAATAAGTACTGGGGTTGATGTTACTAAATTCCTTAGGAGCTGTGCCCCAGCATGGCAGTAGTCTAATGACAGAAACCAGTAAAAGACTAAGAGTAATTAGTCAGAATTTTAACTTTTAATATCCTGCAAAAATTATCTTAAAACGAGTTTGTTAATTCAAATGTTTATAGTATCTTTACTAGTGGACATTGTGAAAATTTGCTGTATTATCTTTTAACATCCTGTAAGGATTTCACAGAAAATATGTGAAAACAGGTCTATTAATTAAACGGAAAAAATGAAACAAAATTTCATTTCCCACTCTTAGTACGGCGGTTACTTAAATATAAGTATGTACACGTACATGCATGTACGTGTACATACTTATATTTAAGTAACAGCCGAACTAAGAGTGGGAAATGAAATTTTGTTTCATTTTTTCCGTTTATCATTTTCGGTGCACCCGGCCGATTAACCCACTCGATATGCAAATTGGGCTACTTAGCCGTTAATATGCATAAGGTAAGTATATACGTTGCTGACGATAGCTAATAAGCTTGAAACTAGTACAGCGTTCCTTTGTCAGTGTTGAACAAATGAGCAACGATGGTTGCTGGACACTACGGCTTAATACGGGATGTTTTTTTTTTTTTTACAAACACACCAAGCATTATAATAAATGTTCAGTGAATCCATACGTGCATATATATATATATGTGTGCATGTATGTATATATATATATACATACTACTGTACGTCTGTATACATATATGTATGTACGTGTACATACTTATATTTAAGTAACAGCCGTACTAAGAGTGGGAAATGAAATTTCGTTCCATTTTTTCCGTTTATCGTTTTCGGTGCACCCGGCTGATTAACCCACTCGATATGCAAATTGGGCTACTTAGCCATTAATATGCATAAGATAAGTATATACGTTCAACAATCTGGCAGGAAGGTATACGTTGCTGACGATAGCTAATAAGCTTGAAACTAGTACAGCGTTCCTTTGTCAGTGTTGAACAAATGAGCAACGATGGTTGCTGGACACTACGGCTTAATACGGGATGTTTGTTTTTTTACAAACACACCGAGCATTATAATAAATGTTCGGTGAATCCATACGTGCATATATATATGTGCATCTATGTATATATATATATATAAATACTACTGTACGTCTGTATATATGTATGTACGTGTACATACTTAGGTTTATTAATTCAAATATCTATAATACCTCTTTTACTATATTTTTATAATGTGATGCAGTCATAGTCATGTTTTATACTTTTCAAGAGGGTTTTACTAATGCTGTTTCATGTAAACAAAGTAACTAAGATTACACAGTATACTTCTATCATTTCCTCTAATATGAAATTTAATATTTTCTGATCACCTCTCTGCTTAGAGCTGAGCATATGAACAGTCTCTGCTCATTATAACTACTTTGTATTTAGGATAAGATAAGTAATAACTAGCAGGACTGCTTACTATTGCATCTACTAATATTTACTCTTTTACTGGTTTCAGTCACACTGTGGCCATGCTGGGAAACTACCTTAAAAGGGTTTAGCTGATCATATCAGTGCCAATACTTATATCAAGTCTGGCACATATTTTATCAAACTGCTAAGTTATGGGACGCAAATACAAATTCACACATACATATAACAGACTCCTTCAGTTTCTGCCTACCAAATTTCACTCTCAGGACATTGGTCAACTTGAGGCTATAATAACAGACACTTACCGAAGCTATCAGACTGAAATTGAACCCCAAACCATGTGATTGTAAAGTGAACACCTTAATCACAAAACCACTGTGCCAATAATTAATATCTAAGACAGGATAACAAGCAGTAGCTCTGACAAAACTGCACACTACTGTAAAATTTAATGTGTATTCCCTGCCAGCAAGGGTTGGGCAGGTCGTCATAGACCAAGTCAGTATTTACAATTGGAGGTCACAGGACAGGACAGGGGTCACATCTCACATTCCCCACACTCTACAAGGAGCATTTTATCATGCTATCAGCTTTAAGGAGGTTGCTATGCCTTTGACAATGTTATTTATTAGCTCCAAGTCAACCTACTCAAGCATATTATGACCATCCTGTCTGTGTATGAGTGTGGTATTTATATTTACAATCTAACTCATTCCCCTATTCCCAGCAGTTTTAAGACATACAGCTATCTCATCAGATGTGTGGAAAGTAAGTAAAGTAAAAAAAAAAGAAGCTATATGGAAGTTAAGGGCCTCTATTAATTGGTTCAGATCGTGTGATGTTGGTATCTCTGAGATAGACAATCTTAGATGTCCAGTACTTATTCTATCATAGGTTCTATATCTATGAAACAGCTTGAAAAGATTAATATGATACCCATTTCTTTCCTGGGTCTATTTTAGCAATAGTCTTAGAATAGTAGCAGCTTTAAGCCACATGCTATACATATATATGTGCTGAATGGGAATTTAGTTATAGTACATAGTATATATGGAGCCCTACCGGGCTTCCTGTACACATCTGGGTGTGGTGTATTGCAAAATAGTGTATTTCTGACATCTTAAAATTCTAAAATAGCTATTATAGAACATAACCCATTGTTTTACAGATGGAATAAGCAATATTTAGATTCTGTATCAAATTGTAACAAAGCTATGTTTGTGGATGATATATTTACACACATGTCACTCGCACATGCATGAAAAACAGATGTAAAATGCTGATGATGATAATGACACACAAAGATAAATAGAGAAAATACATTTTAGAACATTTACTGCCTACATTTTTATTCTAGGAATTCTAAATGAAAATTTTAGAATGTTTTTGAGAGAGCACAGAATTTGTGTAACTAAGTGCAAAAAAAAAAATCCTTGTACAATCCTTATGATAGAGATTGTTGTGCTAATACTTTTTATCTACAGGTTTTTACAAGCAAATACTATACGGAGAAGAATGGGGATAAATTCTCAACAACCAAAACCTTTAGATTAGTAAAAATTCCCAATTAACCTCCTCATGACCATATTTCTAATGAAAGACACTGCCAATGATTTTCAAAATTAATTGAGAATTGAGGGATTTAGTGGCATGACAAAAACAGTAAGGCAGTAGTACTGGTCATTTTAAAATACTCCTAGTATACACTGTAAAGTGGATAGTTTTAGAAAGAGCATCAAGCCAAACAAAGAGTACAAGTAGGATCTTGTCACCTGACCTGTTTCACCTCAGCACCTGACAGATGTCTATATCATGCAAGCATGGAAAATAGATGTTAAATTAACTTTCTCATTATTAAGCTGGTGTGGATTTGCAGTATTGGTAAAGCACTGGACAAGAATTTAATCATGACACTAGGTTTTACGTTCAAATGCTGCCATGGTTACACTGTAAATTGGTTGGCATTAGGAAAAGTACCTAGCTGTTGTAACTATCCCAAAATGGAATGCATGAGCAAGGCATGGTCACCTGACCTTTCAAATCTGTTTGTGACAACCTGTCTAAAATGATGATAAACATTTAAAAACAGTTTTGTATTGTAAAACCAGAGCCAGTTTCAGTTACAGCCATTTTATTTCAAGATTATGAAATCACAAATAAATTTCACACCTTCTTGAACAAAACAATGAGAAACCATTCTGAATACATATTCCTGACATTACTAGAAACAATTTCTATTTGGATTGGCAGTGTTTGTAGAGCATCAGACAACTTGTTTTATGGAATTATTACAGCTCACCTCTATGTGTGAGTTGCATCTCATAGGGTTCTCAGAAGCTTCAGTCTTCTTATAAAAAGACTGGATGCCAGGCTATTGCAGGGGTTAATCCCTGGTTGCTGTTGGTAACCAATACTCCCACCCAAGTGAACTGGAGCCATGTAAAAAATGTGCTTTACCCAAGAATAGAACTCACAACCTTACAACCATGAGTCTTAACACCTTAACCACTAGGTCACATGCCTTTACAGGTAACAGAATATATTCTAAAGCTGATCTGTTATTTCAATTATTTAAATGTATATTTTATGAGAGAGGAGTAAAATTATAAAACAGTATAATTTTCCTGTCTTGCTTGCTTCAAGCACATTCAAAACATGTAAATATAAAAATAAATGGATTATCCATGGGTTATTACATTGAGCATTCTAGTTGTTCTATCAACAGGACTACTTACTTATTGAATATATCTAATATATAGTAAGTGGCAAGGTGATTAAACAGCCGGTTGCAGAGACAAGGCCGACTCAGCATGACTCACGACTCTAAGGTTGGCCACTGAATTAGTCTGTCTGACAAGCTTCCAGTTCTGTGTACCCAGTTACACTTACATGGAACATCATATCCCTGTGTTGTAAGAAGGGACTAAAGGGTTAGTGTGTCAGTCACTGCTGTTTTATAATTTTTAAGAAAAATGTCATACTGTATCAGACATTAAGAGTTAACAAAGGCATTCACTATCTTTAACTCTTTTGTTACTATATTTCTAATGAAAGACACTAAGAGTTTCAAATAATTTTTAAAATAAACACGAATTTGGAGGGATTTAATACATAACTTTTTCATTATGAAACTGGTGTTTGGAGCATATCAAAGATTCTTGCATAAAATTGTACCACAGAACCAGAAATGGTTTCAGGTGGTTTGGTATTTAAGAATTTAGTATAAAAGATGTGAACATACATTTGTACAAAATATATACAGAAGTCAGAGATATATATAACAAAATATTATAATGCTGCATTATATATATTAAAATAAAAAAAATAAAAAAATAAAAATCAATCTACTTACACCATGTCCCAACACAACCAAACGGTTGAGAAGTGACCCCAACCAAGCTTCCGAACAACATGGTAACGTCCATGAAATAAATCACCAATTTTGACTGGGTGGTAGCCACCTATGTAATGAGAAAAAGAAATATGTTAAAACAAAAATGTACCACTGTGTTTATATATTTGGTTTTATTAGATACATAAGTATCGCATGATGTGCATAAAAGATGATAGCTGTATAAAAAAGTGCAGGGCGATCAAAATTGATGGAAGTTACGGAGTAGGTAGACCCAGAAAAACCTGGGATGACATGATAAAATCCAACCTTGTACACTTACACCTCTCTAAGACAATGTCACTGGACAGAGACCTTTGGTGTTACGCAGCAATACAGTAGACCTGCCTTCCCTATGTACAAAGTTAAACCTACAGTCAGTAGGCACCTCTTAACCAAATATACACCCCAACCCACTACCACTACTCCATCCTCCCACTTCGACCAACACTGCCCTTGCTCTGTAAAGTTATGTTGGAACCAAAGAACATCCAATCCTAACTAACAAGGTCGTGTAGGTGCCACGACAAAAAAACACCTAGTCCATACTGTAAATTGGTCGTGTAAAGACACGGTAAAAAGGCTCCCAGTCCACACTGTAAATGTGGTTGGTGTTAGGAAGTGCATCCAGCCATAGAAAACCTACCAGATAGTCCTATACGTTCACCCAACCAATCTTGCCTCAAGTGGGACAATTCCCATCTAACTCATGCTAGCGTGGAAGATAGACTTTAAATGATGATAAGTACATAACGCATTTTATGGATGGAATAAGTAATATTTGGTTTCTTCACCCAAAGCTTTGTTTATGTCTACACTCAAATACAGTTTTATGTCCTCCTTTTATGTTGGCATGGGTTGGCTGGTTTGTCAAGTTGCATGACTAGACAAGTTGGAAAGACCACATCTTGCTCATGTTCTACATTTGAATGCCCTTCCTCCTTCCCCAGCCAACAGGATGGACTGTACATACAATTGTTTTGAGTTGGGCCACTAGTGAAACACGCGAAATAAAATATTCTAAACTGATCTCTCTCTCTCTCTCTCTCATATTACATATATACATACATGCAGATAGGTAGATACGATAGATAGATAGACAACATCATTTACATAAAACATATTTTAGAATATTTGCACTCCAACCCCACTTGCCAAATATTTGTGCTTCGTGAATTCTAAATAATTCCTTTTTTAGATTGCAGAGTTCGTCTGACAGATGGACAAAAGGCTGTTCAGTTATTATAATGTAAATTTAAAGTCCAAAGCAAAGTTTGATAAGTTGCATGTGTTTTATTGCACCCACAGAGACTGAGCATTGGAGGGCTTACACCTATGTAGGTGTAGTCGGCCTCCTATAAAATTGCATCTCATAGGTTTCTCGGATGTTTTAATGATAAAGAACCCAGTATGCTTCTAATACCCATTTTTTTCCCAGTTGAATAAACTGCAGCAATGTGAAATGAAGTGGCTTACACAAAAACACAAAGCACTACTTGTTCTACAAATAGAACCCATGACCTTATGATCATGAGCCCAACACCCTAACCATTAAGCCATGAGTCTTCACTATAATATAAGTAGAATCTTCTAATGTGAATTCTTGTTGTATGTAATCTGCTTAGTAAGTGATGATAATCAGTGATTGCAGCTTTATTCTAAGATTAAACAGAGGTCAATTGATTAAAGCTAGCCAGTAGTCACTGTAATAAAACAGGTCTCTAAACAAAGAAGATAGTTGTAATTAGATTCTCTCTAAAAAGATTGTCACCAATCAGAACTAATTACAAGTGCTTTAACCTTTTGACACTAACCAAGCTCAGGTTCAATGAAACAAAACCACTCATTTTAACCTCTTGGCCAAAACCAACTCTAGTTTTATGAAATTAAACTACTATTTTCAGCGCCCTCCTGCTTATTATATAGGTCCGAGCAGGACACAGATGTTCCAAACTGGTTGATTGTGGAAACAATAGGAAATACAGAGCCTAGTTCTTATAGCTGAATAAATAATAGAGGGAAGGTTTCAAACCTAAAAGCAGAACTTTGAGTCAATGTCAAAGTAAACATATCAAAGATAAAAATATTAACCCTTTCATTATCATATTTCTAAAAGGCACTGCCAATCTGTTTCAAATAATTTTGAATATTATCAAGAATTTGGAGGAATTTAGTAAAGTAACTTTCTCATTTAAGCTGATGTTGGAGCATAACTTGAGAAGTTCTTAGATAAAAATGTAAGGAAAGTAAGGAAAGGCTTCATCTTGTATCATAGAACCAAGGGTTGTTTCAAGCAGTCTGATATCAAAAGGGAAGAATCCCAAACAACTACCACCTATGAAGTGGGCATGTTCAATATACAGAAAAGGAGTAGGTAAAAATTCTATACTGTGTCACCATCATTGTCATTACATTGATTTTTCTGTTAGCAAGAGTTGGACAAGACTTTTTTGAGGCTGTATTTTAATGCCAATGCTTGTTTTAGGTAACATACTAATCTTTCTACATTAAACCTCTGAGCCATAGGACATATTGTCCTTGTGTGTGAAATGTGAAGCAAAGGCACACACATCACTATTTAATGTCTATTTTCCATGTTTTCATGCGAAAGTTGTCACATTATGAGGCCAGCCATGCCAGTTGACCAGGTCTTCCTCATACAGATCATTTTTGGCTTGGTTTCTAAATGCCCTTCGTAACACCAATCATATAGTGTATACAGAGAGCTTATTTCATTGCACTAGAACGGCCATTTAACAGGGTGATTTGTTTTTGTTGTACCAACAGTGGAAGAGCAGATGTAGTGTTTGGTTTCAATTGCATGCATGGGTTGGACAGAAAGGTGTATCAAGGCTGTAGAAGGCAGAGATGGTGGAGTACATCAACATCTTTCTCATGCTCAGATGGGCCAGATGGGCTGTCATACTCAGACTAGGCAGGACAGGAGACCACATCTAGTACATGCATTCCATTTTTGTTTTGGCATGGCCTTCCTGGTCAGATATCTTTCCAAACCTTGCCCAATATAGCATTTTATCATGGTACAAGTTGGGGCATATCCAGCTTTCCCTGCTGGCATGGACTGGATGAAGGTAAAGGGCCTCCATTTTTGTATATTGAGATAGATGGAGGCCTGCCTTTCCATGCTGGAAGAACAAGCAGGCAGTGGTGAGGAAATGACTTTCCCTGTTGGCAGATGTTGGATCTGCAAAGTAGAGTGGGGATAGAGGCAGCAAGAGGGGAAGGAGTAAGGTGGGATATTTAGGTGAGGTACGTGCTGGAGTATGTAGGATGGGAATGGGGGAAGTCTAAGGTAGGGTACTTAAATAATGAGCATGGGGAGGAGGTGAGTAAATGGGGGAAGGTGTATGTGGAGACTGGTGCAGACTGCTGTCCTCTCCATGTTGTATAGGTGGGAAGGTTAATCTTCTGCAGTATGGCATATCACAAGAGAATTCAATCCTGTGTCATCACCTTTGAAAGGTTTAATTGAGCAAGGTCGGCTTTTATCAATTCATACGCTTTGGGTGTGTGTGTGTGCGCGCGGGGGCGGGGGTCCTCTTTCCATAGTTGGTTTCAAATTCAAGTGCCCTGCCCCTTTTGATACAGCTGTCATCTTTCATATGTATCACATGTCCATACCACTGCAATCTCCTCTCATGCACAGTTTCTCTCTCAGTTCAATGTCGTTCATGTACACTACTATTACCCATCCATCGGAGTATGCATGCCTCCTTTCTTTCCAACCTCCATAGGGTCTCTGTACACGGAGGCCAGGTTTCATTTCTATGCAGCATTGCTGTTCCTACACACACGCGCGCGCGTGTGCATGCGTGCGTGTAAAACTACAAAAAGGACATCTATACAGTTTCCATGTACCAAATTCACTTAAAAGGCATTAGTCAGCCTGCAGCTATAGTAGAAGACAGTCACCAAAGATGCCACACAATGGAAATGAATCCCAAAACCATGTGGTTGTGATGCAAACTTTTTAACTACATGGTTTACCTACAATCTGAGAATATATTAACTGTATCCTCTCAGATCAACATCCAGGTTGAACATGTAAGGTCAGGAGAAACAAAATTGAAAAACTATTAATGTTTTGAGTTGCTTGAAAACTTAAAACAGATTATTTCTTAGCAACACCAGTTGAAAACTATCAAACTATTCTGTCCTGTACCTAATGGAATGCTAAGGTTCTCAGCACAAGTGTTTTAAGGCCATTTTCCCTGCTAAAGAAGGAGTTAGCCTTGTGGGTCCCATCAAAATCTTCTTGATGTTCTATTATCTGCATCCCTCCTTCACCAACCTACAGGTTTTCATTTCCTTCTACATCTTTAGCTGCTATGTCTTTCTTGGTTTTTCTCTACCTCTAGTTTCTTCCACATTCATTTCCATCACTTCCATCCTTCCTCAACACATGACCTAATGTTCACATTCCATTTATCTTCCCAACATTCTTCACCACTCTTCAAACCCAGGCACTTTCATCCTTCTGCAACACATGACAACCATCTTATTGCAGTCGTAAATATTTACCTTTCACGTAATCCCGAGGATCTTCTTGTTCATCATCATCAGACCCAAGTATTTCTTCATCTTCTTCATACACAGGGTCACAAGACTTGTGCGTATCAGCAGACCTTTAATACACAAAAGAAAGAAAATATAGTATTTAATGAAGAACTAATGATAAAACCATGTACATCAAACTGATTTAATAGAATAAGAATATAAACTAATACCCAGTTACAAGACGTTTTAGGACAGTAACTTATTTAAATACTTTGAGGTTTATATATATATATATATATACATATACACACACACACACACACACATGGGTAAAAACCCTGTTTCGGTCACAAATGACCATGGGATTTGCACCTAGAAGGTTCCCCTCTGAGGCATAAGTACGGACAAGGCTGTTTGTAGAAGACTAGCAGTTGTCCATGAAAACCGGTCCCCCCTCTCCATACCACTGATGTTGCTCACGAGAAAGACAATGGTCAATACAGCTTGGCCTCGTTGACATCACAAATCATTTCTACAGCTGAGTAAACTGGAACAACGTGAAATAAACTGTCTTGCTCAAGGACAATGCATCACCCAGTTTGGGAATTGACTGCAAGCCCAACGCTCTAACCACTAAACCATTGCTTTCATTTATTTATATCTGTATACACATACACACACACACATATATATATATATATATATATATATATATATATATATATATCAACAATCCATTAGCCATTTCATTATCATATTTCGAAACAAAGGCATTTGGAAGGATTTAGTAATATAACAAACTTTCCCATTATCTGCTGTTTGGAATATAACATAAACGGCCTTACATAAGGTTATGCTGGAAGGTTTTTAGTTAAATATAAACCCTTTGAAACAAAGTTTTGTATTGTAGATAGAACCAATGGTAGTTTCAGGAGAGTTGATATCAAAATGATTAAATGTCACAATCACACACAAAATAAATCCTTAAAAGTTTCAGTTTCAAATGAAAAACAATAAAAATACAAACAAATGTTTAAAAATAATAATATCAACAATAAAATATTTTGTACACTTTAAATGCCAACTTAGCAATGTTAATTAACAATGGGGTGAAAGTAATATCATGTGATATGAATTATTTTTTCTTTTTATCTATTTCTAGCTCAATATAACGCTACAAAAATATCATCTTCATAAAACTAATTCAAACCTCAAAGTATACTGTGTAAAGTGGCAGTACTGGTGCCACAATGAAATGTACCCAATAAACCCTATAGTGGTAATGTTTGCACCATGATAAATTGCACCCAGAACACACTACAAATTGGTTGGCATTTGGAAAAGCATCTAGCCATAGAAAAAATGCCAAAATATGGAATGTATGAGCCAAATGTATTTTCCGGCCCACCACGCCTCCAACTGTGACAACCTTTCCAAGCCATGCTAGCATGAAAAGTGGATGTAAAATGATGATCATGCAATATTTTGCCCCTTTGAATGGCTTCTAATTAAGGCACAAGGAAAAGAATCTTTTTTTGGTTTATTGATACTTATTTTAATGATCCCAGAAGGATAAAAGGCAAAGTTAATCTCGGCAGGAAAATAATAAAGGCATTACTGAGCAAGCATATACATGATCCTTCAACATGCTTGAATTAACAGACAAATCTCCCTCAAATTACACTCTAACATCTTAAAAAACAAAAATGATTGGGCACATTGAATAATGATTTCATAATTAACATTTAGTTGTTTAACCAATCAGTTGTACATTCAATTCATGAATTAATGTCTAAGTGGTTGAGTATTCTACAGACATCCATGTACACTAATGTAATTCCCAAGTTGAATCAACATGACAATGTGAGATTAAACCAGGAACCTCATGATTGTGAAATGAACTACATAATTATCCATCCATGCTGCATCCATATATTCAGTGATAATTCTAATTGAACAAAACAACAGAATATTAAACCTCAATGAGGTTGATATGAACAAAGCAACACCAATATAAAGTTAGTGAATTATGGCCATGCTAGAGCACAGTTTTCAAAGATTTCAGTTGATCATATCAATTACAGTACTTATTTTATTTATTAATATTTGTCGAATTACTACGTTACACATTTTTAACACAGCTTTTTTTGTGCACACAAATATACATAGGGTTTCAGGGCGGTTTCCATTCAAACAATTCTGCTCCCAAGACAATGGTCAAACCAAGGCTATAAGACACTTGGACAAAGTACTACAGTGGGATTGAATCTGAAACCACAAGGCTGTGAAGCAAACTACTTAACCATGTTTATGCCTGTGTAGAAAAGAATCACTCAGAAATTTACTAATTTAACCCTTTAGTCACCATATTTGTAATGAAGGCTATTGCCTATGATTTTCAAATCATTTGGAAAATAATCAAGAAGCTAGAGGAATTTAGTAATATAATTGACTTCCTCTTTATTAAGCTCATGAGTGGCTCTTAATTTGACACTTTTGTGACCAAATGTCTAATGAAATATATTATTTTAATTAATTAATTTAAGTAATTTATTAAAATTCGTTCATTACTAACAAAAGGTTCTGGTATTAAGATTATGTTGTAAGATTTTAATTTAAATAGGAACCCTTTAAAATGAATTATTTTGTTTCATAGAACCAGAACAAATTTTGGCTGGGTTGGTACCAGAAAGGTTGAAGGTTTGTACAAAAAATTATGATGGAATCTTTTTGGGATAAACATAATATAAACAGCTTTGTATCACAGAACCCCATATAGTTTCATGCAATTTGATATCAAACAGGTTAAATTTGGAAAACATTGAATAAACACTTGAATAATACTATCCTATTTGGGGAGGTTCAATAATTCTTTACTCTATTTTTAACATCAGTAATAATGTATTTATTTCTAAAATTGCTTTGCAACCATGTCACTTCAAGTTCATTTCCACTATGTGGCACTTTGGGCAAATGTTATTTGATAGATAGAAACTACAAATTAGTGGTTTGAAATAAAGTGATTGATGTACCAGACTTGAAAATAATAAGTACTGGGGTCAATATGATAACTGTATCCCTTTAAGAGAATAACTAGTGTGGCCATTGTCTAATGATGAAACTAGTAAAAATGATAAACATCTCTTTTCTTTTTGTTGAGGTTATATGGCCAATTATATCAACATGGTAGTCAACTGTTATTCTATTTTATCACCACCAAATGAAAGACAAAGTGGATTGTAGTTGGATTTGAATTCAGAATGTAAAGCAACAGATACTTTGTTCACGACAACATCAAAACCTTCTCAGTCTTCTTGAAACTCATATGTTACGTGCTAAAATTAGACTTTGATATTTTCTTCAAATTAATTTGTATAGAGAAATGTAGGAATAAATAGTAAACTCAGTTTTCTTATCACAAGTCCACCAGAGACCATATAGACACACGTATATAGTGTAACAATAAACAAGTGATGAGAATGCTCTATATCAGTAGAAGAGCTATATATTTACATAATGATATTACACAACATTATATTAATTAGCTATATGTAAAGCCTAATTCAAAACAGTATGTCATATCTTAAAATGATCTGTTTAAGTATGAAACCAGGTGGTAGCCAACACAATATTGTGTAATATCATTACTATGCATATATATAGTGAGAGATAAAGAAAAAGAGAGAGAGGGTAGTGACTAAGAATTTCCAGTTATGCCAACCAATTTAGCAGTAAGCAGTTAGAAATGACAGTCTAATACTAAATACACATTTTCTAAATCAAAAAGCCGAAAGAATTTTCCAAGCAATCCAAAATACACCAATCAGATAATCTACAAGACATCAATCTAGATTAAGATGACTTTCAGGTATTTGTTTTCCCATGTATTCTTGATATTTTCTTTGCAACTAAGCGTGTATTGAACATTTGGTTAAAAATAAACAAATATATGACAGCTTAAGGTATTGGGTAGAATTGCTAGTACACAGTGCTTTCTGATGATATTGGATCACCTCATCCAAAATAAATTGTGATATTGTTGTGACAAAATAGAAACCTTTGTAGTAGGGATTGAGGGTATTCTTCAGCCTGGCCAAACATGTGAAAACCACTCTAGTACTGGTTCCACAACATGTTGCAGCCAGTCCACTCTAAGTGATAGTTTACATGCAACAAAAGACACAACCAATACTCTGTAATACAATTGGTGTAGAAGGGTATCCAATCATAGAAACCATGTCTAATATGGAATGCATTGAGTAAGATGTCACACCAGTCTGGTCTTGGACTGTGACAACCTGTCCAGCCCATGTCGGTATGGAAAGCGGATGAGGATCTAATTAATGACCTGATCTAAGAAACTTTATATAGGTCCTATGAAGAAATAAGTTTGATACAAATTTACTAGTGAGGAAGTTTCTATTGTCACCTGATAGGCTTACTCATCATCCTGTCTCTTTGCTACGTTAGATAATAATCAAATCTTATTCATCATACCTTACTCATGTCCTTAACTCTTTCATTACCATATTTTTAATGAAACTGTCAAATCATCTTGAAAATAATCTCGTATTTAAGGGAATTTAGTAATATAGCTAACTTTCTTATTCTTAAGCTGGTGTTATGATGGAAGATTTTTTTTAGATAAATATAAACTCTTAAAAAATAAAGTTTTCTGTCATAGAACCAATGGCATTTTCAAGGGCTAAAAATGAAGATAAATTTTTAAGACCTGAATTTTTAGCACAACACATTCATCATAAAGAAGAGATAACTATATGGCTACCCATTAACAAAATAATTTTACTGATTAGTATCTTAGTAATTGTATCTAGTTTAGAATAGGAATATCATTCCAAGTGTGTCATAAGAAGTGACTAAAAGGTTTGGCTGTAAATCATTGCCTTAAAAAGGATAATGAAGTCTATGATGGAGTCCCACAAGGTTAACCTTTTCTTTAGCAAGGGCAAATAGCCTTAAAACACATTTATCATTGAAAGTAGCATCTGCTTTTAATTTTAATAATGATGCCTGTGTGAGGAGCGCGATGCTGCATGGTAGTGAGACATGGGCAACAACTGCAGAGGATATGCGACGACTGGAGAGAAATGAGGCAAGCATGCTCCGTTGGATGTGCAATGTCAATGTGCGTGAATGACCCACCATGAATGTGTTGAGAGAGAAACTGTGTCTGAGAGGGATAGAATGTAGTGTGCGAGAAAGGAGACTGAGGTGGTATGGACATGTGATGCGCATGGAGGATGACCGATGGGTGAAGTGCCAGGAAATGCCAGTTGAAGGAAGACGTGGTAGAGGTAGACCATGAAAAACATGGGTGGAGGTGGTGAGAACAGACCTCAGATCGCTGAAGCTCACGGTGGAGATGACGAAGGACCGTGACAAGTGGAGAGATGCTGTGCTGAATAAGACCCGTCCCACCCTTGCAAGCAGGGAAAAGCGGATGTATGATGATGATTCTGTGGCTCTATTTCAAATGAAATGTACTATTTCAATTAATTAATTGTTTCTACTTTTGGCACAAGGCCAGCAATTACCCAGTACATTACTGGTACTTTATTTTATCGACCCCGTACTATTTCAATTAATTAATTGTTTCTACTTTAGGCACAAGGCCAGCAATTACCCAGTGCGTTACTGGTACTTTATTTTATCGACCCCGTAAGGATGAAAGGCAAAGTCAACCTCGGCGGGATTTGAACTCAGATCGTAAAAGGACGTAACTATGCTGGAAAGCATGGCGTCCGACCCTCTACCGATACTGCCAATCCACCTCTTTCAATTAATTAATGAAGAATTTTGAGGGATTCAGCAACATTTTTTTTATTAAAATAGTAATCCTTTAAAATCAGTGGTTTTGTCTCATAGAAACAAAGCCAGTTTTGGATGAATTGGTAGCAAAAGGGTTAAATCTTTTGGTACTTAAATACTCACCAGGAATAGAATGCTTTGAAAGTGAAGAGCAAAAATAATAACTATGAATTGAAGATCATGGGAACACAAAAAAATCTGTCTACTACTTGTGCTAAAATTATTGTCAATTCTCTTCTTCAAATCAATTAGTAGAGAAATCTAGAATAAATTAATAAGCTATGTATTATTTATTCAGTGTTACTATTTCAAGACCACTCATAGATTGCTCGATTTTCTCATCACTGGTCCAAGAGAGACTATATATAATGAAACAGAGAGAGAGAGGGGGAGAGGCTAAGAATTAATACATTGTAGATACACACTCACAAATCATTCATAACTTCTTGAGAGAGTACACCAACCACTTTGATCTTTTGTTTTCTTCTGTTCCATTTATAGAAAGAGTTTCTTGCTTAATAAAATGATCTGAATCTGTCCAGCAGTTATTATCACCATCAAACTAATGAGATGAGGGCAAAGGAGAGGAAATAGGACAGCATCTAGCATATATATAAATAGCTCATAGACATGAAAGCCAATGCTTAAGAATGTAATTATATATATATATATATATAACTTACCAGGATGTTAATTAGCCAAAAATTCAAGAAATAACGACCTTAATTCTTCTACAAAAAAATACTTTTATAGCATTATCATTAAGAAAATGGTTCATGTGCCAACCTATTACTTCACATATTAATATATGAAGCAAATTATATAGCTAGATATGTTATATTTTAAGAACAGAAAAAATTTGATTCAGCAAACTATACAATGTAAATTGGAAGGTGGGGCATGACCTTTAATCGATCTACTTAAGGTAAACTTGGGGAAAATGGAACAGACAAAACACTTGATCAAGTGAGCAATGTATTTAACCCCTTTGTTACCATATATCTAATGAATGATATTACCTATGAATCTTTTTGAAAATAAACTAATTTTGAGGGATTTAATAATTTAAACTTTTTCAGTATTGAGTAGATTGTTTGGAACATTAAAGGTTCTTACATAAATTATGTTAGGTTTTTATATAAATATAAAAACTTTAAGATAAACAGCTTCGTACCATAGAACCGGAGCCAGTTTGATATCAAATCATTTCATGACAATATTTCTAACGAAACACTTTGTCCATGTGTTTCAATTAGTTTTTAAAATAACCAAGTGTTTAATAAAATAATTAAAAAGCCTTCATTTCTAACATAACCTGACAGAATGTGCATATGTAAGATTTTGGGAACTGGTTTAAATTTCAATGAAATACTTTAGAATGGACAGTTCTGTATGATTGACAGGGGGGAAAAAAAAGTATTTCAGGTGTGTTGGTATCAAAAGGGTTAAATCTGAATTAAAAATAAAAATCCACGAAAAAAAAAAAAAAAACTATTTTCTGAAAGCTATATTCCAGGTGAAAGCAAAACCCAGATATTATGGATATGTAACAACTATCCTTGCTTTCCAAACCAAAGTTGAACTAATTAAAATTTTTTTAGAATATATATATATATATAAGTATGGCTGTGTGGTTGAGAAGTTCACTTCAGAACCCCAAGGTTTCATATTCAGCACCACTGTGTCGCACCTTTGGCAAGTGCCTTCTACCATAGCCTCAGGTTAACTAATGCTTTTGCATGTACTGTCCAATTTCCAGGATGTTGGCTAGGTTGTCGAGGTCTACACGAATGGCCAACAGCAAGCTGACTTAATGCCATGTGATTTTTTTCCTGTGTGGGTAGGCAAAAGAAAAGGTTTATAGCTCAAAACCAAAAACTCTGACCCAACTGGAGGAACCCATTTGTCATGTACTGACCAACATACTGCCAGAATTCTTGATGAAGTCAGTCGAGGGTATACCCAGATGATTACAAACACTGGTGGACAACACTGGTGCCTATGTAGAATTTTAAAACTGTACTTCTACCATAACACTGTTCAAAATAAAACAGGTTTTATGAAAATCAACCAATAATTAATAAAGTTATTAATTTTAAAGGAGTTTCTTTCCACCCACCCTGTATATATACATATACACATGGTAGAAGGCACTTGCAAAAGCCTTCCCTAGTGAGGAATGTACATCCCAACATAGCTTAGTTGTCAGCGACCTCACGGTCAGAACTAGACGAGCCCTGAAACAGAGGCCAACCTGGAGAAGAAAGATCTGGAAGCTGAAAGTCCCCTCAACCAGTAACAGATTTAAAGATATTTTACTTAACGCCTACGACAGTAAAGAAGAACAGATAGAGACATTTAACGTAGAAGAGAACTGGGAGTTCCTAAAAAATAATAAGACCACAAGCAGGAGGAGGAGAGTGACTTGGTGGTGGAACAATAAGGTAGATGAAGCAGTCAAGGCCAAGAGACAGGCATGGAAAGAATGGAAGAACGGGGGGAGCAGGGTACATTACATAGAGACCAAGAGGGAAGCTAGGCGACAAGTATACTTAGCTGGCGGGAAGCAGAGGATAGAAAATTCAAGCATGTTTTACAACGTGAGGACCAGAAACAGGAGGTATTCAAGATTGCGAGGCAGTGTGTCAGAGATAGTTGTGATGTCATTGGAGAGAAGTGTATCCGGAATAATAAAGGTGAGCTTGCCCTCACAAGTGCTGAGAAGAAAGATGCATGGAAGAGTCATTATGATAGATTACTAAATGAGGAGAATGCATGGGAAGAAGAGACCCTACCCCAAGTAGACCCTATAGAGAGACCAGCAGTACAAGTCAGCGGCAGCGTAGTAAGTAAGGCAATCAGAGATATGAAGATGGGGAAGGCAACCGGTCCATCGGGTATAGCTGCCGAGATGCTGAAGGCATCTGGGTCTGTAGGTCACACTATAACCACACGTATCGTTAACCAGGTAATACTAGAAGGGGCCATACAAAAAGATTGGTGCAGTAGCATCATTGTCAACTGCTACAAAGGCAAAGGCGATGCACTAGATAGAGGAAACTATAGAGGTATAAAGTTGATGGACCAGGTCATGAAAGTAACAGAAAGAGTTATAGCACAGCTGATTAGGGACCGGGTGAATATAGACGAGATGCAATTTGGGTTTGTACCAGGAAGAGGCACCACTGATGCCCTCTTCCTTGTGAGGCAATTACAGGAAAAGTACCTAGCTAAAAGTAAGCCACTCTACTTGGCATTTGTCGACCTTGATAAAGCCTTTGACAGAGTTCCACGTGCTGTAATCTGGTGGGCTCTTAGAAAACTAGGAGTAGATGAATGGCTTGTGAAAGCGGTACAAGCCATGTATAGGGGAGCAGTCAGCAAAGTTAGGATTAGCAATGAGTATATCGAGGAATTTAGCGTTCAGGTTGGGGTCCACCAGGGCTCTGTTCTTAGCCCTCTCCTGTTCATCATAGTCCTGCAGGCAATAACGGAGGAATTTAAGACCGGATGCCCATGGGAACTCCTGTATGCTGATGACCTCGCACTCATAGCTGAATCTATGATAGAACTAGAGAATAAATTCCAAACCTGGAAGCAGGGACTAGAGAGAAAGGGTCTCAAAGTCAACATGACAAAGACTAAGGTCCTTGTAAGTAGACGAGAAAACAGAACCCAGATCCCCTCAGGGAAATGGCCTTGCTCAGTATGTAGGAAAGGTGTAGGTAGGAACTCCATTCTCTGCCCCAAATGCAAACAATGGGTACACAAGAGATGTAGCGGGATCTCAGGAAGCTTAATTAAGAATGTAGGATTCACATGCAGCAGCTGTGCTGAAACAGCAAGCAGCAAACAGCCACAGGAAACAAGTACCACCAATCTCTGGGAGGGCCCTGTAGAAACAGTAGACAGCTTCTGCTACCTAGGTGACCGAATTAGCAACGGAGGTGGGTGTTCAGAAAGTACAATAACTAGGGTAAGAATGGGATGGAAGAAGTTTAGGGAACTACTACCACTGCTAGCTGCAAAAGGCTTCTCTCTCAGAATGAAAGGCAGACTGTATGATGCGTGTATCCGAACAGCGATGTTGCATGGTAGTGAGACCTGGGCGCTGAAGGTGGAAGACTTACGTAGATTAGAGAGAAACGAAGCCTGCATGCTCCGATGGATGTGTAACAGTAATATACGTGAACGACAAAGCATAAATGAATTGAGAGAGAGACTGAGCATAAGAGGAATCAAATGCTGTGTGCAGGAGAGGCGGTTGCGCTGGTATGGACATGTGATGCGTATGAAGGATGACAGCTGCATAAACAGGTGCAGAGCACTAGAAGTTGATGGAAACCGCGGAGTGGGGAGACCCAAGATGACCTGGGATGAGGTGATAAAAGCCAACCTTACCCAATTACACCTCTCAAAGACAATGACACACGACCGTGACTTCTGGCGTCACGCAGTAATACAGAGTACCCGACCTCACATGGGTACATGCTGAAGCATATAAACAATATGCCCCCACCGCAAGGTGGTCGTGGAGGTGCCACGGCAAAAAAGCACCCAGCCCACACTGTAAAGTGGACGTCTAGGCGCCACGAAAAAGCACCCAGCACTCACTGTAAATGAGGTTGGTGTTAGGAAGAGCATCCAGCTGTAGAAATCAAGCCAGATCAGTTCCTCTATGAGCAAGGCATGGTCAGCCGACCAGACACTGCACACAACAGGACAACCCGTCTAACCCATGCTAGCGTGGAAGAACGGACGTAAAACGGTGATGATGATGATGATACACACACGTGTACCTGTTAATGTTCTGTTGCATACCTGTTTTAAAAAATGAGATTGACAAAATAGGTACTAGTTTTGAAAAAAATAAATATGGAGGGGGTGGGGCAACATGGTCCCATTCTAATGATGAAACCAGTAAAAGAATAAATTGATTTAAAAAAAAACGTCAATCTGTGGAAACGAACAAGACGTCATTGATAATCCATGCTAAAGAGGTGAATGTAACTATAGTTGTGGCCTTGACAAAGTCCTCTTACTTAGCTAGTTGACACAGCAGTTAGATGGGGCAATGCAATAACTGTTTGTCAATGCAAGAAGAGTTATGTAGTTTAGTTCTATATGAGACAAATAACAACATAACTCTTACCAAGTACTGGGGAAGTTTGAAAATGTTTAACCCATCAGCATTTAAACTGGCCATATCTCACCTCTTTCAGTTCAAACCAGCCATAACCAGCTGCTCATATTGATGTTAAGATATTGTTCTCAATGAATAATATCAAAATCTCTTAGATTCGGTACTATGTGAGGTAAAGCCTTTACTGCGAAAATACAACAGTATATACAGAGTAATGCAAACGCTTGTAGCGACCCCTAGGGTAAAAAAAGAGAATTAATTAGAGTTACTTCTGTAGGCATTATAAATAGACGAGACTTGTGTTTCCCATTTTTATTCGCTGCCGGCCTCATTCTGACGAGCAGCTCTCTATACTCTTGCAACTACTTCGGAACTGAACACTATATGTCCAGAGCGTATCACCTCTATCTTGCATGCCCGGATGTGGTTGGTTACCAGCGGTATCTTCCGGACAAGATTAAACCAATAAACCAATTCAGTGAGGGGTAAAGCCGACAGATATTCGCCCAGAGAGACAAGGCACCTCGATTACATTTCGCAGTTTACCAATGATATCCAGCACATTTCTGGCTCACTAAACACAGCCGCAGACGCCTTATCACGTTTGCCAATCAGCTCAATTTCGTCATCCCAGGAGATAGATTTAAGTCGTTTGGCAGCAGACCAACCTGCACTCGAATCGTTGGATACTTCATCAGCTGAATTTGCAACTTGCAACCTGAAATATCTGCCCTTGTCGACTATCGACAGGCAGATTCTCTGCGATGTATCTACGGATTCACCACGACCTTATGTTCCCGAGACACACCGTCGATTTGTGTTCCTTGCTTTGCACAGCATTTCTCAACTAGGATCTTCAGCCACAGTAAAGCTCATAACAGCTAGATTTTTCTGGCCAAATATGCGGCGTGAAATTAATGCTTGGTGCCGTTCCTTCATACAGTGTCAAAAATCTAAAGTCCACAGACACACCCGGGCTCCACAAGGTACTTTTAGTACTCCGGATGCTCGTTTTCAACACATCCACATCGATATCGTTGGCCAGTCAGTAGTGGATATTCTTACCTTTTGACCTGCATTGATCGTTTTTCGCGATGGCCTGAAGCCATCCCCTTAAAGGACATTACCGCCAACACGATAGCGCGTGCCCTGGCATCAGGGTGGATTGCCCGCTATGGCGTGCCAACCACAATTACTACAGACCGTGGTAGGCAATTCGAATCACATCTTTTCTCGGAGTTAACAAAAATTATTGGCGCTCAACGCATTCAGACCTCATCTTATCCTGCTTCAAACAGAATGGTGGAGCGTTTTCACTGCCAATTAAAGGCCACTCTTCGTGCTTATCCAGACTCTCTGCGTTGGAGCGAGTACCTTCCTATTGTGTTGTTAGGAATTCGGTCTTCAATAAAGGAGGACCTTGGGTTCTCCCTGGCTGAATTGTTGTATGGTGCTCCTCTAGCGTTGCCTGGGCAATTGCTTGCCCCTGTTGATCTTGTTACTCAAGATCCCCTTTCCTATGTATCTCGTTTGCGCTCGTATTTTCAGGATTTACCGCCTATGGATACCAGGAAACAAACTGTTAAAATTGCAGTCCCAAGAGATATTGCCTCGTGGACACATGTCTTTGTCAGAGATGACACTGTTAGACCATCTCTCACACAACCGTACTCTGGACCCTACCTTGCGTTAGCACGTACTAACAAACATTTTACTGTAGACATTAAGGGATCCAGAGAGACAATTTTGGTTGACAGACTGAAAAGAGCATACACAGACGCTCATACACCTGAGCCACATATACCCCCATCTTTCACTGTTGTGCATACACCTGCTCTTTCTGCCCCACCTTCACCTACACACAAGACCATGACCCGTTCCAGTCGAAGAGTCCACTGGCCCAAAAGATTTTGTCAAACAGTTTTTATCTGAACTGGCCACTATGGAGCCTTTTTTGTATTGTGTATTACATGCTTTTCTTTACCTTGTTTCTTAACAGTTGAAAGTTTTCTTTAACTATAGAGTTTCTTTTTTTGTATTGTTTTTTCATGTACCTTTTTCATACCTTTGCCTTGATCCCAATTTCTTGCAAGGTCGCTACAATTACCTTGGAGTTATCCGCCTCTCGTCTGGAGGAGAGTATTGTAGCGACCTTTAGGGTAAAAAAAGAGAATTAATTAGAGTTACTTCCCGTAGACATTATAAATAGATGCGACTTGTGTTTCCCATTTTTATTCGTTGCCGGCCTCGTTCTGACGAGCAGCTCTCTATACTCTTGCGACTACTTCAGAACTGAACACTATATGTACAGAGCATATCACCTCTATCTTGCATGCCCGGATTACTTTATTTTTATCTCTCAAGTGGTTGGTTACCAGCGGTATCTTCCGGAGAAGATTAAACCAATAAACCAATTCACAAAACGCTAAAGGGTTAAATATTCTTTTCGCATAGCTTGCTAGTCATGATATCACAACTATAGCCTCACGCTATAAACACAGGGAAAGAGAGAGAAAGAAAGAAAATGGTGAGGGAGTGATATTGGGATATATTGAAGAGTATAGTTGAGAGAAAGATGCTTCATATTCTCTACTCTCTGTGCTAAAGTACACAGAAGCTGCTTAGAAAAGTAACACAAAATAGCCTGCAACCATTGACTAAACTCTCACTACATACTCTTCTATCGGTACATGGGCCCAAGGCAAATAAACCAATTTGGTGGACTTGCCTTTCTGCATACCCCAGATGCCATACTTTGTCCAATATTTCAATATAATCCCAAGACCCATTTCTTACCTGTGTTCCCTTCAACAATAATTAAAAATAACATCCCCTAAACAGCTATCTCATACCAAACTAGGTACTATTCTTCATTTAACTTTTTATTTCTTTTTTTTTTAAATTATCTAACTATAATATATATATATAATAGGTGGTGAATTGGCAGAGTCGTTAGAATGCTTTACAGTATTTGTTCAGGCTCTCTGCTCACTAAGTTCAAATCATGTTATGGTCAACTTTGCCGTTCATTCATCCTTTCAGGGTTAAAAAAAAAAGTATCAGCCTAGTAAAAGGGTCAATTCTTCCTCTATATCTCTCTCACTTTCTATCGTTCTCTGGAAGAAATCTGCTGTGTTCAAACCTGGAGTTACGGGACCATACATACATATATATAATGTGTGACATAACCCTTTCGCTTGGCAAGACTTAAGATTCCTCTCACTTTATATGTTCCTGTGATAAACCACATAATAGGCATGCTTTGTTAAACATTCTATTACCAAACTGCCTGAAACCACCTCTGGTTCTATGATACAAAACTGCTTGTTTTAAAGTGTTTATATTTATCTAAAACTCTTCCATCATAATTTTATCTAGGATAAACTAGGATAATGAAAGTTAACTAAATCTCTTCAAATTTTAATTTATTTGAACATTACGGACAGTGACAATTTATTTGCTGTAAGAAGTTAACTTAACTACTGACCTATAACATATATACCTAATTACCAGTCATTAACAGCTGCCACAATGATCTAATGATTTTTTGGTAAATACAGCAGAGGATTTTGTAATCCTCAGCCATGTATTAACTCCCACTCAAGCACATACTCACACAACTCTTAACATCCTGTAATGATTTAGCCACAAATAACTAAAAACGGATTAATTTAAATGTTAATTAGTATTTTTACTAATGAATATATCAATGAAAATTGACGGTAAACTAAAGTACATACTTTATTTTTTTATGTGATGTAGTCAAGATGCTGGTTTGTACTTTTCAACTAAGTTTCACTGACGCATTTTCATGCAGTACAGAACATTAAATTTCATCAAACAGATATGATTTCGTTCAGAATATCTCCAGTTATTGGAAATATTCTTTTTTATTTTTACTGTTTTCAGACATTTGACTGCAGCAATGTTGGGGCGCCACTTGAAGCCAACCTGGTACTTATTTTATTTATCTTTTCTGTTAAACTGCTAAGTTACAGAACATAAACACACAGACATGGACTCCCACACACATATAAGATGGGCTTCTGCACAGTTTCTACCATCCAAACTGCACTCACAAGGTGTTGGTCAACTCGAAGCTATTGTAGAAGCCACTTGCCCAAGGTACCATGCAATGGGGCTGAACCTGAAACCAAGTGTTAGCAAAGCGGGCTCCTTAACCACACAGCCATATAATTAGTAACTACAAAATACAGGCTCCAAGCCTAATATCTAGAGTAACAGAAAGTTAAAATTTATCAGCTGCTCCTACTTGTTTGCATATCTTATGTGGTGTTCAGTTACTATCAAACCCCTTTGTCTCACACCAACCCCTCCAAAAACATCGACACAAACTAGCATAATTTTTTCTAATGATGTATTTTCTCAAGTGAAACTTTTTCAAAACAGACAAGAAAAGCTCCATTAAAGATTGTGTATAACAGTATCCAGCAAATTTTTCTAACATAACTCATCTAAACATTAAACGTTTCCTCATTAATTTATCAATTTTTTATGTATAATTCAACAACAAAAGTGTTTTAAAACCATTTTCCTTTTTAAATATTCAGTTTCTTTTTTGACATGTTTTATGGCCAGATACCCTTTCTGATGTCAACCCCACAAATCGCATCTTACAATAGCCAGAGATAATGTACCTATTCTAAAATGGATACGCATAACTAAAGACCAGGATAAACATAAAATGTCTTCTTAAATAAATACTCATTATAGATTGCTATCAGACACAATACAAATATATCAAGCAAATTTCTCATAAAACGCAAAAAGAAAAAGCAAAACAAAGAAGAAAAAACCTTAACATTTTTTTGTCAAAATGATAAATAATTAAGGAAGATTTATCTTCTATGAGGATAATTAGCAGTTATTAAAGATAAATGGAAATATAGAACAAATGGCAGGGGGAAAAATGATAAAGAAGGAGCAAACCTCATTATTTTTCCAAACTTATTTCAATCTTCCTATTAATTTTTCGATAAAAGAGTTGAATTATATAGCATTATAAATTTAGATTGTGTATCAGAGTTAAACAATCAGTGTAGCGTGTCTGTTTGTTTCTTAACAAAACAACACTAGGATATGTTGCCTTGATATATATTATAATTTGTTAACGTATTAGAATAATTTGTTAATCTCTGTAATGATTATACTGGATGTTTTGTCTGTCTGTCACACAAACACTTATGATCTCAGAAAAATTAATGGAACATAAATGTAAAATGCATGGGAGTGAGAGTAAATATTCTAAAATGTGTTCCTGTCATTGGTGATAACCCCCATCTCTTTATACACACACAATCCATAAAAATAGCTTTGTTAAATATTGGTAAAGAAACTGAATATACTCATTCTGCCTGTAAAACAAAGGGTTACAGACTAGTGTATTATATAAATTTACTGATGTATTATAATAATTTGCAAGAAAAATTGAATGTCCCAAAATATGCTATCATTTTCATACAACAAAACACACAAAAGAATTACCTACTTATTATGTAAGTAATACTTTTAACAACTTAAGCCTTCTAATCTATATAATCTATATAAACTGCTACAATAAAACCTGCTAATAGTTTTGACATATGTTAATAGGATATATCTTATAGAAACCAATACCTGTGAGAGACAAAGGCCATTAACATTTCAAAGGATGAAAAGAAAAGTTCACCGCAACAGGCTTTGGACATAAAGAGCAGAAACAAACACCATAACCTTTTCATGCCAAACCAACTGAAACAGCCTATGGTTCTATAATGTAAAACTTTATATTTATCTATAAACTTTCCATCATAATTATATGAGGGAAAGTTATGTTCCAAAACAACTACTTAATAATGAACAAGTTATTTTACAAAACACTTCCAAATTCTTGATTATTTTAAAAATATTTGAAAAACAGATATTGTATTCCATAAAAAATATGGTAATGAAAGGGTTAAGGAATTATTTCTGATGCTTTAAAGATTCTGCCAATCTATTGTCTAGCAGTACTACAGCTGTATAAATATTAACTTTCCCTAAAAAAAAAATATTTTCTGAAAAATTTGGTACATATTTGACAAACTTTTAAAATGTTACTAAGTATGTAAGCTATACAGAAATTAACCCTCAAATACTATAATGAAATAATAATAATAAAAAAAAAAAATAATAAGAAAAAAAAAAAATTATGCTTAATATCATCTATTATCAATAAACTAACAAACTGTCAAAATTATTTCTAAAATACTACAACAAATTAAAAAAAAACATAACTATATAGGTGTATGGATAAAAAGTTCACTTTGCAACTACATGGTATCAGTTTCAGACCAACTGTATGGCACTTTAGGCAAGTGTCTTCTACTACAGGCTTGGGTTGCCTTAGTTAAATTAAATTTGGTACACATGTGTATCTGTGTTCAACAACTTTGACAAAAATAAAATAAAAAATGAAGGTGGGTATTTGTGACCTGTAGCTTAGCAATTTGACAGAAAAGGATCGATAGATAAAATAACCACCAAAATACTGGGGCCAGTAGGATCAACTAGATCCATTTAAGGTTTAGTCATGAGATCGCATGGCTGTGATCTAATGACTGAACCTAGTAAAAGAATAAAAGAAAAACAACTACAAATGGATTTGGTGATGCTGATACAAATGCCGATACAGAATATAGGCTGACTTTTTAAGACAAAAGAAAGAAAAGCAAAATCATTTGAAAAGCATTTGAATACCTGAACTTATTATATGCATAGGAACGACTTCGTTTATCTTTCTGGCGTAATAATTTGCGTAACTTGGAAAGTAAGACAACACGACCATAATATACCATAGACATGATAGTCTGATGATGTACAAATGAGTGGAATGAAAAGGATATTAACGATAAGCATCAAACTGATTAAGATGAAAATATGAGGCTCAAATATTGTGGAAAATAATTAGATTAAGCCAGCAAAATCAATGGTGTTTTGTCCTAATCGATTTAACTGTGTGTGTGTGTGCATTTGCATGCATTCATCTTTGTTAAGATCATTTGAGAAAGGGAAATCATCAACAATATTAAATATGAAACATATGCTAAACAAAGATTAAGCTAATCTGAAGATATCTGTCAACTCTCTATACAATTTAACTTGAAACAACCTGACTGGTCCAACCATTGAAGGCATGGCAAAACATAAGTGATTGTGACACAATGACGATGAAATTTAATCGTTTTACTACCTTTATTTCTAATGAAATATAGTAATACTGCCTATGATTTTCAAATCATTTTGAAAATGCCAGTTTATTTGTCTTATAATTTAATAGAATTACAGACAAATCAATTCACAGTTGTATAAATAGCATTGCAAATATCGATGGAAATATGAAAGAAAAAGAAAAGGATAAAAACGAAACGGGTGGGGGGGGGGCAGATCTGACTGTATAGGAAAGTGGGAGAAAGAGATAGAAATGTCATAAATGAGAGAATAAAGAGGGAAAAAGCAAGGACTATGAGGGCATGGAAGAGAGAGGAAGGGGCAAGGGTGATATGTTCTGGGATGGAGCAGTGTTTGGGCTGCATCTCACAGACAAAACTGCAAAGGCATTTTCACGGACAATGTCCAGTGACACCCATTACAACAGCCACTCTGCTTTGTGGGTTTCTTTCCCCAGATGGGTTGCTAACGATCCGATTTTACGAAGGAGCTCTGCAGTACGGGGTCTGAGGATGCCTGAGATCTCGGTGGCAACCAGTGCAATGAAGACTTTTGAGGGATTTAATAATGTAACTTTCTCATTAAGCTGGTGTTTTGAGCATGTTCTTATATGAAGGTTTTTAAATATAAACATTTTAAAGTAAATAGTTTTGTACCATAAAACCTAGATTAAATTTGTTTCATTAACCTTTTTGTTACTGATGTTTTATATAAGGTATCCAATACATGCCAGTACAGGCATTGTCCTGTGCATAACAAACTGAAAACTTGTTGAACTATAGAACCTATTTCTAGCTATGGTCATAAAGATATATGCTCCATAACCCTTTTGATACCAACCCACCTAAAACCACTCCTGGTACAAAACAGCAAGTTTTTTAAGTACATAATTTTGGGTAAGAATATTTTGAGTAATATTCCAAATTTTGTTTTATTATTTTTCAATTAAATTGAAACACATTGGCCAGTGTATTTAAAATTTAGAAGTATGTTAAAAAAAAAAAAAGTTAAAGAGACGTAGCAACAATAAAACACGATAAAAACAGCTAACTTTTTTAATGAGACACCAGACGAATTAGTAAAAATATCCAACATGAAGACAACTTTTCCTTTTAAAAATGTTTAACGAAAAAGAAGCAAGCATTCTTAGAAAGGATAATATAGACAGCAGAGATAATGTTGATACTTATAGTTGGAAGATGTAGGACAGTTGGTTACATTGGTTTACAAATTATAATTTTAAGTCTTCAGCCACATATTCCAGTAAATAACATTTGTTGTTGGGCTTTATTTAATTATTTTTTCAACACCAGTTTCTGATGAACAGTTAATTTAAGACAGTGTTAATTTAAAACAGATTTTAGACACTGAGCATGGCTCTGTGATTAAGGAGATCACTTTGCAGCCATGTATGTTGCTTAAGGTTCACACCCACTGCATGGCACCTTAGGCAAGTGTCTTCTACTATCTTCTACTATAGTGTCAGGGTAGACCAATACTTTATTGGTGATTACCCTGTAACGTAACAGTTGAACAAAGAGATTCATAAAATAAACACCAGACTTGAAACGGTTAGTACTGGGGTTGATTCGATCAACTAAAAGGCTGCAGACTAGAACCAGTAAAAGATGAACAAGTATGTTTGGCATGAGAGCAAGTGACCACTATTTATTGTTTGCAGCAGAGCTTAACACTTTCACTTACCAGCAGCCACACACATAAAAGAAAAATGTTTATAGCCACTCCGCATATAGTTCAGTAGCCACACACATAAAAGAAAAATGTTTATACCTATGTAGGTTCAGCTGGCCCCCTACAGGGTTATATTGCATATTGTTTCTCAGGTGTTTTCACAAGAGTCCAACTCCTGTCATGAAATGAAGCATCTTTCTCAAGAACATGTCACCTGGACCAGGAATGGAACCCATATCTTATAATCACAATTCCCAAACCCCTAGGCCATGCACTTTCACATACTAATTAATCCTTTCTTTACCATATTTCTAATGAAAGAATTTTGAGTGATTTAGTAATATAACTAACTTTTTATAATTAATCTCATGTTTGGAACATAACTTAAAGGGGCTTACAGAAAATTATAATGGAACATTTAAAAAATAAATATAAACACTTCAAATTAAACAACTATGTATCAGAACCAGAGTCAGATGCAGGCAGTTTGTTATCAAAAGGATTACCCCCACCCAACATTGATTGTAAACTGTTTTTATACCTATTAAAGATATGTTTTCTTTAAAAAAAATAATGCATAAAAAAAAATGGAAAAATATATTTTTTGAGGAAAAGGTAAAGTATTAAAGATTTAATCTTCCTACCTATGATAGTTTAATAGGAAAGTTTCCTAATTATATTTGGCAGATAAGCTCCAATGTTTAAACATGGTATTAAACAATCTGTTTGTTCACTTTGTTTTTTGTTGTTTTATTTTTGTCCCCAGCTCCTGCCCCAGACATAACTAAGTGTGTAGTTAAGATATGATCTCTATCAAAATCAATTGCCAGTCTGAACAAAGTTATTAGCATTAGGTAGGGACAGGCATGGCTGTGTGGTTAAGTAGTTTGCTTTGCAATCTTGTTTCGAGTTCAGTCCAACAGCATGGCACCTTGGGCATTTTTTTTTCTTTTTACTGTAGCAGTGTTCAACAATACCTTTATATGAAATTTGGTAGACAAACTGTGTGGAGGCCTTATGTCTGTGTGTGTATGTGTACACGTCTGTGCTTGCTGTTTATTTCCTGTTACTTAGCAACAAAAAAGAAATCAATAAAATAATTACCAAACTTGAAGAAAAATAAGAAAAAAGTGGGGTAGATATGATCGACTATAAACTCTTTCAGGTGGTACCCGAGCATGGTCAGAGCCTAATGATCGAAACCAGTAAAAGAAGGTAAGAATGAGCATAAGAGGAATCAAATGCTATGTGCAGGAGAGGAAGATGCATTGGTATGGACATGTGATGCGTATGAAGGATGGCAGCTGCATAAAAAGGTGCAGAGCACTAAAAGTTGATGGGAGCTGTGGAGTGGGGAGACTCAAGAAAACCTGGGACGAGGTGATAAAAGCGGACGTTGCCCAATTGCACCTCTCAGCAGTGAGGACACAGGACCGTGACCTCTGGCGTCACGAGTAATACAGATGACCCGACTTCCCACAGGAATGAGCCGAAGCCGAAGCATATAGGCAATATGCCCCCATCCCCATTTCATTGCAAAGTGTTGTTGAGGTGTCACAACAAAAAAAGCACCCAGACCGCACTGTAAAGTGAACATGTAGGCGCCACGGAAAAAAGCACCCAGTACTCACTGTAAATGAGGTTGGTGTTTGGAAGGGCATCCAGCTGTAGAAATCAAACTAAAATCAGTTCCCACATGAGCAAGACAAGGTCAGCCCGACCTAACATTGCCCACAACAGGACAACCCCTCTAACCCATGCTAGCGTGGAAGAATCGACGTAAAATGGTGATGATGACTCATACATATGTATATCATTTCAATCACCACCCTCTATTAGTGATGAAATGGGTTGAACTGGTCAGCTTAAAGTGTCTCTTTGCCACTTATCAGTCTTTCATCAGATATACACACCTCACAGAAACACTCAATCTTTGTTATGAATGCCATTTTTTCTTTGCATATATACAGGGTGTCCCAAAAAATATATACACACTTCAACAAATATTGCCTGCACGGGTAATCAAAGTATGTATGTATATATATATATATATATATATATATATATATGGGGGGGGGGGGGGGGGGGCAGTGTGTGTGTGTGCATACACACACATATCTATATATATATATATATATATATATATATATATATCATCATCATTTTACATTCGCTTTTCCCTGCTTGCAAGGGTGGGAGATATATATATATATATATATATATATATTTATATATATAGGAGAATAATTGGGAGAAAGGCAGTCTCCCCCATATCGACCCAATAGAGGGACCAGCAGTGTTAGTCGAGGGGAGTATAATAAGTAAGGCAATCAAGGATATGAAGACTGGTAAGGCGGCTGGGCCTTCGGAAATAGTTGCTGAGATGCTGAAGGCATCTGGCACGGTGGGACACACCATGGTCACCCGCATAGTTAACCAAGTCGTACAGAATGGGGTTGTTCCGAAGGACTGGCATAGCAGCATCATCGTTAACTGTTATAAGGGTAAAGGAGACGCCCTAGATAGGAGTAACTATAGAGGCATTAAATTAATCGACCAGGTCATGAAGGTCACGGAAAAAGTAATAGCGCAACTAATCAGAGAGAGAATTGACCTAGATGAAATGCAGTTCGGGTTTGTGTCAGGCAAAAGTACCACAGACGCTCTTTTCATAGTACGACAACTACAGGAGAAGTACCTAGCTAAAGGTAAACCCCTCTACTTAGCTTTTGTCGATTTGGAGAAAGCCTTCGACAGAGTCCCCCGCTCCATTATCTGGTGGGCTCTTAGAAAACTAGGCGTTGACGAATGGCTTGTGAGGGCTATACAAGCCATGTATAAAGAAACAGTCAGCAAGGTTAGAATTAACAACGAATATAGTGAAGAGTTTAGCGTAAAAGTTGGCGTCCATCAGGGCTCTGTTCTCAGTCCACTACTATTTATTATTGCCCTTCAGGCTATAACAGAGGAGTTCAAGACAGGCTGCCCATGGGAACTCCTATACGCAGACGACCTGACACTCATAGCGGAATCAATGGCCGAGCTAGAGAAGAAATTCCAAACATGGAAGCACGGCCTAGAGTCAAAAGGACTTAAAATTAACCTGGCTAAGACCAAAGTACTAGTTTGTAGGAAAGAAAACAAGGCGGCGGTCCCTTCTGGGAAATGGTCGTGCTCGGTGTGTAGGAAAGGCGTAGGTAGAAACTCCATTTTATGTCCTAAATGCAAAGTATGGGTGCATAAAAGATGTAGTGGGATCACAGGTAAGCTAACTAAGAACATAGATTTTACATGTGGCCGGTGCTCTGGTGCAATAAGTAGCAGCAAGTGCCCACAAACTACTAGCTCTTTCAATTGCGCAGAGGGTTCTATAGAAATAGTGGACAGCTTCCGTTACCTGGGCGATAAAATCAGCAGTGGGGGAGGGTGCTCTGAAAGTACTGTAGCTAGAGTCAGAACTGGTTGGAAAAAGTTCAGAGAGCTTATACCACTATTAGCTGCTAAAGGGTTCTCACTAAAAATGAAAGGCAGGTTGTACGATGCCTGCATACGAACAGCAATGCTGCATGGCAGTGAGACCTGGGCATTGTGTGCAGAGGATATACGCAGACTAGAGAGGAACGAAGCTTGCATGCTCCGCTGGATGTGTAACAGTAATATACGTGAACGGCAAAGCATAAACGAACTAAGGAAAAAATTAGAGATAAGAGGGATCAGATGTTGTTTACTCGAGAGAAGGCTACGTTGGTATGGACACGTGATGCGCATGAAAGTCGATAGCTGTATAACAAAGTGCAGGGCAATAAAGATAGACGGTAGTCACGGAATAGGCAGACCTAGAAAAACCTGGGACGAGCTGATAAACTCCGACATCACACACTTACACCTCTCCAAGACAATGTCACTGGACCGAGACCTTTGGCGGTACTCAGTAACAGAGAAGACCCGCCTTACCTAAATATATAGTAAAACCTACTCCAGCCAGTAGGCATCTCTAACAAAATACACCCCGTCCCACCACCACCACCCGATCCACACCACCCCGTTCTATGTAAAGTTATGTTGGTGCCGCGCCATCGAGGCCGAAACAAATGAGATCGTGTAGGTGTCACGACAAAAAAACACACAGTCCACGCTGTAATGTGGCCGTGTAGGCAACACGGTAAAAACCTCCCAGACCCACACTGTAAATGTGGTTGGTGTTAGGAAGGGCATCCAACTGTAGAAAACCTGCCAGACAGTCCTATGCGAGCAAGACAATCACTCTTGCCTCAAGTGGGACTACCCCCGTCCAAACCCATGCAAGCGTGGAACACGGACGTTAAACGTTGATGATGATGATGATGATGATGATATATATATATATATATATATATATATATATACGAGGAGGGATCAAAAAGTTCGCGGAATTTTTCAGAAAATATTCTATTTTTCCAAAAATATGATTTGCCTTCAATTTATTTTTCTACATAGTTGCCATCCAGGTCAATACACTTGACAAGGCGATGCTTCTAGCTTCGTAAGCCGTCTCTAAAGAAAGTTGAAGGCCTTGTTCGAAGCCATGTGTTGGCAGTGTTTTTAGCTTCTTCAACACCACTAAAACGGGTTCCTTTTAGCATGTCTTTGAGTTTTGAAAAGAGGAAAAAGTCTGATGGGGCTAAATCTGGACTATAAGGCGGGTGAGGAAGCACTTCCCATCGAAATCCCCGAAGAACTTCTTTTGCAAGCCACGCAGAATGCGCTGGTGCATTGTCATGGTGAAACAAGATCCCACCATGAAGTTTCCCTTTTCGTTTCTTGACTAATGCCTCTTTCAGCTTCCTTAAAACATTTGCATAGTAAGCTCCTGTCACAGTTCTTTGACCTTCAAGATAATCTATTAGTATCACCCCATCTAAATCCCAGAAAATGGTGGCCATCACTTTTTGATCCGACTTTTGAGATTTGAACTTGATTGGCCCCGATGATCCACGTGGAAGCCAGTTTTGACTGCTGTTTGGATTCAGGATCATACTGGTAGATCCAGGTTTCATCTCCGGTGATGATTCTGGTCAGGAAATGCTCTTCATCAACTTCAATTTTGTTTAATATCGCCAAAGACAGATCACTTCGAAGAATCAGCTGATCAGGGCGCAACGCTTTTGGGACCCATCGCGCTGAAAGCTTGCTTAATCCCAAATTATCGTGCAGAATTGAATTTGCCAAACCATATGAAATGTCTAGGGACTTAGCTAACTGATTAACTGTTATTCTTCGATCTTCAATTAAAGTCTGAGTAGCCTCTTTGGTCCACGTTTTGATGTTCCTAGTCTTCCACTGTGATGGTCGTCTTCAAGGTCGTCTCTCCCTTGTTTGAATCGCTGAATCCATTTGTAGACAGCAGTTTTCTTTGGAGCAGTAGTACTGTAAACTTTAACTAAAGCCTCCATAATCTGTGTCCCTTTCCATTTGAGTTTCACCAGAAACTTGATATTCGATCTTATCTCAAAATAACTATTTTCCATTGTTCCAAAAAGAGGTTGTTTAAAGAGTATCAGTACTGTACAATAGTCCACGCGTAACTGACTGCAAGTGACTAATAGCAAGGTAAAGACCCAGTGACAATGTTCTCACATGTTTAATATTATTTTAATCTATTTTTTTCTTACTACGATAAAATTCCGAACTTTTTTTTTTATCCCCCCCTCATATATATATATATATATATATATATATATATATATATATATATCAGGCTTAGCTTAACTATGTGATTAAGGAAGATTTATCAACTATATTGTTTTAGGTTCCTTCTCTATTACTGGTGCCACAATAAAATGTATGTAGTACACAGTACACTCTGTAAAGAGGTTTGTGTTAGGAAAGGCATTCAGCTGTAAAAACCATCTAAAAGTGTAATGTACATGCATGACATCCTCTGGCTAAGGACAGGCTTTGACTGTGACACTACATGACAGCATGGAAAGCAGACAGAAAACGATATGATAACTGGAAGAATCAGTGCCTATGCTGGTATGCTGGGTTTTGACAACATCCTTAATAAACAGAAGGCCTAGCATAAATATGAACGCCTCACAGGACCCATTAACTAAGAAAGAAAACAAAAAAACCCCTAAGATTTAGGAGGAGGGGGGGTTTAATATATAACCAACTTTCTCATTTGGTGCTTGGAACATAAAGGTCCTTATATAAAATTAGACCTTTGCTATGTTCCAAACACAAAGGAGGTACAGCTTAAGCAACACACACAAAGCATCTGGCACTGTAGTATAACTTATGTCTTTGCTTGTAGCATTTATATTATTAAATATAGAAAACCAAACAGAAATTTATCAAGGTTTAAACACTTCTTCAACCTGGCATGACCCTTCTAAAGCAATTTATCTAAAATATAGTTTCCAATTCCTAATTCTGGGTAAATACATTTCTGGCACAGAATCAGTACAGGTTACCACAGTAACAAAGTTTAAGTTGATATAAAGGTATATATTGCCAATGCAAAGCAAGCAGGCAAAAATGATTCTCAGTTCATTCCATCTACAAAGTCATCATACATTATAATCTAGTAGAAACAATTCCCATGATGCTACATTTTATCATTCTAACACTCTAGCTACTGAAGACTTACAACTACTCTGGTTGTTTTCATGTTTATGTCAATACAAATACATCAAGATTGAACATACTACAGTATGATGAGTTAAGTGAATGATACTATACAAAAGATAACTAGTACACATTAAACCCTTTTAATATCAAACCATCTTTGCTTCTACTCTACAAAGCTGTTTTAATCTTTCTATTACCTTATTTCCAGATATAATGCCTATATTTAAAATAATCAAGGATTTGAAGAGATTTAGCGGGTGCCTGGAACAAGTTTTACTTTTGATATGAACATCTTAAAACTGAAAGTTTACATTCAGAACTAGAGATGGTTTTGGGCAGTAGTGTTTATAATTATCTAAAAACTGCCATAATTTTATGTAAGAACATTTGTTAAATTATGCTCCAAAAACTAGCTTAACCCTTTAGCATTCGCATTAATTTTCAAATGTCATGGTTATCTGTTCACATTATTTTGAGTTAATCATACTCAAGATGGTTATCAATTTTATTTGATTGTAATTTTCTTAATTTTCTATGTGCAGGCTTGAAATTTTGTCAGTAGATGTTTAAATATCAATAATTTACAATTATATGATTTTACCTGATTTTTTTGGTTAAATTTGACTTTTATGGGGAGGTGAAATTAATTAATAGGGGCATTTGAAGTATCAACCAGGTGCAAATACTGGCTTAATTTTAAATACGTTGTTTTCAGCATAATACTTGATATATAAGGATCACTAAACCTTATATCAGTGCTCCAGTAATTCCAGTCTTGGAAATTGTTTTATACCGAACATAATCATCATTTTCATTTCATTTTACGTCCACTTTTTCCCTGCTTGCAAGGGTGGGACGGGAACTGATTCTGGCTTGATTTCTACAGCTGGATGTCCTTCCTAACACCAACCTCATTTACAGTGAGTGCTGGGTGCATTTTTGCCGTGGCACCTCCACGACCACTTTGCAGTGGAATGATATGGACCCCAGTCCCTATCATCTCATTTCTACAGCTGAGTAAACTGGAGCAATGTGAAATAAAGTGTCTTGCTCAAGGAAACAACACATCACTCGGTCTGAGAATTGAACTCACAACCTTTCGATTGCAAGGCCAATGCTCTAACCACTAAGCCATGTGCCTCCTTACGGTAAAAAATGCTTGCATTTCCGCAGCATCTGTCGGTCGCCAAACAGATCGGGTTTTCCTCAATTTGAAATCTGTTGTTGGGCATATCGATTAATCTCTTCTGCCTTAACTTCGAAGAAAGTTTGTGGTAAAAACAAAAAGAAATAATCCAGTGCTTTAGCATCGGGAGCTAATGTGTGTTGTGAACCAGTATTTTGAATAAAATCGGGAACATATATTGGTGTGGTATTTTTCAACCACGTTGCTGTAATATTTTCAACCGCGTCCTGGAGATCTCCGTTTTCACTTTCAAATCAACAATCATCGTCGGATGAAATTTCAGAAATGTAAACATCTGATTTATTTGAAGATAAATCACTAATATTATCTTTTGTTTCTTGTTCATTCTGAATTGTCTTCGTGCGTAAAACCTTCATAGTCTGTATCACTACTTTCACAAGCCATGTTGATACACAAAAAATCTGTTCTACTTTCAACATTAAAAAAACGTGTTGTTTTAGGTTGTTTCACTATATTAAGTGTTAATTTTCGTGGTAAGGGCCTAATCTCGCAGTAATCTCGAATTGATGAGATTTTGATGACGGTATCGTTTATTTTTTAGAACTATTTTAGTGTGGGTGTTATCGGCCGGTTTGGGGCAGTTTGAACAAATGAAGGGGATAATAATTGCGGCCGGTTTGAACACTAAAGGGTTAATGATTTCTCATTCAGGCTTGCAAATTCAGGGGGAGGAAAAATCAAATTGACTGGAGTACACATCTGGTACTTATTTTTCTGATGCCGTTATGAAAGGCAAAATTGACTGTAGTGGCATTTAAACTCAATATATAAGAGCAGTAACTAAATGCCACAAAGCATTTTGTCAGACACTGACAATGCTGCCAATCATTTTGTCTAATGATCTGTCAACCCACCATTCTCACATCTTAACAATGAGAAAGTTATTAAATCCTTCGAAATTCTTTATTTGATAATCATAGGCAGTGTATGGTAAGTGTTAAACACAAGTTTATTACAAAATAATTGCAATCAGTCCCTCTTGTAACTATCATTGGAGCTGTCCACAATAAATAAATATATACACACGCACACACAATCAACAACTTTGTTGAAGTAACTGAATATTATTTATTCCACCCATAAAACAATGATATATATATATATAATTCCTATCTTAATTGTATTGGTATATTATTATGTTTATTTTAAGCTATTATTTTTACTAATATTTATCACCTGAAAGACAAGGGCATTTCTAAAAGAATATTGTTTAATGAGGTATATTTAAAAGGTTTATTCAACTTATTTAATTGTCATCATGTATTTTATATCATCACAAACCAGTAAAATTATCCAAGAGAATGTTAGCTAAAATAAATGCTAACGTACTCCATCTCTATTATATATCTAACAGTTATGAAAAACTGAAAAATCAATTTGCTGCAAATTTCCAGTGGAATAACAGTGCCTAACCCTTTCACGACAATATTTCTAATAAAATATACTGCCTATGATTTTCAAATAATTTGGGAAATCAATAATTTTAAGGGATTTAGTAATTCAAATAACTTATTAATCTGGTGTTTGTAGCATAACTTACGGGGCTCTTACATAAAATTATGATGAAGATTTTTAGATAAATGTAAACAATTTTAAATAAACAGCTTTGTACAGAAGAACAAGGGGTGGTTTGATATCAAAAGGGTTAATTGGTATCTAGAAGTAAGTTCAAAGGTTTGATAGAAAAAAATAAACCAAAGATAAGATGCTTATTAATAATGGTCAACATAAATATTTATTTATTTTACCCTTTAGCATTTAAACTGGCTGTATCCGGCCAGAATTCTCTCACCTTTCCATTCAAACTGGACGTAACTGGTTGCTCATACTGACATTAAGGTTTTATTGTCAAAATAAATAATACCAAAATATTATAGATTCGATATTATGTGAGATAAAGCCTTTACTGGGAAAATACAATAGTATATATAGAGTAATGTAAATGCTAAAGGGTTAAGAAACATTCAATTAAAAAGTATTATGAATTTTTTGGTCAAAGTCATGACTTCTGAATGAAGTCCTTCAGTGGATCCTAAAGGGAGAGAGGCAGCATGGCTGCCTGAAGATGAATTGAGGAAATCTACTAATAATTAAGTTAGTTTAAGTGTACCCTAAGGCTGGAACTTATCTCAGTTTCATTAACATTAAGTGACTAAGAATTCAAGACTCAGCCGTATACAGGATCAACTCCCAACTACAGCTAGTATCCATTTTTTCTGGGTGAGCAAATTGGAGCTATGTAAAATAAAGTGTCTTGTTCAAGAACACAATGCGCCATTTGGCCTGGGAATTGAACCCATGGCCTTATGATTATGGGCCCAATACCCTAATCACTAATAAAACATGTTAAATGGAATACTTTGACTGGCTTGTGCTTCACAAGATATGCAAGCTATTGAATTATATAAGTCAAAATAATTTATGGTATATCAGGTGTATCTGTTTTGAAGCTAATGACAGAAAAGCTACATCAATCTGAAGCAAACATATACCCTATATCGGCCCAATAGTTCCTACACTGGTCCATGAACAAATAGGGTCTGCAAAAGTAGTACTGGAGGCCTATAAGATTGTTGGATAGACAAATTTTTCAAAAGACTGGAGTCTGCAGGAAAATTCATTTAACCCTTTAGCATTCACGTTACTCTATATATATACTATTATATTTTCATGGTAAAGGCTTTACCTCGCATAATTATTTCACATAATATCGAATCTATGAGATTTTGAAAGAATTTATTTTGAGAACAACACCGTAACATCAGTTTGAGTGACCAGTTACAGCCAGTTTCAACAGAAAGAGGTAGAGAATTCATGCCAGTTTGAACATTAAAGGGTTAAATGGGTTTTTAGTACTGAAAAGGTTGCAAACAACTGACGTAGAAAAAATTATTTTATCCTTTTACTTATTTCAGCCACTAAACTTCAGCGATGGTGGGGCACCACACTGAAAAAAATTTAGTCGATCGTATTGGCCCCAATTCATTAAGTCTGGTGCTTATCTTATTGATCTCACTTTGGTGAATAGCTAAGTTAGAGGATATAAACAAACAGTAACTGATGCACATAACTATATATGATGGGCCACCACAGGTTCTACCTAAAAAATTTCACTCACAAAGCCTTTATTAACTTGAGGACAAATGCCACACAGTGGGACACAACATGAAACCATGCAACTGCAAAGTGAACAACTTAACCATACAGCCATACCTGCACCTATATAAATTTTGAAAGAAATATATAGTGCCTAATGAAAATCATTTAAATATGTCAAATCCTTAATTCTTCATTATGCCTTGTGTGTTCAAGGGTTATTGTGATAGCAGAAATAATGCAAACTATTTTAGCATTAGTATCTAAAAAGAAGTTTCAACTTTATTTCAAATAAACTAGTATTAATTCAAAAGCTATGTACCAAAGAGACTATTTCTGGCATAAGTTGACTATTATAACAGAAAATTAGATATGAAAATTAAGTTGAAGCTTGAAGCCATGCCCAAAACTATCGATTTCATACACCACTATGTACGAAAACACTACATATTTGTTTTAGAACATCCTGTAAACAATATACTTATTGTACATGAAGCCTGTAATTGCAACCAGCAGGCTTCTGACTATTGGGATGAAAAATGAGATAAAAATCCATTTTAACATATTTTAACTCTTAACATTGTGTAATGATTTAGTGAGAGAGGGATGAAAAACTGGTTTAAATCAAATGTTTATAGGTGTATAGTATCTTTACCACTGGACAGATTGTTATGAACATTTGCAGTATTAGAGCAAAAGCTTTAATTTTTAGATAAATATAAACACTTTAAAACAAAAATTTGTATTGCAAAACTAGTATCAGTTTCAGTGGGTCTTGTATCAAGAGTTAATTAAAGAAAATGAGTTTGTAGTTATTGGTCTACAATATTATATTTATATATACCAATTGCCTCTCAATATCATGCCATGATTTACTAGAAAATGTCTAAAAATGGGTTTGTTAATTCAAATGGTTATAGTGGACAGATTGTGAATACTTGCAGTCATAGTGCTATTTTGTACTTTTCAAGATTGTCTTCTTGATGTGGTTTCATGTAATACAGGACATTGGGAGTTAATATATATTCTATTAAATTATGAAGCTATTAAATATTATCAATTCTGAAGAAAATACAAACTGATATACACGAATAATATTTCAAAGTTCAAAACATACTGAAAAATTCAGAATATATAATTGTGCTTGGAAATATCAAAAAGAATATCTAATAGCATTTAAAAACCTTCCTAGATGCATTCTTTCATTGTATTACCAAGGTTATTTCTCAAAATATATGTATTATTCTAGCTATTTTGTGGTGTAATGGATAATGCTTCCTGGTTAGAGATTAGAAGATGCCAGGTTCAAACCCATAACAAGTTTGTTTTAGGTGGTTTTCTTTTTACACACACACACACACACGTACATACATACATACATACATATATTACCGTCCAAACCCATGCAAGCATGGAATATGGACGTTAAACGATGATGATGATATATATCAGGCTTAAAATAAGTATGCTGTAGCCGTGTGTCGTGAGAAACAACAATGGGTTGGCACCAAGGGTAATCAACCATAAATCATTGTCTAAAAACAGGATTCTGTGGTGATTATGAAGCCTGCCATAGAATCCCACATGACTAACTCCTTCAGCAAGGAGAGTGCCCTTAACTCTTTACATCCCATGGTGATTTAGGTGAAAATATCTAAAGACTAGTTTGTTAATTCAAATGTCTATAGTATCTTTACAAATGGACAAATTGTTGTTAAAATTTGCATAACAATGAGTTAATCTGGTGTTCAGAACAAAACAACGGTAGCTTCAGGCGGTTTGGTATCAAAGGGATTATTATTTGTCCATAGAAAATATTTAATCATACCAAAGATTTAAGCCCTGTAGCTATGGTTAATAACAAAAATAATAAATAAAAAAAAAAGATGTACACTATGAAATATCAACATTTCTCTATCTTTTATGCTTTAAATTTGTTTTTATAAAACGGACATTTATTTCTTTACTATTTAAGCAATTTTTATTTCATTCTCATTAGTTAACCAAAATTAAACAAATACAAATAATTATTCTCAAAGAATAATTATAAAATTATGCATAAATAAGAAAGTAGATATTTAATTAATATTTGTCATCTTAAATTGACTCACAATCCATCTTCTGGTTTAAAAAAAAAAAGCTTCCTCTTTGTACTCAATTAGTATAGTCTATTTTTCCTATTCTTCACTCTTAAACTCTCTATTTTACACACACACAAAATGAAAAAAAAAATTACAGCTCGCACCTATGCAAGTTGTATCATATAGGAAGTTTCTCAGGAGTATATAATGGTAGGAGCTCCAGTTATATCGTGAAAAGTAGCATGAAATGAAGGGTCATCCTCAAGAACCAATTGCTGCCCAGTCCAAGAATTGAACCAACAATTTTATCTTGAGTCCAACACCCTAACCACTAGACACATTTGCACTAATACCCCCCCCCCTTTTTTTTAATACTCCTTTCCTTTCATGTATCCTGTGTACATTCAAATAATGTTTATATATAGCATACTATATACAAATATAGAAATATGTGTATTCAATACATTTTCATAATTAGACAAAACATTTTTCAACAAAATTAATTCTAAAAACCTGTTAGAAAGCAAAATAAATATTTAAAAAATAAGAATTTTAAAAATTAACAATAAAAAAAAATAAGAATTTTAAAATTAACAAGGAAAAAAAAATGGAAACATTTAACAAACTAAGACAATTATTGCTCATTTTCATATTTCATTTTGGCAAAAGAAAGCTAGAGTTGATTAAACTAACACAGGTAAATATTACAGTATATTACAGGTAAATATTTCATGCAAACCAAAGGTTGTGTCACTGTGATTTGAACATGTAAATAGAAGAGACTAATTAATAACTACATGACATTTAGACCTATACCACCATCTCACCACATTACTGCTTATACACCCAACCACATCCAGTCAGTTTGCTGCTATATAACCTTTCTGTCCACATGTGGCCCTTTGCCTCAACATAATCCAAAACAATTCCTTTTAATTTCTCCAGAGCATAAGCCTAATAATAACTTATTGTTTTTTTTTTTTTATTCTTTCGATCACTATATACACATATAAATACATATATATGCATCATCATCATTTAATGTCCGTTTCCCCAGCTAGCAAGGGTTGGAAGGGTTGTCACAGAACAAGTCATTACTAAGTCACAGCCACTGACCTCTCAGGCAGTCAGGGAGGGGGCATCTTACACATATTTCCACACCCTACAGGGTACACTGGGTGTTTTATTGTGACACCAGCACTAGCGAGGTTTGTCACAACCGAAGAGTTCCCTTGAACCTTTAATAGGCAGGTTTCTACAGCTGGACGCCTTCTCTTCCTATCATCAAATTTGTAATAAATTCACTTTTGCCAATTATTGATTGCAGCCTATTACCAAATGACTTGATGTCTGCTACTTTCTTTCACTTTTTTTTTTTTTTTTTTTTTTTTGTGTATCCTTTTTAAATGCATGTTTGCATTTAGAACTCTTGCTGTTCTTAATGTAAGCTAATGAACCATGAAATGCAACACATATATATTCCCCCAGTTAAATAAACTATCAAATTGCTTTCCTACCACACAGGTGGAATAATACTAGGTTTGGCAGTCTAAATTCATTCAGCACAAACATGGCTATACCATGTCCTGTTAAGAGTTATATTTAATCCTTTTGTTACCATATTTCTAATGAAAGAAACTACCTTGTGATTTTCAGATCATTTTGAAAATAATCCAAGAATTTGAAGAGATTTAGTGACGTTATTAACTTTCTCATTATTAAGCTGGTGTTTGGAACATAAATGTTCTTACATAAAATCAGGATGGAAGGACTTTAGATAGATTTAAATACTTTAAAATAAACACAGGTAGTTTCAGGTGATTTGGTATCAAGAGGATTAATGGCAGATTTATTTTAAAAAAAGAAAAAATCTGCATAAACAAATCATTTAACAATGTGAGTGGATGAAACACTTTAAAGATTATAAATATTTAATTCAACAATTTATCAAGATTTCTTCTTTGACCAATTTAGGAGAAATATATATATATATATATATATATATATACATATACATATACATATATACACACATACATATACATTCTTGAAAATCATTAAGTTATTTCCATTTATGGGACCAGGTGTGCACCAGCTTCAATCAATTAGATTAATCCTTAATAGTATTTCTAAAAACAAGCCTGTCAAAATGTAATAATACATAGGATTTTAAAAAAAGGAGAGAAAATCCAAATATAAATATAATTGTGATCATATTTCTCATGGAATACACTATGCCATTTAATTTTGAGGGGTTTATTACTAAAATTATTAATGATATCAGTACTAAAATAGTACCATATGTCCCCTATAAAAAAAATTATGTTGGGGATTTTAAAATAGGACCCATTTAAAATGTATGTTTGTTTCATAGAACCAGAGCCAATTTTGGCACGGTTGATAAAAAGGTTAATAATAATAATAATAATAATAATAATAATAATAATAATAATAATAATAATAATTTTTAAAAAATAATAATAATAATAATAAAAAAAATAATAATAACAACAACAACAAAGAATTCTGAAAGCAATGATTAAATTTAAAGAAGTAAACTTACTTTTTGAGAGATGCTGAAATAGGTTTAACTCATTTTTTCCTACATGCTTACAACGGACAAAATATAAATGCCAATGTAATTTAACCCTTTTCATTACCATATTTCTAATGGAAAACTCGGCCTATGATTTGAAAATAATCATGAATTTTGAAGGATTTAGTAATATAGCTAACTTTCCCATTTAGTTGGTGTCTGGAGCACAGCTTAAAGATTCTTACATAAAATTATGATATAAGGTTCTTAGATAAATATAAAAAATTTAAAACAATCAGTTTTGTATCATAGAATCAGGGACATTTCAGGCGGCTTCATAAACTGCTTCATAATAGCATGACCAGTTTAAATAGCAACGCAGAAAATAATATCTTATTCTCAGTCTGAAAATATGGGCTCATAATTGGTATGGTAACAATTAATGGCAAATTTAATTTCTCTAACTGCCAGGATTGTATTATGTAAAGGCATATATATATATAATATAAATAGTACTTCCATAGCTTTCATACAGAATCTGAATGTGAACAAATTCACAAAATTTCCCACATGTCAACAAATTTTAGACATTAAAAAATATGTAGGAATGTTGGAATATTTATACTGAAGTTCCAGAACATAACAGAGTTACCTCCCTAGTTTAATAAGTACTTACCAATCAGTGCCACTAGAGGACTCTGTTCCACTGCTAGAATCATGATGCTTAGCTTGTTTTCTCCTGGAGAGTCAACGAGAAATTGATGTAGAAAGTTGAGATTATCTAAGTTACTAGAATTGATGATATATTTCAATGAACAATTAAGGAAAGAAGAGTAAAATAAGAAGAACCTTGCCAAAATATAGACAAAGAAAATAGGCAAAGCAGTTTAGCACAACAAATATTGAGCAAATATCTAATCCAGAAAGCAACCAGATAATATTTAAGCAAAGATACAGGAGCCAAAAAAGTTGGGGAAGAAAATTGCCAAAAATAATTCAATGTCAACAAGACAGCAACAACGAGGACTGAATTGACAAAAAAAAAGGAAGCAATGAATTGTATATACACTATTTGCCATATTTCCAAATTTGAGAAATCCTTATGACAAACATTTGCGAACAATCCTTGTTTGCCTCAGAGTATTTGATGGTTGCCAGTGATGTAATTCAGACATTTTTACTTTGTCAGTGTTCACCCAGAGGCTGCCCATACATGGTGATCATTCAGGCGCTATCCCCCAAAGTGTGTATGTTTGTGGCTGGGGAGCTCCACCATAAACCATACCTCCAATGAAAACTATGAATCATGTATCCATATGAAAATCAGATTTCAGGCAGTTGTCACATTTACACTAGTTCTGTTTCAAGCCCCCACTCTTATCAAACTTTCCATTACCAAGTAACAACAATAATAATAAAAATTAAGGCAAAATAATGGTTTTTAATTTAGGCACATGACCAGTAATTGTGTGTGTGGGGAACAATTATATCAACAATATACTTTAATTTATTAACCCTGGAAGATTGAGAGGCAAAGTTGCCTTACGGAGGTAAGATTCAAACTCAGAACATAAAGAACCAAAACAAATGCCTCAAAGCATTTAGTCCAACTAACAATTCTGCCAATCCACAGGAAAGATGTATACACCATAGATAAAACTGCATTGCAGAAAAAAGTCAATGTTTAATTATAGACATGAAATTTAAATGGATGCACATAGATTTAAGATATGAAATGTTTGCATTAATTGTTCTTAACATACCTGTATTTTAAAATTAACTTTATATAACCTTTCTTTTATCGATAATTTTACTGTAATTAACAGCTGGGTTTTCTTTAGATGGTATTATGAAGCAATGCAATTTTCATGAGATTTAGTAAACTGACTAGAATTATTTAACTTATTTTATAATATGTATGAGTTCTAAATTTGTTCAGATATATACTAACCACAATATTTTATAGAAACAAATGTGAAATTAAGTAATAAAGACAAATGACTGTGTGCTCGCGCGCATGTACACAAGACTTAAAATTATGGACGAGTCAATATGAAAGTGTTCCCATAAAATATCAGGACAAAGTTGTGTAACTTATGTATATCTGAAAAATTCCAAATGCTGAAACTATGAAGATCGTTGGCAAGAAAATGCTAACAGAATTTAGCACTGTTGTAACAGAAGACCATTTGAATATTTTCAAATCCAAGTAGAATAGTCCTCCCTACTATAGGATGCCCAACTGCTGCACTTTCTCTCCCTACACAGTAAAACTGAAAATTACATGTGTGTGTTTGGAAGCACATGGCTTAGTGGTTAGAGCATTGGCCTTGCAATCGAAAGGTTGTGAGTTCAATTCTCAGACCGGGTGATGTGTTGTTTCCTTGAGCAAGACACTTTATTTCACATTGTTCCATTTAACTCAGCTGTAGAAATGAGATGATAGGGACTGGGGGTCCATATCATTCCACTGCAAAGTGGTCGTGGAGGTGCCACGGCAAAGAATCAGTGGTTAAAGCAAATTAAAGAACTGTATGTGATTGCAGTTTTACTATTTTTGTGTACAGCAAAGTATTTAATGCATATTTACAGAGTCCTTATAAGCATAGTATGTGCTTTATAGCAATAGGTAGTGCCATGGCATGAGTTAGCACTAATATCCAAGATATTGGACAGTGATTGATCTTCAGAGGATTACTGCGGAAGTACACTGAGCACCAATCGATGTGTCCAAATTTCCTAGATACTAGTATGAAACCATGGAACAAAAGTAGTTACAAGCACTAAAAATATGTATATATGCATTTATATAATCCATGAATGTGCTGAATGGTTAGAGAATTTGTTTCGTAAGCATTAGATCGCGGTTTCGAGACCGACTGCCTGCAATTTTGGAAAAGTGTCATTTACCATATTCTCGAGTAGATGCACGCCTTGTGGATGACACTGGAAGAATAATCAACAGTACTGGGCTGGAATTTTATAAATCTTGAAATGATGAAAGGTAAAGTTTATCATGGCAGGATTTGAACTTAGGGTGCAGTAAACTGGAATCAATGCTGTAAAGCATTCTATCCAACACTAATAACTCTGCCTATATGTATATAACAAGGCAGCGAATTGGCAGAGTCATTAGAACGTCGGATAGAATGCTTTATGATATTTGTTCTGGTTCTCTGAGCTCAACTTCGCTTTCATCCTTTCAAGATCAATATATATATTAAAAAAAGTACCAGTCTAGTACTGGGGTCGATTCTTCCTCTCTCTGGAAGAAATCTTCTGTACTCAGGCCTGGAGAGGTATGGACTCAGCCAGGTTTAAAATGCCAAAGAAATCACATATGTCAATACGGCACCCCTATAACTATCAAGAGTTATGGGATCATACCACAATACCAATGTATATAACATTATATATAAAAAATTCCAGGAAAGAAAGCAAAACCTGGAATCAAAACGCCTCAGGGTCAACCTAGCAAAGATCAATGTCTTGTTCAGTATGCAGGAAAGGAGTAGGTAGAAATTCCACCTTACAAAATGTAATCTTTGGGTACAGCAAAGGAAGTAGACTTTGTATATAATTGATGCACAGGAGCAGTAAGCAACTACTCAGAGGGCTCCCAGAAATAGTTGACAGCTTCTGCTATCTAAGGGACCAAATTAGCAATGGGGCTGGGTGTTCTGAAGGTATAGTACCCAGAGCAAGAACTGTTTGAAAAGGGTCCAGGGAGCTACTACAAAGGGTCTCTTCCTCAGCAGACGACAACTGCCTGACCTATGCAAGCATGAAAAATAGATGTGTGATGATGATGATGATAGTTGCAGACTGCCTATAAAAAAAAACAGTCATATTCTAGGTGTAACCCTAGACAGCAGGGTGGTGTGGCTAGAACATAAATAACTCCATCATATGTAACAGAGGTATACAGAAGCTCAGAATACTTTGAAAAATTACAGGCAAGCAGGTCAAGGAAGAGACAAATTCACCTGCCATATATACGTTTGTGTATTAGATCTCTGTTGGTTCCAATAGGTATTCCAGTTGGACGAACAATAGAACAACCTGCTTGTGAAATTAACACTCAAGTGGCTAAGCATTCCAATGGCATAAGTACCCTTAACGTAATTCTCAAAGAGTGTGAGAAGGATGTCATTTTGAATTAAAGGTACATATTTGCCAGTTGAGTTGACTGGAGCAATGTGAAATAAAATATCTTCCTCAAGAACATAACATGCTGCCAAGAATTGTACAACCATATATATGTGTACACACACACCTATGGCAAGTGGCATAAAAATATGTGGCAAAGAATTACCAAACATTCCTTGCCTTAGCTATGAGCTAAGTCCAGTCAAAATAGATTTAATGACTCAAATATTAACCATTCATTGTCACTGAGACTGATTTAAACAATGTTTAGACACTAATTATATCACAACATAAGTAAATCCATTCAAGTGGGGGACCCACTTAAATGCACTTTAGTTGATCATATCAACCCCAGTACATATTTTTATAGTTTTATTTTATCAACCCTTTTTTTTTTTAAATCATTAAATTATGCAATATAAATAGAGACATGGAGTTACATCTCATAGGTTTCTCTGATATTTTAACCCTTTAGCATTTAAACCAGCCATACCGGGTTCGGGTTCAATGTGTGAGATAAAGCCTTTTCTGTGAAAATACACATAAATATAGACAAATGTGAACGTTAAAGGGTTAATGATGAGAATCTTAGTCCAGACATACTTCTGCGGTTTTCACCTAGCAAATTAACCTCTCAAGGCATAGGATCAATCCGATGCCAAAATAAAAGACACTTGCTCAAAGGTACCATGCAGTGAGATGGAACCCAAAACTACATGGTTTACAAGGCAAACTTTTAACCATACAGCCTGTCTGAACCTCAAAATAGAAACATTGTCACTTGTATTTAGTTATGATCAGGTTACTTGACACATTCCATCTAGCTGAAAATAAGTATCAATCATATCACAGTTGAAGTGGTTAGAATAAGAAATATACCCAAATCTAAAAATACTTCAATTCAAAATTTGTTTGATGAGATTTTATTTCTGTGTGTATACTGTTTAGAATAATAAGTACACTGTATCTGTGTATGTCGTAAGAACCAGTAAAGGCATCCAGCTGTAAAATACCCCCCCTCGAAAAAAAAAAAAGGGGGCACGATATGAAGCCTGTTGTTGGGTTTGCAAGGCTAACCCCTGCTTCAGCAGGGAAAATGGCCTTGAAACGCATGTAATCTAATTTATTTAAAACAAATAGTATAGTTTGTTAGCATTGGGCCCTACACTACTGTGGATGTTGGGAATTAGAGAAACTCTTTCAAATGTCATTTCCCTATTTAGACTAGGTCATTGCACAGCTAAATAAAATAAAACATTCCTAACAAATGACAACATAAAGTTATAAATATAGTAATTTATTGTACCGAATTAGTTAATTTTGCAACATGATAATTACAAAATATCACCAGGGGAAAACAAACAACACCAAAGCATAGTGTGTTACAGTACACACCTATGTAAGTTAAGCTGCTTTCCTATGAGGTGGCATCTCATAGGCATCTTGAATGTTTTAATGATAGGAGCCCCCACCCCCATCCTTTCATATGTGTGTGCGCGCATGTATGCATGCGCGCATATGTGCATGATTTTTGTTCTTATAGATCACACCTTATGTAAGTTTAACTGGCTATATCTCATAAGAAGTTTAAGTGTTTCAATGTTAGAGAAACCAGTTCCATCATGAAAAGACGCTCTGTTGGAACAGAGTCCAATGCAAGGGCTAACCCCTAGCTGCTGCTTCCCCCCACCCCCAGTTGTGTGGATTGGAACAATGTGAAATGAAGCATCTTGCTCAAGAACACTGTGCCACCTGGTCCAGAAATTAAGCACACAACCTTTATGATCATAAGTCCAACACTCTAACCACTAGGCCACACATCACATGTGAAGGGGGGAAATAGCTATCTATAATAGAAATGTGATTAGAAAAGATCTGTTTGAAAAATGAATGATATTATTAAAAGACAACTGGCAGAAAATATTAAATTTCCCTGTTGTCTGTTTTCATGAATGCAACAGAGTTCTCTTAATTACACATCATATTTGACATCTCATTATCTTTTGAAAAGCAGTGTCTTTCCTCAAACAAACTAATCAGAAAATTGACTAAAATAATTAGTTCTGAAATGTTAGAAGTTTAACCTTTTCATTGCCATATTTCTAACAAAATACACTGCTTATAACTTTTCAAATAATGTATTCAAAATAAATTAATAAATAAAATTGAGAGTCACATCTATATGCTAACTTAGCAGGCCTTTCATTGAAGGTTTTTGAGTGTTTTAATGATAGAAACTCCAATTCTACCATGAAAAGCAGAACCCACTGCCTAGTTCAGGAATCAAAACCAGGCCTTTTGATCCAACACCTAAACTGCCAGACCATGTGCTTTTACTTAGTAATTTTGAAAATAATCAAAATTTGGGATTTTGTAATATAACTTTCTCATAAAATTATGATGAAAGGTTTTTAGATAAATATGTACAATTTAAGACAAACAATGGTGTATCATAGAAACAAGAGTAGTTTTAAGCAGTTCATCATTAAAAGGACTAAAATTAATATCCAGCAAATGCAAAGTAAGAAAAAATTGAAAATGCTCAATAACAGCATGAAAGGAAAGGGGGGATAATTCAAATAGAAAATACAATTTAAGTAGAGTCATACAACATAGATGTTAATGGTATTTTAAGATGAAAAGATAAGTATTTAATTATTTCATTTCTAAACAGTTCAGAATATGATGATTGACTATTGTCTGATTAATGTTGTCTATTTTGTCCACAAGCAAAGGTTGTGGAGCCCTGTTTCTACTAATATAGTATTGTGATAGCAACAGCCAATACTTAATTTAAATTAGCCACTTGGCAGAAAACAAGTGCCACAATATATTATTTACTGAAAGAAACAGCCATCAATTTCATTTTTCAAAGCAATATTCCATAACAGAGTTAGACATATTCAAAGCTCAGATTAGTGTTGAAACTATTTTTAATCTCTCTTCCAAAAGGATTTGACTATGTTGATCAGACAAAACATTCAGCTATAGAAAACTAACATTTTATTTATATCAAAACTTTATTATTATTTGATGCTTGCATAACTTTCAATTCAGAATGCAGAGAGCCAGAATAAGTATTGAGGCATTTAATCCAACAACTCTGCTAATTTACCACACCCCCACAAAATCTACATTTTAAGTGTGAAGAATCAGAAATCAAACTTTAAAAAAATGATCTGTAAATGAATAAAATATTCTGACCATATTTTTACATAAAAATAAAAATCCCCAGACCTATTCAACAATTTACTAATTAATTAACAAGTGAAAACAACAGAAATTGATATAATCTCTTTAGTAAACACTAATCATGAAGCCTATAAAAAGAATTTCATTAAAAATCACAATGTAATAAAATGTTCTCTAAAGCAAATGAAGTTTGTATCTAAATCTTTAAAGAATCATACAGAATTTAAATTTTAAAAAATTAATCCAAATTATTGCAATCATCTTCAAGCTATTTTATTTGAAATGAATGAAGATATATGCAGATTATGAACATTTTTGACAATAGTCAAATCGTTAGAAGAAAATGCAGAATCTGCAAAACAACTTGAAAAATTATGTAATAAATGGTAGAAGTGTGTTGCTGATGTAGCTCACACATATTTAGCTAGCCTTTTTACAAATTGCATCTCAGATTTCTTAGATGTTTTAATGATAGGGGCCCCAATACTATAAGGTTCTCCCCTGGACCCAGTGCCAGCTGCAAATGTTAAAATCCAGGTGTAATAGGTATTCACCCCCTTCACCCCAGCTAAGTGGACTGGAGCAACAGAAATGAAATCCCTTGCTCAAATAAATAAGATGGTCTAGGAGTTGTACTCACAACCTTATGATCATGAGTCTAATACCCTAACCACTAGGCCACACACTTTCACTAATGTGCGTGTACACATATCCCTAAAATAGCATTATAATGCCCACAACATAACTCTAAATATATAAAAAGACTTACTAAATAAAATACATATATAGATTCTGCATTTTTATTTTTATGATTTGGCTATTGTCAACATTTTCATAATCATTTGCAAACTATTAACTGAGACAACATAAGGACTATCAAGTGGTAGTGGCAGTGCCACAACAAAATGCTCAGTACACTGTAAAGTGATTGGCATTAGGAACAGAATCCAGCAACAGAAACCATGCCAAAATATGGAATGTATATATGGGCAAGACAAGGTAATCTGTCCTGTCAAGTCTTGGAGTATGACAGCACATCCAACCCATGCCAGCATGGAAAACAAATTTCTGATTAGGATGATGATATAAATAAAAGTATCAACACAATCAGAAGGTTAATAATCCTTTCTAATTTAGGCACAAAGCCAGCAATATGAGGTTGTAGAAGTTGATTAAAGTAAAAAAAAATAAATAAATAAATAAATAAAAAAATTTATAAAAAAAACGGAATAAATACTGCAAAGCATTTTGCTCAACAATTCAAACTAAAAGATAACAACATTGAACTTTAGAACTGACAATAAAGCTGCAAAATACAGATAATATGGATTATATACAAAGAATAAAATAGCTACCAAGAGAAAAAGCGTTGTAAGAAATAAAATATGAGACAATGTCTAATGAACTATTTCAAATACCATCCAATGAACTGTGAAAAGGATAGTGATGGCAATTTGGTAGGTAAGAAACCATGGGACATACAGTATCCCAGATAACCACTGATTTACTTAAATTACACTGGCAAGACATTATTGGATAGTACAAAACAGTACTATGACTGCATCACATTAAAAATTAAGGTCTTTCCCCAAATATTGCAAATTTTCACAAGAATCTAACCATTAGTAAAGATACTCTAAATATCTGAATTACCAGTTTGTAAACATTTTCTGCTAAATCATTACATAAATGTTAAGAGTTAACACTATATAATACATAAAATAAATACCACAGCAACAATTTCAAGGAAAACCTATATGATTATTATGAAACAATAGTTTGTTGTTAAAAGTTTATTTTTATAATTTAAAAAAGGTCTTCTTTGTATCATTGTTCCAAAGATTGGAATGCAACCTACGAAAATATGGATAGAGAATTAATATATATAACCATCACTGTTTAATGTCCATTTTCTACACTAGCATGGGTCAGGCAAGTTACCCTGTTATGAGACAGCCCAGGTCTAATGACCATGACTTGCTCATACAAGACTGGTTTTAGCTTGGTTTCTACAACTGGATGCCTTTCCTAACACCAATCACATTTAGTGTGTGCTGGATGCTTTTAGTTGTGACACCTACATGACCACTTTACAGTGAGAGGTGGGCGCTTTTTGTTATATATATAGAAAACAAATCTACAACTAACACTTATGGTGTTTAGCTGTCTTCCTACAAGATTGCACCTCATAAGAGGTTTCTCTGGTGTTTTAATGATAGGCACAAGCCTAGTGATATGTCATGGGTTTAATTCATAGACCAAATGCTGAGTTGTGTTCTTGAGCAAGGCACTTCATTTCACACTATCATGATAGGTTTGGGGCCCCTTAACAAGGAAATGCCCATGAAATACCTCACGAGGGGCCAATTAAAAACACACAGATGTATCTTTTTAAGTATGTATACAAATGATATGTGGACTCTGTAATTAGTAATGAAGGCAACCTATGTAAGAGAGCAGAATCTGAACAAAAACTGATGTGGTGTAGAAAGGATACTTTGCTCTTGAGAGACAATCTCTCTTGTCTGATTTGCATGATAAAATGCATCAAGTCCACATGGTAAAGTGGTTCATGATAGGGTGAGTATAAGGCCAGTAAAATCTATGCCGAAACTATATAGTTCATACATTTTTATACAGTTAACATGTTAATTTCTCTTGACAAGTATCTCTAAAACTACAAAATGACTACAATTCAATAAATGAACACTATCAAATTTTAAATAACAATTAAGGATACATGATGTTAATCTAAAAATTCCAAATGGAAATGCTTCTCTTCTGGAACATTCACCTTATGTAAATTTTATGAGAAATGTCTTATGGAATATATGAACTTGATACCCATATACACATATATACTATATATATACACACACTAAATTTATCTAACAGCAAATGGGCTGAGATAGAATAAAAAAAATCAGTTACAATTTAATGACTGACATTGAAATAATAATAATAATTAATAATAAATAAAGTAAAAGCAGCACATTGATGATAAACTGTTCCTAAGTAGCATGGCAGATAGATAGAGAGAGAGTGAGTGAGTGAGAGAAAGAGAGAGAGAAACACAAATTATGAGGCAAAAACAACAAATTATATATTTAAAATTTAATAGCACTGTATTTGCAGGTCACATTTGGCATCTAAGACTCACTTACATGCTAATTTCTGGCTCAGGTGACAAAGAAGACTCAGGAGATGGAGAGGGCTCTGACATTTTACAGTCGATTAATGGATGGATGTATAAAGGGAAAACTGCCATAATAAAATGGCAGCAAACATATAGATAGACTTCCCAAGTCTACATGTAGTGATAATGATGACTTTGTAATAAAATAATATAAGAAATCAATATTATATATTTGCAGAAATGCCAACAATAAAAGTTTGCTTTCCTTAAATCTTTTGGGAACTTCAGGTTTCATTCTATGTCTTCTTGCCGAAGTATCTCTCAGGAAAATGTCAGAATACAAATGGTAAGGCATAAAACAGACATGCTAGCAAATAGATTTCAAAGTGAGATACTTTTAGAAATATCTTATGAAAGGTCATCACTCTGACCTTAGCCATTAATAAAAATTAGCAAATCTGAACAGAGAAATGTAGAAAAGATGTTAGGATATGTTACTTACTGTATCCATAGTAAATTTGGCAAAGTAGTAAAAGAGAAGAAAAAAGACAGTGGTCAGTCAGTTAGTTGATTAAGCAGTTAATTAGGGGATGGTCAATAATAATCAAATACAAATATAATAAAGAATAGCAGGAATTATGAAGTTCAAGATAGTGTACACAGACATAATAAAATATAGTATACATAAAAGGCATACTCAATTGAATATTTTTCTTCAGCAAATATGCATAAATATCAATTCTTGATGCACAATAATCCACATTAATTCCTTGAGACATACAAAACACACACAGCATTATACTTGCACACATACACACACAAATTTAATAATAAACGAAATTTAGGTTCTTAAATCCTTAAGATTGTGAAATAATATTAAAGATATTTGCCAAGTGCTATAGAATTTTTGAAATCCTCTTAAGTATTCTATCAAGCTTCCAGAGTATTTAAAAGAAAATTTAGAGTAATAACTAAAAAGAAAAGAACTATACCTGTGAGCAAGAAAAAAGACAGTTACTGAACTGAGAATCAAATAATTATTTTTAAAAAATTATATATGTAATACGATCGGTGATAGGAAGGGCTTCCAGCTGTAGAAATGAGAGGTGTTAGGAAGAGCATCCTGCTGTAGAAACCATTACAAATGTGGAACCTATGAGCAAGATCTGGTTATCTGACTCGACTTGGCTTGGACTGTGGTGATCTATCCAACCCATGCCGGCATAGAAAAACATTTACAATGATGAAGATGTTGATATGAAAAGGGTTAAATCTATTGGTCACCTTTACAATCCTACACATAAACTACAATTTAATTGGCATAATGTCTGTCATAATGTACTTTTTTATTTATTTAATAAAATTACTAAGTTTGAAATAAGTTATTTCATCAACATATTTTTTTTTTTTAATTAATTTTGAAAATAATGAAAAATTTGGAGGGGTTCAGTAACAGCATTTTTTTTTTTTTTTTTTTTAAAATTAAGCTGATGGATGGACATTAAAGATTTTTTTTAACATAAAAAGTTTGAAAGAGTTTGATTTTATAAAACCAGGGCCAGTTTCAAGCAGTTTGGTATAAAGAAGATTTGTTTTTTGTTTTCTTAACTAGTGTGGCAAAATTCCTTATTCCATAGTTCCAGAAGAGGCAAGTATACACCAACCCCAATATTTCTTTCCTTGAGTTCTGATTTACTATTCTAGCTTAATTCAATAAAGGGAAATACATCTGAAATCTGTATTTGTTTTACTCTTTTTTATTCTTTTTTACTGGTCTCAATAATTTTACTGAGGTCATGCCGAGGCATTGTCTTATAGGGACTCAGTTAATCATATCGATCTTGGTAATTATACGTTTGCAAAACGCTAAAATACAGACATACACACCCATTTACATATGACATGGCTTCTGCACAATTTCTATTCTCCAAATTTCACTGACATAGCATGAGACCATGTAGTTGCAAAAAGAATTCCATAACCATACAGCCA
>OZ024741.1:366968275-367053275 GCA_964016885.1 Eledone cirrhosa | reverse complement strand
GTGTTGTACTAAGCAGAGTGTATTACTACTAATAAAAAGAACGAAGTGTCAGATATTCATTACGTTTATTAGGGTGTGATGAGTGTTTCGCGATTGATCAGCTCAAGGTTCGATCTGTACCGACATGGTCCAACTCTGGAATCAAAAGGACATCGTACTTCTGTTAAGGTAATGACCGATATATATATATATATATATATATATATATATATATATATATATATATATATATATATATAAATCATTTAATACTCCTTTTCTCTGCTAGCAAGGGCTGGATGAGTTGTCAATACCTCAGTACCCATCTAGAGTCACAGACCTCCCAAACATGCAGAGGAAGTTTGGAGGGGGTTTTATCTTGTCATCTCATTGTAGAGTGTACTGGGTGTTTCATCATGGCCCCAACACTAAGGAGGTTGTTATGTCTTTCACACAACTGAAGAATCCCCTTTGTATGACAAACTTTCAACAACTCGATGCCGTTTCTAATGCTATCACCATTCTTTTACATCTATGTTCCATGCTTGCATATATATTCATCAATACAATATAACCGTTAATATTTTTATGATAAACTTAAATGATACATTTAAATATAAGTGAAATACGATGAAAAATAATGTGATGCCATCAGATATATATTATATAGCAATATTATATTTGTTGCTCTGTCATCAACAGATTTTGGATAAATTTCTTTAAACAATATTATCATATTACTATCAATGCAAACATAACTAAGAGGCATCAGGTCATTTAACCCTCCCATTACTATATTTCTATTGCAAAACACAGATTATGATTTTCAAGAATTTAAATGGATTTAGTAATACAACTTTCTAAATTATCAAGCTGGTGTTTAGAGCATATCTTAAATGTTCTCGCATAAAATTATGATGGAAGATTATTCAGATAACTAAAATCACTTTAAAGTAACATAGAATTAGGGGAAGGAGTGGTTTCAGGTAGTATCAAGTGTTAAAACATACTCTTCATACTGAGGGAAGATTATTCAACCAATGCGTTGTCTTTTATAATTCTCTTGACATTTGCAAGATATCTAATCCCAACACTTAGCCTAGTAGTTAGCGTATTGCACTCACAATCAAAGTCGTGGGTTTGTTTCCAAGACATGGTGGTATGCTATGTCATTTTACATTACTCCAGTCCACTCTGCTAAAAAGAAGAAAAAAATTAGTATCATAGTAGCAGCTGAGAAGGGACCCTTTCAATGTATTGGCATCTGGTCCAGTAGGGTAGTCTTTTCATGGCAGAACTGGGCCTCCTATTATCGAAACATCTGAGAAACCTGAGATGTAACTTCATAGAGGGCCAGTTAAGCCTACATAGGTGTGAGCTGTAACAACAAACTGCTGTACCACTTCTACAAATGTTGGAGTTAAAGAACCTCACAGAAATAACAAGTAAGGCATAAAACAAATGATTAAGATCTGTATTTAGTTGATGTGGTTTCAATATGCATAAAGATGACAAAGCCAGTAGCAGATAAATTTATAATAAGCTTTACTTCAAGATGTATCATGTTCTATCTCAAACAAAATATTAAGCTTGTCATAATCATTCTTATCAATGACTAACTTGCCAGATAATCCATTCAACGATCATGTGGAATGTAGAAAATACTATATAAATATATATATCTCTACACATAATATAAAAGAGAGATACTTGTTGGTTGGTGCTTTCACACATCACACAAAAACGAAAACTGACAATCGAAGAGTCAATACAGCAATGGAAGGTTTATTGATACTAATTGTATAAAATCAAAGAAGAAAAACATCCTGGGTGTGCTAACCAACGACTGCTATTTCTAGCAGGTTGGGAATCAACCATAAGGATTCTCTCTGTGTTCGTTGACAGTGACGATCATGTTTTGTGGCCAGCCTCTCTGTGAATTCAAATGCTGATTTACAAACACATATATATAATTATCTATATCTTTATATAATATAAAAGATTGGAACTCCCATATACCAGACAACATATCCAATACAGTTGGGTTTTTTCTACTCGTTTTCTTATCAGTTTACCCAGGCAAAGCTGAGTACGTCAGCTAGTATATATATATAAAGTTGTAGTTCCTGTCTGTTTGTTCACGAACTCCTCCTATGGGTTTGGAGAGACCCCATAACCACATATATTCTGAAACTACATTGCTCAGAGTACTTGGATAAGTATTTCATTTTAATCAAAGGCTTCCCCGGGGCACAAATCCCCACTTAAAATTTTTTCCCTTCGATTTATATGAAATTTAAACCATAGGCAAATGACAAGATATCATGCCTATTCACTAAATTTCAATATTAAGGCACCCTAATGGGGGTTAAACCCCCTATAGTGAAAATTTTGGAAGCCCATAACTTGAGTATTGGAACCTCTATTAATCAAACGTAAATCAACCAAAAGAGTAAAATTTGGCTAATTTAGACATTTTATCTATGGCAAAACATCACTAGAATTATGACAACAAAAATTATTAGTTAATGCCTCTACTTTTTCCATATATATATATATATATATATATATATATATATATATATATATATATATATATATAGTAAGTGCCTCTGTGCACTTGTTTCTATTTCCAAGGATAATTTACCCAATTTTCTCAACCATTATCTATAGTAATTGACTTATTACAATTATTTTCTAGTTGCCTCTGTCATAAACAATACGCCCTGCAATGCAGCATTTCAACAATTGTGAATGGTTTGTACACGATGGTTTGGAGTTAGAAAAGCATCCATCCATCCACAGAAAAACTTCCAAGATATCCATACCCTGTATATGTTAGATAGATTTATAAATCCAGCTTTTCTGATACTTAGAAAAAACATCATCTATGAACCATATAAAACCAAGACATTTTGTGCAAAATATTTCTTTCCACCCACGATGGAGTCATAAGGGCACCGCCATTGACATTTTAAATCTGACGGAATTCATCCCTCGCTAGGTTTGGTAGCAGGTGATTTCTTCCAGAGAGAGGAAGAGAGAAGAATTGATCCTAATACTGGATTGAAACCTTACTGACTTTAAAAGGATGAAAAGCAAAGTTGACATCAACGAAATTTAAACTCAGAGCACAAAGAGACAATGAATATTGCAAAGCATCAACTTTTTAACAACTGCTCGTTAGCCACCATATAAAATATTTATTGTGGGGAGATATTTTCACATGGCAATACATTTATTCTCGCATTTTCACTGGTTTTAGTTAGACAGTGCTCATGAATTAGTCCGTATTGACCCCAGTACTTATATTTTTAATCTTGGTATTCATTTTAGTGCCTTGTTGTTGAGCCAACATAGACATAAGGACATGGACACTCACACGTGTGCATGTGTATATACTACAAGCATTGGTCAACTTGAGTCTATAGTGGTTGCAAACCAAATTTCAAACTGTTATGAATTCAGGATTTCATTTGTCAAATTCAGAATATCATTAGTGAAACAGGAAATGAAAAAAAAATCAAGGAGAAGAGAAAGTTTCAAGAGAAAAGTAGTTAGGTGGTGGTGCTGAGAATATCATCGGCCATGAAACCGTGTCAAGTTACAAAGCTGAGTAAACCAACACAAAACACACAGCTACAAACAACATTTTTATACTCCAGTGTTCAGTCATCATCTGATTCATCATCATCTTCGTTTAATGTCCATCTTCCACGCTAGCATGGGTTAGACGGTTTATTGTAATATATTCTGAAATCAACACCTACCAATAAATGATGGAAATTAGTCCTTTCATTTTTCTTGTTTTTGTTACAGTTCAAAATCTCTGTAGATTTAGCTAACCTCCAACAAGGTTGCATCATATAGGTTTTAAAGATAGGGTCCCAGTCCCATCATGCAAAATAATGTGAAAATCTTGCACAAGAATACAACACACCACATGGTCAAAGAATTGAGTCTATTACTCAATTAGGTCAAGTGTTTTTTCATTACCATATTTCTAATGAAATACACTGACTATGATTTTCAAACAAAAGTTATAATGGAAGGTTTAAATTCATATATGAATATTTAAAAACAAACAGGGGAGGGGGGGGGCTCTCATTTACCAGAATGGTTAATAATAGCCATTCAATGAAACAACGGCTGATCCCCCTCCCCCTAAAAAAAAAAGCAATTCTATACTTTACCATCACCTCATGTGCATACTATTGAGAGAGAGAGAGAGAGAGAGAGAAAGAGAAAGAGAGAGAGAGAGAGAGAAAGAGAAAGAGAGAGAGAGAGAGAGAGAGAGAAAGAGAGAGAGAGAGAGCAAAACCATCTGTTATACTGTAGCATTATGCTCTACAGAAATAGTTAGAAGTGTAACACAAACTCTGGCTAAGATTTAGCTATTATTTCAAAGGTTTAAGTGTGATAATTTTGACGAAGATATTAACATACAAGTCAACCCTTTTGTTACTATATTTCAGCCTGTGATTTTTAAATCATTTAAAAAATAATCAAGAATTTGGAGAAATTTAGTAAATAACTTTCTCATTATTAAGTCTGGAGCATAACTTAATTAAATTTCTTACATAAAATTATGATGGATGGCTTTTAGATAAACAAAGAGTTTTGTATCATAAAACCAAGGATGCTTACAGGCAGTTTAATATCAAAAGGGTTAATTACCAAAATCCTAATTCATGCCAGATGATCACCAGAAATAATATAGTTACACAAAAATTGAACAAGAATTAAAAGAATGTTATATATATATTTATTTATTTGACCTACAGACTACCAGATGTTACGTTAAAAATCCATTTCGAAAATATTGCTAAAAATAAAACTAAAGATAATAATTGGCACAGCTATTTGTAGCACATAAGTGCAGTAGCCTAGTGAATAAAAACACTTATCCTTGGTTTAGTGAAGATGTGTAACCTAGTGGTTGAGGTGTTGAACTCACGATAAGGTCATCAGTTTGATTCCTTGACTGAGTGGCATGGTGCATTTTTGAGCAACACGCTTCATTTCATATTCCAGTTGTGTTCACTCAGTGTGGCGAGGGAGAGTGGGGGATTACCAACAGCTGCAGCTAGCGGTTAACTCCTAGAGTGAACTGGCTTCTGGTCTTTTAATGATAGGACTGAGACCCCTATCACTAAAACAACTGAGAAGCCTCCTATGAGATGCAACTGCATGAGGCCAGCTAACCATACATAGGTGTGAGCTGTAACAACAAAAACAACATACCCTTGGTTTAATAATAAAGGTTTCTAGTTTGATACAGTATACACATTCATAAATAAAACAACAAAATAAATAAATAGCAGCCTATCAGCTGTATTGTAAATTATCATTATAACTTATGGAAATAATGCCCCCACTCCTTTCATCTTACTTTTGAAATATAGTGGTTCCTTTGAGTCCCTGAGTTTGAGATCTCAGCTCTATTTCAATTAATTCATTGAAAATTTAGAATTTACTAAAGTTATTATTTCATTAAGATGAAATAAGATTTTTATATAAAGCTATTTTGGAAGATTTTAATTTAAATAGCACTTTAAAATGGATTGCTTAACACCTATGAAACCAAGATAAGCTCTAGACTGTCTAATCTAAGCAAACAAGCAAGGAAAGAAGAAAAATGGCTAAAATCAAACATTCAGCATAATCAAAGAAATTCAAAAAAGCTTTGGGGAGAAAATAAGCAATTCATAATTGAGTAACTTGCATTTAAACAGATTGGTGGTAGTTAGTAAAATACTGGTTGAGCATATATAAATGTTTGTTGTATGTCCAGCAGTGCCAACAAGTGTACCAGTTGTTTGAACAACAGAACAACCTGCAGTGAAATTAACATGCTAGTGGCTGAGTATTCCACATGTGTACATTTAATATAAATTCTTAGTATGACAAGGCTAGTCCATTGAATTACAGGTACAACTCATTTTTTCCAGCTGAGTTGACTAAGCTATATGAGATAAAACTGCTGGAAACCACATCGAAACATGAATAAAAGCCCTCCAAAACGGCTTGATTCAGTTTCATCAACTGCTGTATGTCTTTCACAATTAAATTTATGATGTTCTTTATTTTTTATTCTTTTACAAATTTCAATATTTAGACTAGTCATGCTGGGGCACTGTCTAGTTGACCATACTCCACCCCAAGTCTAGTACATATTTTATTGATCTCTTTTTGTCAAACCATAGACATAAATATAGATGGAGATGTGAGCTTTGGCTGCCCAAAGTGTCACAGTTGAATAGAACCCGATACCACATGGTTATGCCTGTGCATATGAATACTCAATTCAGCATACAAATTTATTTGATCTATTTTATTTTATTTCCATTACAATTAAAATAATGTCCCTTAGAAAACAGCTAATTTACAAAAGCCTACATATAAGTATAACAGATTTTACAAGGCATAAACAGACAGACAGACACACAAACATAGATATACAGCAGTTTCCCCTCTACCAAATATAATTCACATGGCATTGGTCAACCCAAGGCTATAGTAGAAGACATTTCCCTAAATGCCGCACATTGGGAATGAGCCCGAATCCATGCGGTAATGAAACAAACGCTTTAATCACACAGCCATGCCTGCGTCTATATCTTTCAAAAGTCAATTCATGATAATATTAGGAATCTACAGCTCTCAAACTCTTTCAGCTAACTGCCTCATTATAATTCCCTAAAGGTTAAAGAACAAATTCAGAATATATATATTTAAATAAAATAGAAAACAAATCAAACTACATAGAGGAATAAGCCATTTAGGATAGCACATTGCCTAGGATTTTGGAACAGAAAACTAAATGGCAAGAATAAATTGATCAGTACTTTTATATTTGGCAGTCCCAATGTATAGATTTCTCATAAAATAATCCATTGAAGTAGGGTAGAGAAAATATATTTATAACTTAGCATTGCTGCCTTGATTCAAATCTAATACCACTCCCAAGATTTTGAGTAAACCATTAACACTCACACATTTGCAAAGCCATTGAATCAAAGAGAGTTTGTCCTAGCCAGTGAAAATGAAAGAATGATAACGAATGAGATTTAGTTACTTTCGACATTTCTAACCTATCTCAACACAATGTAATGTAATCTATAAAAGCAAATACATTTGATCTCCACTCATAATAGATGAACAGTCTTTTACTTTTTATTGGTGTATTAGACTTGAAATAAGAACATGGGGGAAAATGGTGAATATATTAATTGCATAATGTTTAAAAGAATTAAAGGACCTTTTTTATCTACTGAAATAACTTAACATAGAAGAACTGGTTATTAAACATTTATTCCAATTACTTTTACTCTTTTGATACCAAACTGCCTGAAACCACCCGTAGTTCTATGATACAAAGTTGTTTGTTTTAACCATTTTCTGTATTTCAATTAATTAATGAAGAATTTTTAATGATACATTAAAATTGTTCATTATTTTATTACTAAATATATGGTTCTTATATAAAATTACTAGCATGGCAGAATGGCAGAGTCTTAAGGGAGTTGAATTCACAATCATAAAAGGCCATGGGTCCAATTCTTGATCAGGGACAACATTTTGTGATCTTGAGCAAGATGCTTTATTTCTCATTGCTTTTCAAGATAGGATTGAAGTCTATCAATTAAAACACCCAAGAAACCTATAAGACGCAATGTACAATGGTGCTTGAGTTGTAAATTTCATTTCATTTTACCAAATTCTTTTGGTACTCAACCAACTGAAACAGCTCCTTGGTTCTATAATGTAAAATAGTTTGTTTTAAAATGTTTATATTTATCTAGAAACCTTCCATCATAATTTAATGTAAGAACAAATCGTTAAGTTACAAACACTAGCTTAATAATGAGAAAGTCATATTACTGAACCCTTTTAAATTTTTGTTATTCTCAAAATGATTTAAAACTCAAACAGCCTTTTATTAGAAATATGCAGGTGAAAGTGTGCATGTGTGTGTGTGTGTGCGTATGTATATATAAACTTCCCATCATAATTTGTAGGAACCTTTAAGTTATTTCCAAATACCAGACAAATTATTAGAAAATTGGTTATATTGAATTTTCAAAATTATTTGAAAATCATAGGCAGCATTTTTCATTAGAAAGGTTAAAGCAGCAGTTTTTTTCCAAGTACTGTAACACCCTAGAGTGTCAGTGTTGTCACTGCTTAAAAGGTGTTTGTTAAATCATCAGATTTCTGACACTAAATGATATAGACTTAGAATATTGATAAACTACAAACTCCTAAAGGTTCGATATAAAAAAAAAAGATTAAAAGTCAGCATGAAGTTATTAAAGAAGACAAAGCAACCAAAAGAAATTAGAAACTAAGATGTAAATTATGTTATACAGACAGGGCTGGTGCATCCATTAAGATAACTAGGCAGTTCCTAGGATGCAGTTTTATACAAATTAGTATAATTAAATTAGACATCTATTTTCCTGTGATCAATAAATTAATAGCTAAATATCTTTACAGTGTAACAGTAGCAGCGTTGTAGTAATACTCAAAGTGTTGGAGAAGGTTGTGTGGTGTTATGACCCATCACATAATTTGGTGTGGATGGCTATGTAGTAGAAAATGCAACTGCACTAATTTTTGGTGTGGTTAAAACAAAGTGTCTAAAGTTTACCAAACTAAGTTCAAATTATTTTATTTGGGAGAATGGGGTGCCCATTGTAGGGCTAGTCTAGGATGCTAAATACCCAAGCATTGACCCAGAATACAAACTAGATATAGACAATAACTAGTTATAGACAAACTAGATATAACTAAAACCCTACCTAACCTTTTGATACTAATCTGTCCAAGACTGTCTTTTGTTCTATAAAACACCACACACTTTAAAAGTGTTCCTATTTACTAGGCTTGATTAGCACACCCATGAGCCTGGCCACCTTCCACTTTCAAGTATTCTGCATATACTCAAAATGTTCAACCTGGAAAGTGCCAGTGAACAAATCAGAATTTGAGATGACTAAAAAGGATGACCATGCCCTCCTGCTAAAAATACAAATCAAATGAAATTTACAGGCCACACTTATAGAGGTTGAGCTGGCTGCCAAGGTTGCATCTCATAAGAGGTTTCTCAGGTGTTTTGATAAACTGGTCAAAACTTGCTCTGAAAACCTATGAAATAAATGACCCCATTTTAATGGGTTTTTATTTAAATTATAGTCTTCTAACGTAATGTTATATAAGAACCATATGTTAAGTTACTCTTTTAGTAATGAAATAATTACTCATTTTAGTAAATTCTTCAAAATTCTGATTTAATTAAAATATGGTACATTTCATTGGAAATTTTGTCAAGAAAGGGTTAATGATAGGGACCCTAGTCATGTTAGCTAAAGTCTAACTCTTCCTAGATCGAAAATCTGATATATTATTTATTCAGCTGAGAAACATGAAGCTGTAGCATTTCATACCATTTCTAAATCTTTCAATCATGAAGTGAAGAAGCAGTACCAGCATACAGCAAGGAAGAAGAACTTAGTCTGAAGATTATTTGCCACCTTATCTTCCAACAAAATCACAATTATTTATATTCATTAGTATTTAATCTAATCAAGGTAGAATTTATAATCATTTTAGAACCCAATGTAGTGTTGATATGAATATCCTACTGCAGCAAAGTGAAAAGATGATATCTCCATTTATATCAAGTATTTATTCAAACCTACAGAGCTAGATATATAATGTTAAACAATGAAAGAATAAGACAAGGTAAAATAGTTAATTAATCCATTGTTTAACAAGCGTTTCAGAGAGCAAAATTATCAATATGCAAACCAACTGAATGCAGTTATGCAACACTATATAATTAGCATTGAAAAAGCACATTCATTCTGCTATATATTTCTACCTTGTCTAAATCATTGTTGACAAGTATTCTTTTACTGGTTTCAGTCAGATGACTGTGGCCATGCTGGAGCATTACCTTAAAGAGATTCAGTTAATTATATCAACCCTAGTATTTAGCTTTTCAAGTCTTGCACTTATTTCATCAACCCATTTTGTTAAGCTGTGGGATATAAACATAGATAAACACATGCACAACGAGCTACACAGTTTCTGTCTGCCAAATTTCACACACCTGAGGCTATAGTATAAGATGCTTATCCAAGATGCCACATAGTGGGACAACAAGAAAATGTGGTTTCAAAGTGAATCTCATAACCATGGCAAATTATCTTCTAACAAACAGAATTCTGCTGTCTAAATTGTGATTGAGAAGTCCCAAATATATTTGTACATAAGCCAAATAAAATGTAAAAAAAATAAATCAATGGTAAAATGGGATAGAGAGTTCCTCATATTTGAGGTCAATAGTTAGTTCACCATCTTCCAAATTCTACGTAAATGAAGTGCTAAAATAGTTTTGCTTTGGAGGTAAATATTACAATGAATAGAAGAGGTGACAGTATGTACCCTTGGTGGAGTCTGACACCCACATTGAATGGTTTTGACTTAGCACCATTCACCTGAACACAAATACTAGGGAATTCATTTAGAGATTTTAGGGCAACAAGATGTCCATCAATCTCGGACTCATTCAGAACATTCCATAAAATGTCCTTTGGAATGCAGTTATATGCCTTTTTGACGTCTACAAAACAAGCATACACCTCTTAGCAATAATCTCACGATTTATCAAAGACCTGCTCCAGTGTGAATATTAAGTTGCATGTACTGCGATCGGGACGAAAACCACACTGTTCGTCAGCTAATTTGAACTCGACAATATCCCTACATCTCTTTGCCAGACACTTGGCATAGACTTTACCAGAGAAGCTTAATCCTTCCATCATAATCTTATGCAAGGTCCTTTTTTAAGTTATATTCCAATAAACAGCTTAAGAAGGTTATATTAATAAACACCTTTAAATTCCTAATTATGAACTGAAAATTACAAGTAATGTGTTTCATTAGAAATATGCTAATGAAAGGGTTAAGGAGGAAAGAAAAACTGCAAATTAATAAGAAAGCTATATTTTGAAACTATATTTTTAGTAAAAATCAATCTTTAGCAATGGTTATATAAGAATGTTTGTCCTTAACAAGACTGCTTAAATTGACTTCTAATTCACAGCAACATCATCAGCGTGAAAGTGTTGGTGGAGTGTTACAAGAGAGGTGGGAAATGGAAACAAAAATAGACACCCATCCATTTTGGCTCTCAAACATTTCTATCAAAAATAACTTCAATGAAAAACAACAGTAAGAGTTCCAATCAATCTTGCCTGCCTTAAGATATATGGATGCCATCCGATAAGATCAAAATTTTGAAGAGAATATAACAATTTTTAAGTGGCCTAAATATAAGAGGAGAGAGAGTATATATGTATGTGCATATGTGTAATACTGAAGATGAGACTATTAGTCTAGAAACATCTAGGATGGATTTAGAAACTTTATTGTTCCAAAATGAACTGCAAGGAACTCGTATAAAATATGAGTGAAGAAAAAAAAAATGTGTATAAAAATGATCCACTAGAATAGTTGTTTTTAAAATAATACATTTAAAAGAAAAGCTGTTCATATATACATACACATATATATACATACACATATATACATACATACACACATATATACATACATACACACATACATATACGCACATATACATGCACGCACATATACATGCACACACATATATATACATACATATATATACATATATATATATACATATATATATACATACATACATACTCACACACACATACATACATACTCACACACACATATACATACATACTCACACACACATATACATACATACTCACACACACATATACATACATACACACACATATACATACATACATACATACATACATATACATACATATATATACGTTATTCCGGGTTGAATCGGAGGTAACCACAGTAAGTAAGGTACTCAATACATAGAGTATAACAGTTTTAATATAGATGAGATTCTACAGGACTAGAACTGTTTCATTCATTAGAAATCATCACATACTCACACACACATATACATACATACATTATATTTATTTATTTATATATATATATATATATATATATATATATATATATATATATATATATATATATATATATATAAAGGATAGAACCAGTTTTAAACTAGTTAGACCATTACTCAACAGAGTACTCGATACTTGGGATAGTAGAGTATGGTTATATTAGAAAGAGTTTGGGTTTGACGCCTGAGCTCTTGTCATTTCAACAGCTAGTTCCAGCCTGGAACTAGTTGCTGAAGTAGCAAGAGCTCAGCTATTGGGCCCCGACTCTTCCTAATATACACACACACACACACACACACACACACACACACACACACACACACACACACACACATATATCATCCTTATCATTTAGTGTCTGTTCTCCCTGCTAGTAAGGGTTGGGCATTAATACATTATATATATAGACCTCTGTCAAATTTCGGCAATGAACAACCTGCTCATGAAATCAGCATGTAAGTGGCTGAGCATTCAGCATGTGTGTATGTGAATGTACATGAGTGGTGATGTGGAATAAAGAGAAACGTAAATATAGCTTTGAATGAGATGCGTTTGAAAAACAAGATCTTATAGTGAAGTAAGCACATTTTAACGCATACACAAAGTGTATCATATATACATAAATTATAATATATACAAACATTCAATCACATAATAAAAATACTCATAAATACATATACATCTCTAAGATGGACGGATGGATGGCTGAATTCCAGAAAATAGAACAGAATGTTTGTTAGGCCTCAGTCTCTAAACATTTTGACAAGGAAATTTATATCCCGACAAGTGATTCCTTTCATAGGCACCAAGTAGTAAGCAGTTGTCTATGGAAGTAGGTACAATATACTTTCATTTGACTCAGCCCTAGTCTATGTATCATATTATTAGTACTTATTTTATCAGCCTCCAGGGATGAATGCTAAAAATCACCCTCCATAGAATTTAACTCAGTAACTAGGGTGCAAACTAGCTACAGTAAAGATACCTAGCCTGAAGGTATTATATATTATATTTGTCTATACCAACACAAGAACCATATATCCTGAAAAATAGCAAGCCTTTTGGTACCAAACTACTAGAAAATTGCCTGTTTATTTTAAAATACTTGTATCCATCTAAAAACTTTCCATCATAATTTTAAGAACCTTTATGTTCCACACCAGCTTAATATGGTTACAAAGAGTTAATTGGAAAAACAAATATCAAGTGAAATATTATGAAATACTTAAACTTTTAGATTATTTGAAATACTTGAAATGAACACTAGTAACCCCCCCTCCCTCCAATCCATGAAATTATTTATGAACATGCAAAGTAACTGACGGGAAAACATGAAAAATGAAATAAACCTTACTGAAAATGAAAGAATACAAAGAAAAGTTTAACTATTTTTATTACCATATTTCTAATGAAAAATACCGCTTAAGATTTTGAAATTATTTGGAAAATAATCAAGAATTTGGAGAGATGTAATATAACTTTCTCATTATTAGAAACAGTTTAGGGGCAGTTCAGTACGAAACGGGTAAACCCTTTTCATACCAAAATGCCACATTTCTAATGAAAGATACAAAATATTTTGAAAATAATCAAGATTTACTCATATAAAATATTATTAAGCTGGTGTTTTGCACATAACAATATAACCAAAAAATGATAATAGAGGCTTTTTAGATAAATATATAAACACTTTAAAACAAACAGCTTAGTACAGAAGCTGGAGTAGTTTCAGGCAGTTTGGTACCAAAGGGTTTAAACTTTCAGCAAGGTATGATCCATTTTAGTAGGACAGAAGAAAATGTTAAAAATACTGTAATTTTCCGAATATGAGATAATATTTTAAAGGAAAAAATAACAGTCCGCATTACTTTTACATGGCTTCTGAATAGTATATTATTGTTGTATTCATACCTTCAGTGTAAAGAATGCAGGTAAGATTAACCAAGTTTGGGGTAAAGTATATGCCAGAAAATACAATATTTCAACATCTCAGTAGCTTTTCACTGGACCTTACAAATGTTAATGAATCAAGTACAGAACACAACACACACACACACACACACACACACACACACACACACACACACATATATATATATGTATACAAAGGAATCTTGGGAAAAAGAGTTAAAAATAAATAAATAAAAAGTATACCTGTTTCTGAAACTTTCTGCCAGCATGAGTACTTTTTGTTATGTGAGTATTTTCCCTATTCGCACATGGTAAATTGAGAGGCAAGCAACAGCACATGACTAGCAGAAATAATTGTTACGGAAAGCAGAAAGCACTAAGGCTTGAAGTGAAGAAGTGAAAAACTGACTTAAACTAAAGAAAGCTGTTGTAGTATCATCAGCAGCAGTAACAGCAGCAGAGCAGAGGGGGCGACAACAGCAGCAATAAATATGAGCGAATGCACACTGAGAACGGAGGAGGCGGGGGGGGGAAGCAACAACTCTTTATACCATGGTGTTCCACGAGAAAACTTGGAACCTAGCCAAAAATATATTCAGAGTATCTATAATAAAATGGAAGGAGGAGCGAAACAGAGAAGAGTGGTGCAGAAGTGGAGGAAGAGGTTGCAGAATTGAAAAAGAAAAGGCTAGGGGGGAGAGATATAAAGTTTGCTGCTAGAGTCTACTGGAGTATAAAAACAAATCGGTTACTTTGCCAGATCTTTAAGATGTCAAAATTTGAGATTAAATTGCTAAAATTATCCCAATATTATAAATAGTCATCAGGCAGTTTTAAAAAGAATTTAAATGAAACAAAGTTAAGTTATGTGTCACTTGAAAGAGATGCAAAAGGAAGAAAGAACTGCTACACACAAAAACATACAAGAACAAAAAAATATATATTGATGTGAAGTAAAAAGTTAAAAAAAAAAAAAATTAAATAAGTCAGAACAGTTAAAGAAGTTGTTACATCTCACACCTATGCAGGTTTAGCTAGCCTTCTTCCTGTGAGGTTGCATTTCATTGGAGTCTCTCAAGATTGTTTTTTCGTGCTAGAGGAAGGCCCAAGTCCCCGACAGGAAAGAGGGTGGCCCCCAACCCACCCAGCTGCTGCTGCTGCTGATGATGATGATATTCAATTTTCTTTTAGTTCAGTGGACTGAACAAAGTGAAATGAAGTATCTTGCTCAAGGACAAAACTTGCCACACATTTCCAGAACCAAACCCCATGAGTTTAGCTCTTTTATTACCATATTTCTAATACAAGATACTATCAATAATTTACAAATCATTTTGAAAATATTCAAGAATTTAGTAATATCACTGATTGTTCCATTAAGATTCTTTCATAAAATTATGAAAGTAGGTTTTTAGATAAATAAAAATATGAATAGAATTGAGGGTGGTGAATTATTGATTTAACCCTTTTGGATACCAACTTGCTGCCTGACACTGCCACTAGCTCTATGATAGCAATACTCTCAACCCTTTCATTAACATATTTTTAATGAAAAGCACTGCCTACTATTTTCGAATAATTTTGAAAACAACCAAGAATTTAAATGAATTTAGTAATATAACTAACATTCTCATTACTATGCTGGTGTTAGGATTTTTTAACATAAATGAGCACTTTAAAATGGGAAGTGAGATATGAAAAGGGTCAACCCTTTCATAACCATATTTTGAATGAAAGACACAACCTCTATGATTTTTAAATCATTTTGAAAATTATCAAGAATTTGGAGTAATTTAGTAATATAACAAATTTTCTTGTAATTAAGCTCATAATATTTAATCCTTTTGTTACCATATTTCTAATAAATGACACTACCTATGATTTTTAAGTTGGTGTTTAGAACAGAATAAAGGTTTCTTACATAAAATTTTGATACAAAGGTTTTAGATACATATAAACACTTTAAAACAAGACAGTGTTGTATCTTAAAACCACAAGCAGTCAGTTTGGTAGCAAAAGTGTTATATGTCCCTTGAAACAGAAATGAAAGGAAGAGCTGCTTACATGAGTAAAACACAGACTTTCATGAAAAGAAGCAATAAAATATATAAGTGAACAACAGTGAGATGATGGACCAGAAATAAAACAAAATGAATCAATAAAAAGACAAACACAATGTCTTTGAAAGAGAAATTCTAAGAACTTCTGCATACACACACACACAAACTCATATATATATACTCATATACACAAACATACTCACACACAGTTACACACACATTCATACATATAATCACACACACACAAACGTGCTTGAATGAGAAATTCTAAATAAACTTCTCGTTAGATTAGAAACACAAAATAAACACAATAACACAAAACAACAAATGGTGAAAGGAATACATGTAGATAAAAAAAACTGAGCACAGCCACAACAAGGTTTTTATACACACAAACACACGCACACACACTATTGATCATATTCAAACTTAGTAAATAATCGATAGATAATTGCAGAGAACATCACAATGTTGTGGCTGGCAGAACAGTACTGAAACTGTTCTTTATATCTATTATACATATACCTATATATATATATATATATATATATATATATATATACACACACACACACACACTTATGCGTACATACAAAGACATATGCATGCACATACAAACACACACACACCAATACACATACATACAAACATACACACACGTTGCCTTTGTTAAACATCTTTTCATATAAAGTTGTTCAAGACAAACACGGCAATGGTATTAAACCAATAAACCATCAACCGGTGCTCACCACCCCTCCCACACTAAACTAAAAGAAACACGCTCTCAGAACTTTTATATTAATACAAAAATCTTCAATAATTAACGAATCAAATCCTCTTCCTTCCTCTCACTGCCCCCCCCTCTCTCTCTCTCTCCCCGTAGAAAACACAGACTGAACTAAATTCCAAAACTGTTCCAGTGTCAATTATTGAAACTAAAATGAAGAGGAAAACTACAAAGGAATAAAACAGACGCTACCCACCACCTAAAAGTATTATTACAGACTATCAGACTATTCATTACACATATGTACAAACGGTCTCTAACGCCCCCCCCCCCCCTCCTCCCACAGAAGCAAAAAATAGATTTTTCAACATGAAACTAACAGTATTGTGCACATTATTTATATACACACACACGCGCGTGGCGTGGCGCGCGCGTGTGTGCGTGTGCGTGTGCGTGTGCGTGTATAAAGTGGTTAGAAATAGAAAAGGCACCCAGTCATGAAAAACTTAAACAAAAGGTTGAAAGGGCTCTTCTGTTATGTCAGTCATGAACCCTTCCCCTAGTAGGTACTAGGTGCATTTTATCGTGGCACCAGCGAGCACTTTATAATGTGTGCTGAGTGCAATTTATTGGAGCACAACTTACAGTGTCTGTGTGTGTGTGAATACTTATATACACACACATTTTTTTTTATGTTTTACAAATGAACTTTGTCATTTCTAATTTAGATACAAGACCAACAATTTGTGGAAAATTGATTAAATCTATCCCAGTAGAATTTGAACTGCAAATGTAAACAGCCAGGAGAAATACTTCAAGGCATTTTTTCCAACGCTCTAACAATTTTGCTACTCCACCACCCTTTAATATAAAAATAATAATAATACAAAGAAAGATGGAGAAATATTCATTCATATATAAAGAGAATTTTTGAGAAAACTATTATTGGTAACTGAAAAATGATTGAAGTGACACAAGAATAAAAATAGATAAAGGGACAAGGCAGCAATTAACCATTTTGAAGAAGATACAGTCAAAATTTCAATACAAATTGCTGCTTTCAAACATCCTAATCAAATGAACAAAGCATTCTTTAATTAATTCAAGTTCTCTCTCAAAGAATTTCCACCTTATTTTATAATTGAACTTTTCAAAACTAATTCACAAGAAATTGTGGAGAAATAATTATCACTAATACTGCTAATTCCAATTATAGACATCACATTATTGCTGAAGTTAACGATTCATTATTTATTACAGGAGAGGGGGGAGGAAGAAGACTATTTTTGGTCAAAGAAACCATGTAGTGTTTGTTATTCTGTTAAAAAGACAGACATGGCTGCTGTGTGCTTAAGGAGTTTGTTTTGCCACCACATGGTTTCATATTCAGTCACACTTCATTCGTGTAGTAGCACCTTGGTCAAGTATCTTCTAGTATAGACTCAGGCTGACTAATACAGGGTGAATAAAATTTGGTAGGCAGAAACTGGAAACCTATTGCATGTGTCCTTACCCCTGTGTTTACTGTTACTTTTGTGGTCTGACAAAAAGAGATTGATAAATAAGTACCAGGTTTGAAAAAACAAGTACTGGCATCAATATGATGGCTAAATCCTTTCAAGGTGATACCCCAGCATGGTCACAGCCTAATGACTGAAACCAGTAAAAAAGTTGGTTTTTTTTTTGGGGGGGGGGGGGGGGGGGGGGGGGGGTTCAAAATTTTAAGCTGAAGAGGAAAACATTTTGTACTGCAACCTAAATTATGTAACAGACCATTCTATACAAGTACAAAAAAATACTTAAACATTCTACAAAGGGTTGTGTAATTGCTGGAACCGAGTTGCATGTGTTCTTGAGCAAGACACTTTCTTTTATGATAGAACCAGGACACCTATCATTTAAATGCCTAATAAACTCCCCATGAGATACAGCCTCGTAAGTGGCCAGCTAAACCTGCATAGTAATGAGCTGTGAATTTTAATTCATTTCAAGATGGCTATGTTAATGTAAACATCAACAGAAATATTTTGTTCGTCATTCTTCCAGTTCTTTATAGCTATAAATGGTTTTCATTCAATTTTAATGCATTTGTAACCAACTTTCTAACAAAATACAGTCTTTAAATTAATTTGGAACAAAATTATGATGGAAGGTTTTCAGATAAATATAAATACTTTAAATTAAACAGCTTTGCATCATAGATGGTTGGGTACTAAAAGGGTTAAATAAGGCATCTGCTTTCATAGAACTAGTGGCACTATTAGGCAGCAAATTGGTATCCAAAAGGGTTAAATAAGACATGTTTTTGTGAAACCAGAATTCAACATAACATATATTATTCTATCCTTCCACAGAAACAATCCACATGACTAACAAAACCACTAGTATTTGTGTCATGATAAAATGGACCTAGTTGTAGTGCTAGTGCTAAAATAAAATGCACCCAGTACACTCTATTAAGTGGTAATGTTGGTGCTACAATCTGTAAATTGATTGGCATTATGGAAAGCATCCAGATGTAAGAACGATGCTAAAATATAGAACATTTGAGCAAGACATGGTCCTCTGATCAGTTTAGCCATGGATTGCGATGGCCAGTTCAATCCATGCCAGCATGGTAAGTGGGCATAAACATGACAGTAGCGATGATGACCAAAATCTATCAATTCTTACTGATATCCATAATAATTTTGATTAATTACTTTCCATTCCAATTCCAGCCCCTCAAGATGACATCACCCCAATTATCAGAAATAATTGCCACTTGTGGCAATATTCACAGCTTTATTATTTCTGATCACTAAACAGAAACTGTATGACCAATTGGCTACAGCATATAAATGTAACATCATTAACCCTTTCGTTACCATAATCTAATGAAAAACATTGCCCAGCAGTTTCAAACTGAAGTAACAAATACAATTAAGTCAATTAGATGTTTACAATAATACATTTTCAAAAATCAACAGCCAGTCATCATTTTTATGTCTACTATTTTTCCATGCCAGAATGGATTTAGTGAGACTTTTTGAGGCAGTATTCTACAGTCAGGTGCTTTTTTTTTTTTCAATTACAAACATTTTTTTTTTTTAAATAAATTACTTGTTCCACTGATTTCACCCATTGAATTCTAAACAAACAAATGGCATTGGTTGGTTATAATTGGTGTCAGCATGAAGACGTTTACGACAAAAAACACACGCAGACATGCACACACAATGGTCTTCCACAGTTTTCCTCAACTGAATTTTTATTTTACAAGGCATTGGACAATCCAAGTTTAAGATAATTGCCCAGGTGTCATGCAGCAGGTTCAAAACCTGAAGCCACATGGTTGTAAAGCAGACTTCTTAACCACACAGTCATGCCTGCACCTTAATCTTAAAAGAAATGCCAACAAAATAAACAACTTTTTAAATATTGAAAGAAAACTCACCTAGTTTGATAACGTTCTAAAGGTTGCAGAACAGGTATCTAAAGTTGGAACATTTTATATTAATGTGGCAAAATAAAAGTTAAGTGGTAAGAGTTTCCATCTAATATGTGAAAGCACATGGATTAGTGGTTAGAGTGTTTGAATCATTGTGGGGGTGTTGCTTTACTTTACATTGCTCTAATCCACTCAGCTGGCAAAAGTGGGTTGTATCTGTAATTCAAAGAGCAAACCTCATCACACCCTGTGTCACAATGAATCTCCCTGAGAACTATATTAAGGGTACAAGTGTCCATAATGTTCAGCCACATGCACATAAATTTCATGAGGAGGCTGTTTTGTTGATCAAATCAACTAGAACACTTACCAGAACTAACAGAGGCCCAGCACTTCTACTATGGCCTCTGGTTGGTAGAAGTCATTGTGTGTGTCTGTTTACTGTTTATGTTCCATAACTTAACAATTTGACAAAAAGAGATTGATAAAATAAATACTGGAGTTGATATGATCAGCTAACTCATTCTAAAGCCATGCTCCAGCATGGCTGCAGTCTAATGATTGAAACCAATATAATAATAAAAAGAAAAGAAAATAAGTTTGAAAGTGATATCCCACTCCTTTTTTTATTATTATTATTATTATTATTATTTAGGTAACAAATTCTGGGTTATGATGTTTACATTTACAATGAGTGAAGTGCTTAGAAATTACAGACAGCTACTTCATAAACATGACAATTTTAAAGTTGAGAGAGAGGGAGAGAGAAGCAAATGTGACTAGATCTACCACATAGGCTGGATGGGATTTTAAGTAAAGAAAATATTTCAGTTTGTAAACACAAACAATAATAATATTTAGTTAAAAGCATGCCTTAAAATTAAGTCTAGAGAGCAGGGGATAAAAAAAAATTCACTATTTTGTAAAAACAAGCATTATTAACAATAGTTAAAGCACGCCTTAACCCTTTCGTTACCATATTTCTAATGAAATCCAGTTATTTTTAATTAATTTTGAAAAGAATCGAGAATGCAGAGGTATTTAGTAATACAACTTTCTCGTTAAGCAGATGTTGTAACATAAACATTCTAACAAAGTTACGAGAAGGGTTTTAAATAAATGTGAACACTTTTAAATAAACAGCTTAGTATAATAGAACCAGGACCAATTTGTTATCAAAAGGGTTAAAGTCCACAAATGAGAGATGGGAGGAATATAAAAAAGTGGATTATATATATATATTACGTTTTAAATAAATCTGAATAATACACACTTACATGCCAGCATACCACAACAAAAGAAGAAAAGATGAGATAGTAATTCAAGTTACAAGTGGCTAGTGTGAGAGCAGTGTTAAGTGGATGGTAGTAGTTGTGGTCTCCATGTATGTCTTGGGCAATACCATACATAAGTAACACTGAATAATATATATAAGAAACATCTAATTGAGAGTTAAGGCAGAGGAAGAGAGACAAGGAGGAGGAGAGTTTCTCCTTCACTAAACCTTACCATGACTAAGTTGTTAGCTAAACATCCTTGAACCTGCTGTAAGCAACTAGTTTGAAAACCTAAAGTTTACAAGTGGCTAACAAACAAGCTTTCAAACATTTTTCAGTAATATGCTCATTTTTTACTAGTTTCAGTCATCAAACTGAAGCCATGTTGAGATACCACAGTGATTTAGTCGGTTATATCAACCCTAGTACATTTTCTTTGAATTTGATACTTATTTTATTAAACTAAGTTAGGGGAAATAAACACACACACACACACATACGATGTGCTTCTGTAGTTTCGCTCTATCAAATTCCACTCACAAGGCATTAGTTACCTCGAGGCTATAGGGGACACCAAAAAAAAAAAAAAAAATACATGGTTGCTAAGAGAATCCCTTAACTACACAACCACACAAGGTACAATGCCAATCTAATCAACAAAAACCTAAGAAAATAGATATATAAATAGCTTTTGGGTACTATCCCACTGTGTAGCACCTAGGGCAAGTGTCTATATAGCCTTGGGATGATCCATCGATGCCTGTCATATGTGAGTCGATATCCCTTTTCTTCACATTCAACATTACAAGTAAACGAGATCTCACTACTCTGCAATTTGATATGTGAAGATCCATGCTTTACTTAATAATAAGCCAACATCTGGTTGAATTCTCTGGTGCCATAATAAAATGTGCCCAATACACTCTGTAAAATGATAGTGCTGGTGACACAAAAGAAAAAAAAAAAGAAAAAAAATCACCCAGTACACCCTGTAAAGTGACTTAGGAAGAGCATCCAGTCATAATAACCATGCCAAATATGAAATGTTTGAGCAAGATAAGGTCTCTCTGACTTGTCTAGTCTTGGCCGGTGACAGGTCTTGCCAGTGTGGAAAAACAAACATAACTAGCAATGGTGTTGGTGATGATGATGAATAATGCTGACGGTAGTGGTAATAATGATGGCCATGACAATAACGATGACAAAAAAAATAATCCACATTTTAACAATGATAAACTGTATCATTATTATTATTAAAGCTGATATTTAGAATGCAACTTTTAAAAGGTTGGAAATTTTTACCAATTGAAATCTCACTTTATATAATTCATTTGCCGAGAGATTTTCAATCAATATTTTTTTATTTAAAAATAAACACCTTAATTAACAGAAACACAGCTTGTTAACTCGGGATCAATAGCAATCTGAAGCAGCATATTGATATTCAAACTCCAACCAACTTATCTTCCTCATATTGACAAATGGCATTGCCTAATCAAAATATCCAATAGCAATTGTTTTTATAGGCTGATAGCAACAGATTAATCTTTAAAAAAAAATTTTTTAATACACAAATTCTCACACATATACCTTATCATCACCATCATTTAATGTCCACATTTCCTGCTAGCAAGGGTTGGCTGGGTTTTCACAGACCAAATCTGTACTGAAGCAAGGCTACTAACCTCTTAGACACACCAGAGGTCTGTATCTCACTCACATACAGTTCCATGTTGTACCAACTGTATTTTATCGTGGCACCCGCAGTAGCGATGTTGTCATGTCTTTTGGCACAACTGAAGGATCCTCACAACCCCTTTGTCTGGCAAAACTTTCTGTGGCTGAATGTTCTTTCTATCACCAACTATTTTACAGCATAAACGGGGTGCATTTATTATGCAGATTGCCAACACTAAAGAGGTTACATTTTTCTATATCTATCACACGATTCACCACTACTTTGGCAAGTACAGAGATGGGTTTAATAACACTGAAATTTATCTAAAGTTGTCTCTTGTATTTGCTGAAATGATTGAAATATATTAATCCATTATACTGTACTGCATGTATCCAGTTAATCATGGTACATTGTATCTACATCTAAAAGGGTTGGCACCAAGAAGGGTTGGCACCAAGAAGGGCATCCAGCTGTAAAACATCAAAAAAGGCCTCATGATAGCTATGAAGCTTGTTAAGTGACCTGCAAGGCTAACAAACTCTACCAACAGAAAAAAATGGACATTAACTGATGCTGATGTAATACAAATTTAAATAAAGGTGTTATGCATAAAAATCAATTTTCTAAACATCAAAATATTCCCTTAGCACCAAGCCATTCAATAAAAGAAGGTGAGAGTATTTTAGTTTGTTAATATTTATGTTTGTAACAGAAAAGATTCCTCTGTAGAGCAGAGCACTGAGAGATGGAACTAAACACTGCAATTTCAAACACTTTCTTAACCATTTTAATACCAACAAGCCTGAATCTTCACCTACTTGTTTTAAAAGATAATTAATTATCTAAAATCTTTCCAGCATAATTCTTAAGTTATGTTCCAAACTGCAGCTTAATGATGATAAAGCTCATATCACTAAAACCTTTCAAATTACTGATTTTCAAAATTATTTGAAAAAAAAAAAAAATAATAATCAGTGTCATTCATTAGAAATATGGTAATAAAAGGGTTAATAATGAAAAGGTTAGACATTTCACTGAATTCCTCCAAATTTTCAATTATTCTTAAAATAATTGAAACGCATTGCTAGCGTATTTCATTAACAATATGGTAACAAAAGGGTTAATAAATGATTATGACTTGCATGTATAGTTATGGAAAATAAATCTTATGTTTCAGACAAAGTGGGCACAAAAATACATTCCATAGGAGTAAGAAGTGAAAACTGACAAAGAATCAATATAAATAATAGATATAGACCAACGTGTTTCATACGATCTCGTAAGCAAAACCATTTCTAGATAATCAGTACATTAGTGCAATGTGTCACACTGAAGAGCAAATACCACAAATATTTGATTTTCTTCAGAAATAGATCATTTATCAGTTTTTGTGATGGTAAAATGTTTCATAGATAGATATATTTCCTCCTCCTACCACTTGGCTCTCTATCAATTTGGTTTACAGTGAGATTCCAAATTCCCTTTTCACTCGCCTATAAATTAATACATATAGATTCTACAAGCAAACTCCCATGACCCATTTCGATCGAAATCATCGTTTCATTCAAACAAGTCAAATCAAATCAAATCAGATGCATACATAACTTATACATATCTGTTCAGTGAAATTACAACATACCTTTGAGAATGCTTTACAATGTATGCTTTTTAGTATATGGATATTTTGAAAACTTCTTTCATTGGAATAATTTTTTAAACTTTATATAAACAAACACACAGACTTTGTTATACACATTTTGGTTAAGAATGTGTATATATTTGTGTGTTTGTGTACAAATGCATTCTTAGACCAGTTTGTTTACAACAAATTCAACTATAAATCTAATCGATGGAATTGTCAATCATATGACATTTTGTGATCATCAATATATCTTACCAGCCCTACTGACTTCAGAGAGTACTAGGGAAAGGATGGTGGTTGGCTGCTTATTATACTTTTTCAAATACATAAACAGAATAAGTGAAGTAGTTAGAACTAGAAATCTAATCTGAGTATAATGATATATCTATGGATTAATAATAATAATAAGAAAAAAAATAATAAAATAATTATGTAAACTGCTTCGTGTTTTGGGAAATGTTTTGGAAAAAGGAAAAAAAATGCAATTGAAGATATTTTGTTATTTTTACTGAAAATAGTTGGTGCACAGTAAACAATATATAAATATTAACACATGCATGTGTATGTGTGCATGCAGACACACATGGTATGACAATGTCCCTATCATAAAAACACTAAGACATGTGCCCACAATGAATTGCGACCTCATAGGCGGATGGCTAAACCTACAGAGGTTTTGAGCTGTATATCATCCTCATTGTTTTATGTCTACCTTTTTACACTGGCATCGGTTGAAAGGGATGTTTTGAGACAATGTTTTACAGCTGGTGCCTTTTCTGATGTCAACCCTATTAGTTGTCTATGTGGGGATCTATTCTAAAAACTAGGATACATACAGCATTATATATAATCATTGCTTTTACTTGTGATTTTCCAAGCTGGTATGGGTTCGATGGAACTTTTTGAGTGTTTTATGGTCGGATGCCCTTCCTAACACAACTCTTTATTTATCTCTTACGACATGCAGGGACATGGTGTAACTATTCTAAAAACCCTAGGTATACGCTCACATACACACATGCTCAGTTGTTTTAAAATAGTTGTTAGCTCTTAGCATAAGCAGTATAAGAAATTTTACTAATGTCCGATGCTGCAAAGAGAGGGCCCATCCAGTACAATCAATGCAAATATGGAAACTGAAGTAAAAAAAAATAATGAAATTGGTGATGGAGGTTAGGATGTATAATTTATGTTTGGATCTCTCTCTGTCATTGTTCATGTTAAGTCCCCGTAGCTGGCTCTCCTTTTCTCTTCATTGTACCCTTCAATATAATTAGTGGTTAGAGTGTTAGGCTTACAATTGTATGGTCATGGGTTCAATTCGTAGACTGGTTGGTGTGCCATTTCCTTGAGCAAGACATTTTCATTTCACTTTGCTCAAGTCATCAAAGCTGGAAAAAATACTGCAATGACACTGGAGCCAAGCTGTATTGGCCTCTGCCTTCTTTCCCTTAGACAACATCATTGGCATGGAAAAGGGAGACTGGCATGTATAGGTGACTGCTGGTCTTCCACAAAAATACCTTGTCTAGGCTTCCGGCTCAGACAGGAAATTACCATGTGCAAACCATGGTCAGTTATAGCAGAAAGAGGAGTATAAGATGTCTAATGGGACACTATAACAATCTACAAACAAATGCAGTTTTAATAAATGAAAAATGAAAATAATAATTGTTTCTACTTTTGGCATAAGGCCAGCAATTACCAAGTACATTACTGGTACTTTATTTTATCGACCCCGTAAGGATGAAAGGCAAAGTTGACCTTGGCGGGATTTGAACTCAGAATGGAAAGGGCCGTAACTCTATGCGTCAAAGCATGACGTCCAACCAACTGGCCTCCTGAGGTTGCGAGAGGTTTCTTGGGTGTTTTAAAATGCCACCCACTCTAGTCATATCATGAAACACACTGTGCTATGCATCGTCTCAGAGATTTGCAAATGCTGCAATTTGTAGAGATCAAGTAGAACCCTATATGCCTTGCTTGAACATTCTAATAGAAAAAGATATTAAGTGAATTTCAAAATATCTTTAATCACAAGACACTTAATTATGAAATCTATTTATTTCAAAAAGAATGAATGAGTGGTTAGATCTAATTAATACATTGGAGACTTCTTATAGTATCAGATCAATTTGTATTATACACACCATAAGCATGGGGAATATTCTTTTTTAATTATGAACATTGATTACAGAATATTTCAAAATACAATCACACATTATATATAAAATACACACACACTTTTTAATTCTTAAAGTTTTGACACAATATTCTGTTTTATTGTGACATATATAATATACCAAATTAGATCTGCTTTTTAATTCATAAGACTTACACCCTTGAGTAATCTAGACATCTAGACTGTAAGATAAGATACATACATAATTTACTTTATAAATTATACATATATCTTCTTATTTTGGTGATTGTCTTTCATTCCCATGTGAACATTAATGAATTTATTGATTACTTTGCTAACAGATTGAACGATTTTCTCGATTTTCTTTATGAAAATAAGATGCATTTTTGGTATTTCCCTATTGTCACAGTTTTGTCTATTACATAGCATTTCATAGATCAGAGAATGGTTATCAATTCCAAAGTAAAACTCGATATATCTATTGATCTAAGTGCAAACATATTATTTGAAGAATGTGTCATTCTTACAGCTAGTTAGCTAACCTGCTGCGTAATATTTCTCAACTAATCATCATAGCAACAACAGGTTGGTCTCAAAACATCTACAGTCAGTAAGTAGTAGTATAGTGACATCCACAATGACATAAATGTCAATATGGTATGATTGGCTGTTATTAGCCTAGTGGTTAAGGTGTTGGACCAGCAGTCTTAAGGTTGTGAGTTTGATTCCTGGTGACTGAGTGGGTAGCATACCATGACCAATACACAATTTTATGTTAAGCAAGGCACACTTCATGCTTCAATCCACTTTTCTCCCTCATTCATATAAATCTTGAAGACTCTAAAAAGGGTCCTGAGTACTGCTATTTCCTCCCTGAACAGAAGAGATTAAAGCTGATCTCAGAATGCTGAACCTCTTAAGAGATGACAAAAAAGCACAACGGGCAACAGGATACTGTTTTGGAGACGACCTGTCAGCCCATGCAAGCAGGGAGCGGACTTAAAAACATGATGATGATGATACAATAGCAGCAAATATTTTAAGGCTATTTTTCCTGATAAACAAGGGTTAACTTTAAGAGCTTCATGACAGGCTTTTTCTCACCATTGAGTTCTTTTTGAAGCAGTGTTATACTCTTCTTGGTGCCAATCCTTTTAATCATTTTCTTTTTTTCACGACAGAGTGATAGTGTATCTACTAAAAAAATGATGATTATTGCAAATGAACACTATAGAACAGGTGAAATCAATTGCCTGCACTAAAATACCTCAGGATTTTTCAAAGGTTATCCAAGCAAATGAAATCTCAGAAGTTGGGTTTATTAACAAAAATAAAATAAAATATCACTAAATCATAAAAAAATTAACTCAAATATAACAGAAATATACTTGTGTGATCTTGTTGCTGAAGGTTTCCTTCAGGAAAGAATGCAAATTAAAGCACAGATCAAATATCATTTGAAATATATTCGAAATACTAACAGTGAGAAGAAACAATTTTAGTAATCAGCTGATGCTAAATCAATAATAATAGGACTAGAGAAACCTCCAGTATGTGTGTGCGTACATATACACACACAAAGCAATGTTTAAAATTTTTAAAAAAAATTCTGCAAGAAGACAGCACTTAGATGAAATAGTTGTCACCTTGGTAAGGAATTATCTTTTTTTCAAACTTGAAATACATCAGTCTATCTGCCCTCTTTGTCAGAAATAACGCAATAAACATCAAATAGATTTGATATATGGTTAAGAGCAACTTTGAAGACAATCAATGGCTTACCAAGAAAAATCAATGATTTCCATAATCACAGAGGAGAGAGTTATACGTAAACAACAAAATTCAGGTAATATTGAATAAAAAATGACATCTGATATTTATATGATACATATTTATATATGGAATGAATATTTGCTATTACTGTGTGATTATCAAGAACTACCTTAAATGCATTTGTTAGTTTACAGTGAGAAGTAGCCGAGTTAGTAAATATATAATAGGAATTATACTCTAAGTGAAGTCATTAGCATCAATAACAAATTTGATTTGCCCATAAATTATATACTAGATTCAGGAGCTAAAATATTTAGGCCAACATTTGGAATATCATGGGTCTAAGATATAGAATTTAGATTCACCCTTTCATACCATACTTTTAACAAAAAACACTGCCAAAGCTTCACAAAACATTTCTAAATAATTCAGAATTTGGAGGGATTTAGTAATAGTCACTCCTCACCAGGTTAGTGGGACAGAACCCAATTGTAAAGCAAATTGGTCAACAAATTCCTCAAAGATCAAGTTCTATTTCAAGGACCTAGTTGTTAAACATCTTTAAATAGGGTTTTTATGCCATCCAACAATTGATAAAGTAAAATATACCAAATATCAATTTTATATAATGATGTGTTATCTAAATAAAGAAATTTATGGTCTATTTGTTTCACAGGGGTGAATTAGTATCAAAATGGTTAAAACATGGAAAACAGAATTATTTAGAGACACCAACCAAGATGAGAAACAGTAAGATTTTAGTCATAATAAAAACTAAGTCAAGAGAAGTAAACTCATTTGCATGGGGTTGTGTTTGAATCTTGTCTATAAATATAACATAATATTCAAACTTCTAAACATATATTAAATGATTTTCAAAAATTACAAGCAGGCAATCTTTTTTTATTCTTTCTACCTGTCTGATTATCTTTGTACAGATTATATTTTATATGTCCTAGTTTCAACTTCCATCTTCTGTTGTAATAAACAATTTCAAATCTGTGTGTGTGTGTGTGTGTGTATACAGAAGCACACACAAAATATTTTATCATCATCATCTTAAGTCTGCTTTCCATGCTGCCATGGTTGTTAGAAGAGTTGTTAAGGTCCCAGACAAAACAGGTTGGATAACCATGCCTTGCTCATATGCTTTTATATTTCAATATGGTTTATACAGCTGAATGCCCTTCTTAACACCAAAAACTTTACAGTGTATTGGAAGTATTCACATAACTGCATTTTATCATGGCACCAGCACTATCACATGGTTAAAAATGCAAAGAGTATTTTATCATGGAACCATCACTAGCCACAAATGGGTGTTCATGTACATGTAGGTGATATGTATGACCTTAGATGACAGAATGCATTAGGTGCGTTTTCAAAACATCCAATGTTTGTTTGCAGCATACTTTTATATAACTGTGAGGTATAGCAAATGAGAGCAATGAATAATGAATTTTGTGTCAAACTCCAAAATGATCACTTCTCTCCAACAACTACTCAAAAGGCACCTGTTGGTTTGATTGCACATTCTGAAAATATGGATTGGTATAATCAAGTCATATCTTGAGCTAATATCTGTTCCTCACTTATATGGTGTCTGCCATTGAAATCATGACTGGCTGACAATATCTGTGCTGGACATCAGTGATTGCTGTACATAGAGAGCCTGTTTGCAATGCTATGCATTCACTAGTTGGAACCAGCTCAACCCATCATGAGTGAATGCCTACTCAGGATAGTAAAACATGAGCAAATGTCCAATTTGCAACCCCATCAAAACAGGAATAAAATACAAGTGAAAATATAATCAATAAAATCAAAAAGTGTTATATGATACAATTTAGTCCCCTATATGAAAACTACTAGGTCTAACAACTTGTAAAATAATCTTTAGTACTTTGCTAAATATTTGTTTTGCTACTATACTTGACTTGACTTTACTTCATAGTATTTCAGTGTGAAAGCATTGAGATAGATTTTAGTTGAGTATTTCAACCAAACCAGGTTGTGTGAAATAAGAAGTACATGTAACATTACATGTTAAACAGATTATACCCTACTTCTCTTTACAAGAGAAAAAGGGTGTATGTATATATACACATAACTGGCAAAGACATGTATTTATAAATGTAGCTTCAATATTCATTTACAACTACAGCTCTGAACAGCTACTGACTACAAACCTCAACTACACCTGCTCTCCTAATCTGAGATGGTGCATCTAAAAAAATATATAAAAGTGTCCACCAGGTAGGTAAGCCCTTACACAAACACTACAGCAGTTTTGTTTCTATATTTTTCATGAAATCCACTACTTATCAATTGTTATTTTGAACAAAAACAAGCAATTGGAAGGAATTTAGTAATGCAGCTTAACATTATTATTAAGCTGCTGAATGGAACATAAATTAAAAGGTTCTTACATCCTGTAATAATTTAACCTAAAAACATATTTGTTAATTCAAATGTTTATAGTTTTCTCCAGTAGACAGATCATTGAGAAAATTTACAGTAAACAAAAATAAAAATTCAGACACTATACTTTTCAAGAATATCTTGCTCATGCAGTTTCATGCAGTACAGGATGTTAAGAGTCAATCTAAATAAGACTTTAAAACACACAGCTCCGTATCAGAGCTATGATCAGTTTCAGATGGGTTGGTAACAAAAAGAGTAACCTCTCTCTTTTACCATAAGGCATTCTTTGCTTCTGAGTTTGACTGTAGAATACACTTCATACAAACCCATTTAATATACCAGTCTCCTATCCCTCCCTCAACACAAACTTGCAAATTTAAAATTTAACCCTTTTGATTCAAAGCTGTTCTGAAATATTTATATTTATCTAAATATAAGCACTGGATAATAAATAGCTTTGTATCAAAGAACCAGAAGCAGTTTTTGTAAATTTACTGGAGAAAATTATGTAGTATACAATTCTCCACCCTGTAACCTATAACATGAAATTGTTAAAATAAATCATTATTTGCAACATTTGTTCTTTGTAAATGATGTGATACAAAATTAACCAACCAATTAGAAAATTACTTTACCCTTTTTAATACCAAGCTGCCCGAAACTGTCCCTACTTCTATGATACAAAACTTGTTTTAAAATGTTTACATTTTATCTAAAACTTTCTATTATAATTTTATGTATTTATGTAAAAACCTTTTAAGTTCCTAACACCAACTTAATAACAAGGAAGTTATATTATTTAATCTCTCCAAATTACAGTGTATTTCATTATAGATTTGGAAATGAAAAGGTTAAAAGAGAAATGGTGCAATGGCTTAATTGCTAAGGATATATTTCAAACCAAGTTGGTGGCATTAACCTGAAGCAAGAAATTCTTTTGCTTGTCAATTATAATAATCAGGGTTCTGTCTGCCTATGGCAAAATGTTCGTATTAACACACAAACACATACAGTAGCCAGCTTGGCAACGCCATTGTATATGTCTATGTGTTCAGAGAGAAGAATATGCAGTTATTGCTGTCTGGCAGTAACTACCCCTTAAATTGGGGCAGATATAAAAACAGGTACTCCCCGACTTACAACTGGGCTGTTCCAACCAAATGTCAAAATGGACATAACATGAACACCTTAACTTATGAGCTGGGGAGGAGAGTACTTTATATGCATAATTTATATGTTGTGTGTGTATGTGTTGGACTGTTGGTATCGATGATGAGTGTTTTAGTTGATTCAGTCAACGGAACAGCCTGCTTGTAAAATTAACATACAAGTGGATGGCCATATACCCTGAATGTGGTTCTCAGGTACAACTCATTCTTGCCAGCTGAGTGCAATGGAGCAATCTGAAATAAAGTGTCTTGCTCAAGGACACAACATACCCCAGGGAATTATACTCGTGGCCATACAATGAGTCAAACCACTAAGGCCATGTGCCTTCACACTACTACATAACTAATACACTTCCTTTTATCTTTTCCTGTAATGCATTATTATACGTATTTACCCAAACATGGTTTTTTTTCCTCTAAGTATATAGGTTCGGATGTAGGAATATTTGAATCTAAGTGTTGAAGCATAACAGATACCACAGAAATATAAATGGTCATAACTATGAGTGGTTGTAAGACCCATATTTCTCCTAAAATACATTGTACCTGAATGAATTAATGAAGAATCTGGTGAGATTTACTAAAATTGTTCAATTATTAAAATGGTATTTCTATTTCTAGCAAAACAAAAGGTTCTTATATAAAATAATGTTGGAAGATTTTAATCTAAATAGGATCTATTTAAAATGGATGGCTTAGTTCCATAAAAACCAGGACAGTCTGGTATCAAAAAGGGTTAGTAGGGAATACAAGAAAATCCATAAACCCTAATCCAGATGTTTCATGCAAACATTTTTTATTTTTTATCACAACCCTTTTTATACCAACTTGCTTGAAACTGGTCTTGGTCTTATAATACAAAATTGCCAATGTTCATATTTATATTAGAACCTTCAATCATAATTTAATTTAAGAAATTTCTGTTAAGTAATGGAAAAATTATTAAATTACTTTTAATTTTGGATTATTTTCCAAATTATTTGGAACACAGTATAATTCATCGGAAATATGGTAACAAAAGGATTAAAGGTCATGGTTCAATTCCTGGACTTCATTTTATGTTGTTCTAGTCCATTCAGCTGGAAAAAAATTAATAACAACAGGAGCTGTGAGCTAACTCTTGCAATCGGTTGACATCAGCTCCAGAGTTGAGTCTTTTCATAACATGACGGGGTTTCCTATCATTAAAGAACCAGAGAAACTGCCAATGAGATGCAAGCTAAACCTACATAATTATGAGCTATAATAGCAATATCTAGCTCAGTAATGCCAGCTGAATATTACAGCTCTCTAGTATATATTATATAAAGGTGACAACCTCATCAATATATCTTTCTATCCTATGCTAAACAAACACAATGCAATCATTGCACATATAATATATATGAAAACCAACAAGCTATTAAATGTCATTATATGAATATGGAAAAAATAATCTATCAAAACAGCTATCAATCACACATTAAATTATAAGTTACCCCCACCCCACCTAACAACCCAAAAAATAAAATAGACATTTACTCAAATATATTCATTTCAGTTATTTTCATCCACCCACCACCACCATTGCAAGTGAAAGATATTTAAAGACATAAATCAAAGAGTGAGGCAATGCTCAACTGTTAATGCTTCAATGTATTATATCAATAACTTATATCTGAATCACTCACACACACACATATATATATATATATATATATATATATATATATGTGCGCGCGCGTGTGTGTATATACACACACACAATCAGATACATATACACACACAGATACACAAACGCACACACATATAACACCCAAGATTTTCTGATATGATCGAATCTACAAAATTGATTAAATTTACTTGTATTTAAGTATTGAGCTGAAAATTGGAAAGACAAGATCAAAAATGCAAATGGTGCTGTACCACAAACTTTCCTTTCATAATATATATATATACTGTTACCACTACTACTTATAATAAGAAGAATGAATTCATTTATTTTCCACAATGGTGCAAGATGAATGGAACATTACAAGGACAGGTTACATAGACTGTGGGGTTTTATGTGGATCAGATGACTGGAAGAAAAAGTGAGGGACATCCATTATATATATGTACACATGTACACACACACATTTATATGTGGTGTACATAGTATAGTGATACAGCCCTCCTTATACAGGAGAACTTCTAAAAAGGGTTTTAAATATAAATATTTAAAAATAGTTCTGTACCAAGAGTTAAATATTTCATAGGTAATATTTAAGAACAAGATTATGAAAATGTTCAGAATGCTTCTTAATTTCTCATTTTCCACTATAAAAGAGTAATAATTAGTTTCATAGTTATTTACCCTGTCAGTAAATAATTATAACAAAAATATGTCAGCATTATCCTATTCATCCATATCTAATAATGATTTCTACTATAGGCACAAGGCCAGCAATTTGCTTTATTTTATCAACCCCGTAATGATGAAAGGCAAAGCTAACCATGGCGGGATTTGGACTCAGAACGTAATGGGCCCCATGTCACAAAGCATAGTGTCTGACGCTCTACAAGAAAGTATCTTTTATGCTAGTGCCTTACATTTAAGGATGCAGCATTACCAAATGGTCAAGGGAGTTTGCTGTACCATCATTGGATGCTGGGTTTGATGTCACAGGGCGATGGGTTGATCCATGTATTGCAAGTGAAATTGGGAAGACAAAAACTATATCCGACACAGCATGGTTAAGGAGTTTGCTTCAAAATCATTGGGTTCTGGCCTCAGCCCAAGCTTTGTAAGAGAAATTGAATAGACAGAAACTGTGTGGAAACCTATTGGATAGCCTGCACCTGTAATTCAATGAGCCAGTCTTGTCATCCTGAATCTCCCTGAAAGCTACAATAAGGGTACACGCCTGTGGAATAGTCAGCCACTTACCCAATTCCATGAGCAGGCTATTCTGTTAATTGAGCAATAGAAACACTCATCATCAGAACCAACAAAAATCCATTCATTCACATTTAAATATGCCGGAAAAAAAAAAAAGATTATTTTCATCATTGTGTCCTGTTCTATTTCATCTCCCTCTCTCCATCCACCTGTCTTTGTATGTTCCCCCCCCCCCCCACTTCATCATTCACCCAAAACAATCCTAACCATGTATTCTACAATGCTTCATATAAATATACTGCTTTGAAACAAATAAGTTGTGGGAAAGAATGGGAAAATTTCAACCTGAAACTGGTAAAGGCCTAATTGACACAAATTCAAGAGGTAGTGGATGTGATTATAAACATGACAACCTGTAACAAACATAACTCTTTAAAATCTAAATCATTATACAATCTATACACACACAAAGTTGAAACAATTTTTTTTTTTACTCTAATAATTTGGATAGTTGACCACTCGTAATTTGATACTACAGAAGCTCCTTAAGTTACTGGTAATGAAACCATTGATTATATTTAGACAGGAAGTCACTATTTCAATAACAGGAAAAGCAAGTACTGTAAGTATATATATATATATTTAAAATTATTTTACTACTTTCAATCATTCAACTGCAACTATGCTGGAGCACTAAGTTAAAGGGATTTAATTGATCATTTTGATGCCAGTACATATTTATTCAAGCCTGGTACTTATTTTATTGATCTGGCTTTTATCAAACCATGAGTTTGCTTTGTAAACCTGTGTATGGGCAAGTGCTTGCTAATATATGCCTCAGGTTGACCAATGGGTTTGTGTGTAATTTGAGATGGAAACTGCAGAAGCTTATCATATATATATACACATACATGTTTACATTTGTGTGTGTATGTGTTATATCCCATAATTTAGTAGTTCAACAAAAATGAGATAAAATAAGTACTAGACTTGAAAAAAAAAAAAAGTAATGGGGCCGATATCGTTGACTAAATCCCTTTAAGGTGGTGTCCTAGCATGATCATAATCTAATGACTGAAACCAGTAAAAGAATATATTAGTCAGGCTTTCTACATTCTGAGGAAAAAGTTCTTACAAGTTTTACTACTTAAAATTCTGACAATGAAGAACATATATACTATAACTAAGGGTGGTAAACAAGAGAAAAATGTTATATTTATCTTACTTAGTAGTTGACATTTTTTATTCAAAGCAAGGGAGGTAAGTTGTGCCAAACAGTGAAACAGTAAATAACGAAGCATGAGTAACTATATATATATATACTCTTTTACCTGTTCCAGCCATCCGGCTGAGACCATGCTGGGACACCGCCCTATATATATATATATATATATATATATATATATATATATATATTTCTATTTGTTTTAACCTTTTTAAATATCAAACTTACTGAAGACATCTCTAGATTTATAATACAAAACTATTTTAATATGCTTACATTTATCTAAAAACGTATCAAAATTATGTAAGCTTAATAATAATGAGAGAGTGTTATATATTACTTAATCTCCTCAAATTCTTGATTATTTTAAAAGTTATTTCAAAATCATAGCAGTGTCTTTTAATCCTTTTGTTACGATATTAGAAATATATTAACAAAACTGCCAAAAATAATAGCTAATATATAGTTCAACAAATATTCTGTAGAGAATGTTTGCTTATATTTATAAAGCTGATACTAACACAAAGAACTTAACCCTTTCATTACTATATTCCTAATAAAAGATTCTGCCCTATAATTTTCAAATCATTTTGAAAATAATCAAGAATTTGAATGGATTTAATAAAATAAGTACCTTTCTCGTTATAAAGCTGGAGTTTGGAACATAGCTTAACAACAGGTTCTTGCATAATATTATGAAGGAAGGTTTTTAGATAAATAAAACAGTTGCTTCACCGAATCAGGGGGCAGTTTTGTATCAAAAGGTGTTTAATAATTCTCATTTATTCCATTTGTCTGTGCCATGTAAGCAGAAAAAACATCCCAAAAGTGCAATTTGGGAGACTGCAGCAATCAGTCTTGCCAGAAAAGAACGTTGTAATGTTGAACGTGAGTACAAACTGCATAAATCAGATAGCAATAGGAAGAAGCAAAATAAATCATCCAACCATCTCAAACAGGTGACAAAAAAGGCAGTGCTTCAATTTGAGCAGCGCATAGCAACCAGCCCTGACAGTAAGGTTTTCTGGAAGTATGTTCACTCAAAGCAGAGCCCTCACTCTCCAGTTGGTCCACTTCACAATCCCCACACAAGCCAGGTTGCTGACGACCCCAAGGAATGCGCAGAACTCATTGCTGAATGTTATGTAGGCATTTTCACTATTGGAGACCAAAGTCTCCACCACCCCTGACATCGGATTCTATTACAATTATGGAATTTACACCTGCAATGTTGCAACGTCACCTTAAAAATAAATGCAACCATGCCTCTCTTGGTCTTGATGGTGTTACATACCTGCTTCTCAAACGTGGTGGGTACTTCCTTCTGCACAAGCTATCATGCTTCTTCCAATTCTGTCTGAACAACGGTGCTACTCCAGAACAGTGGAAAACTGCCAGTGTCATTCCCCTGTTCAAAAAAGGTGACCGCACATCACCTGTGAACTATCGTCCAGTCAGTCTTACTAGCTGCATTGCCAAACTGATGGAATCCTGTGTCAGAGAAACGCTTTGGAACTTCTGGAACTCTGTCTTATCCGGCCCTCGCAATTTGGATTTATCCCTAACTCCAGCTGCTGTGATCAACTTATCAAGTTTCTTGAAGACATCATCCAGATCCCTGATGGTGGATGTTGTTTACCTTGACTTTGCTAAAGCTTTCAATTCTGTACCACACAAAAGACTTATGGCAAAACTCTCTGTAATGAGTGTGAAGGATGATCTTTTTAACTGGTTGAAGTCCTTCATTCTCAGTCGAAGAGAGGTAGTCACGGTTCTAGAACAGCATTTCTCACCATATGAGATGTCATCTGTTGTACCACAGGGATCTGTTCTTGGCCCCCTTTTGTTTGTGGCATATATTAATGACAGATACCAACTTAAAGAATGCCACAGTACTGAAATATGCAGATGACATCAAGCTGTATCTTGAGATGAAAAGGACAGATCCTGCTCACTATAGATCTTGCCTGCAATCTGACCTGGACACAATACAACAATGGATCACAGACTGGCAACTCAAGCTAGCTGTGGACAAGTGTACCACCATGCATTTTGGGAGCAAAAACCCAGCGTCCATATACTCCCTCCACAACACTAATATCAAGAAGTCTTCTTGTAAATGTGACCTGGGCATTACTGTCAGCAGCAATTTGCATTGGACGAAGCACGTCTCTAAAATTGTCAAGAAGGCCGAGGGTGTCTTAGCATCACCCAGCAAGACCTTTGTCAACCGCTCTCCAGCTATCTATTTAAAGCTGTATGGTGCGGCCACACTTAGAATTTGCATCACCAGTCTGGAACATTGACTGCCTGGAAACTGTTCAGAGACGTGCAACCAAGCGAATACCCTCTATCTAGCATCTACCATACTCTGAACACCTTGCTTCCCTGGGCATGGATACATTGAAACTCCGACGTCTGGCAACTGACTTGGTAAACACCCACAAAATTATTAACCATCTCAACAACAACCCTGAGTACCTTTTTGATTTCCATGTGTCTAACACGTGGGCATGCCCACAAAGTCAGAAAACAGCATAGCTCCTATGACTTTCGGAAACTTTTTCCCGCTCAGAGTTGCTGAAGCATGGAACAAACTACCTGCATCAGTAATTAGCTGTCGAAACACTGCATCCTTTAAAACCTCCATGCTTCCTGAGATTCGCCAACACTACACCTAATATTCCCCCTTGATACACGTGCACACATGTATATCATGACTCGTACACTATTCACTTCCCTGACATTTGTATATTATTCTATGTACTATACATGCACCTTTGACGTGTTGTAGTGCACCCGAGCGCTGTACACAATTTCATTCATTACTCATATTACAGCAACTGATTATCCAGTACATCTTATCCAGATACAATTATGGGTGGAAATGTGAATTCTCCGCAACCTACCTGACTAGTCAATTCATGTTAGAGGGTTACTGCATGGAATTAGATATATCAATATTGTAACATGGGGACTCTTGAATTTTCCCACAAGTCTGTTAACTCACATTCATGGGTTTCCTGCAAGTCACGAGATATGATTTTAAACATTTGTGCCTTCATATTTTACTTGAGGGGTAGGGAGAGTGTTACCAAATTGGTAATGTTTCTAGATTATTATATAGTCTGGCCAAGTAGATAATCCAGTACAGGTCTGGAACCAAGGGTATCAGAAAATCAATGTACTAGTACATCAATTAACCTACCAGAAAAAAAAAAGCTTACAAAAAACAGGCATGCTAATACTCATGTTAGATCTTCCCTAACAATGGAAAGGAGTCAATTACTAGATCAAACTAAAAACACTGATTCTATAAGTCTTTCCATTGTTGATACTATCTGCTGGTCGCAACACCTAGCAAAAGTGCCATTGCTTCTTTGGTGACAGGAGGCAAGATTTGAACTCAAAACACAAAACTAGAACAGATGCTGCAGGGGATCATATCCAACTTTTTAACAATTCTGCCAATCCACCACTCCTGGAATGGTACTTCATTTATTGACCCCAACAAGACGAAAGGCAAAATTGATCATGATGAGATTTCAACTACAGAGAACAAATATTGAGGTAGTTAACATGATGCTCTAATGGCTTAGCCAATTCATTGTCACCTAATAAACACGTCAGAAAAACACTTTTAGTAAATATCATTATAAAAATCTTCCACAAACAAATTTTATTTGGTGTGTACTGAAGCAATAAATTTGACCATATGGTGTGCCAATACCACGTTGATGACAGTAACTGCTCAAACGGCAGATGTTTCTCATGTCTATCTCAGTAACGAATGTTCACTACTACAAATATAAAATGTGTGGGTGTTAAACAAATATTAAAAATAGTTACTTCTCACCAATTTAGTCATCTAATCAAAAATAATGAAAACTTCATTAAAATGCAGCATTTGTCATTTCTTTTACATGAAACATTACTACAAGCTATAATCATCATCATTTAATGCCCCTTTTCTCTGCTAGCAAGGTTGGACAGGTTGTACTAGGTCAAGTCAGGGGCCACATCTTGCTTGCAAATGACGGCACCAGCACTTGGGAGGTTGTCATGTATTTGACACAACTAAAGAATCCTCTTGACTGTTTGATAAGTTTTCTACAGCTGAATGCCCATCCTATCAACATTTACTTCACAGGGTGTACTAGGTGCATTTTATTATGTAACAGACAAGAAAGTTTGTGCTCTTAAAACAACTTCGTCTTCTTGACCCTTTGTTGAGCATTTATATTATTTACTAACAAATAAATGTGTTTGCAAACAAAGACATTTCAGTTGTAATAAGTATGACTACAACACTAATTCTGATTACTGATTAAAGCAGGTTTGCTTGAAATATTAACATATGAGTGACAACATGAAGTGTAGTCAGCACAACACAGATGACTATAACAATAGTCTATGACTATAATAATAGTTGAAAAATCAGGTAAAGTACCTTTACACAATTTTAAAAATTATTTATAGTGATAGACTATTATTATAGTTATCTGTGTTTGAACAAAATTTCAAATTTCCCCAATGCTTTTGGAGTCAACAGAATGTTTATATATGATAATGTACAACTATAGTTTATCTCAGGTTTAACTTTTTCATTACCATATTTCAAATGGAAGATATTATTTTCAAATCCTTTTGAAAATAAAGATTTTGGGGGGATTTCATAATAGTTAACTTTCTCATAATAAAGTGGTGTTTGAAGCATAAGTTAAAGGTTTGAAGCATAAATGGAAGGTTCTTTTTTTAGATAAATATAAACACTGTAAAACAAATGGCATCAAAAGGGTTAAAACATGATGCTTTGTAAAATCTTATTTTAGAGTTCATTTTGCATGACAACATATAGTTTTCAATTATACTTTTCTTTGTTTTAATACAATAATTTAGCTGTTCATAGTTTATAGTTACATGACTTGTTTCATACTAAAAATAGTTTATAAGGAAACATACCATGATTCTATGATACAGAACTATTTGTTTCATTGTCCTTCATAATTTAAAAAAACCTTTGTTAAGTCATGTTTAAACATCAGCTAAATAATGAGAAAATTATATTACTAGATCGTTCCAAATTCTTGATTATTTTCAAAATTATAGATAGTGTCTTTTATTAAAAATATGGTAATGAAAAGTTTAAAACACACGTGGGTTGAATGATAAATACTGGTATGTAGTTGCATAACCAATAAAATCAAATATAAACCAATAAGGTTAGTGTTAATGAATGAAGTACAGATAAGCTGTACTGAGCGAGAAGTTAGACATAAAGGAGTTGACTGGGTGTGTAAGAATTAAGGTTGTGCTGATATAGACATATATATGGATGATGATTGCTGGGTAAAGAGGTGCTAAGAATTCCAAATGTAAAAAAATTGTGGAAGGGGAACATTAAGAATAAAGTGGGCAGATGTGGTGAATGCTGATCCCAAGAAAGCGAACCACATGAAGATGACAAAGGCAAGAAAATAAGAGGAGAGAACTTGTCTAACCCAAGCTCGCAAGGGGGACAAAAGAAATGATAGACAGGGGATATGAAAAGGAATTAGTGAAGTGCTAAAAATGCAATATGTATTTGAAAAGCTAATTGGATAAGATCCAAAGGATTATGCTTGACAAAAGCAAACTTTAAATATACAGCCTTCCTGCTAAAGTAGAGGTTAGCCTTGTAGGTCCATAAGCTTTTCCATTTTACCCTCTTGTCTGCAGCCTACTTCACCAATTTCCTTTTTAATTATCCCCAGGCATGTCTTTCAGGTTCATATTCAATACATGACCCAGCCATCTCATTCTATTTCTCTTCCCAACATTAATCACTGGCTCTATCTTCATCCTCTGCTTCTCCATTGAACCATTCTCATTCACCATACATCATATTAGAATAACTATAATTTTGTGAACAAAGATCTATTGAGTTACATTTGTAGGATTAAATAGATGAATCAAATCTCTAACATGAGAGACAGAGAAACAGAAATATTAAAGACAAATAAAGGGAGATGTGACGTACTTAGAGTAGTATAAAATCAATTATGCATACAAGATTGAACCTTAAACCTTGTGGCTGTGAAGTGAATGTTTTTACTGTACAGACATGCCTTCACCTGATTGTGTATATAAAATGTAAAAAAACAAAGAAAGCATTCAAATTTTAAAGCTTCCTTATTATATTCACCAATGCATTTATTCATTTAAATAGATCTATTGTCTCCATAGCAATGGTACATATCAGTTTCTAAATAGCAAACAAGTGACACTGCAGTAGTACTAATGATTTAATACAAGCATAAACAAGATTATTATTAACATAGCACCTGACCAGTGACATTTATGTTATTAATATTTTCATCACCATCAGAACAAACTACTACAACATGACTATAGATACAACTCCCTACACACCAAAAATAAAGGAACACATGATTTGAGCAGAGTCAAATCAGATATCAAAAGTCTGCCAGTCTACCACCCCAAAAGGACGATAGGCAACATTGATTGTGGTAGGATTGGAACTCAGGGTGCAGTGAGCTGGAACAAATACAAAGGCATTTAATCCAATGCCCTAACAACTTTGCCAATTCAACGTCAATATAAGTGGCAAAATTGAACAAGAGTAGCCAGAAATAGGAGACAATGAAATGTTTGAATGCCTTGCTAAAAATAATAAGATAAAATTCTGTTATCTATGTGATATAATTAGCACTGCAGATGGAACTGGAGCCAGAGTAAATATAGAATACAGAATCAAGGCAAAGGAAGAAGTGCCCGCGAGTAAGGGTTGCACAGGTTGTCATGGACTAAGTCAGTACTTAGCCGGAGCTACTGACCTCCCAGATAGGCCGGGGATTAAACATAAATGAAGTGTGCTGGAGGTGTGATGTGGCCTAACAGTGAAACAAGGGTGGAAAATACACAAGATCTGCAATAACTAGAGAAATATGTCAAGTATGTTTGTGGGAGCTGTACAAGTCATGTTCAGAGATGTCATCAACAAGGTGAGAGTTAGTAATTAATTCAGTGAAGAATTTAAAATGCAAGTAAATGTCCAACAAAACTCAGTACTCAGCTCCTACAGTCCATTATAGTTCTTCATGAAACAACAAAATAATTAAAACCTTTTGTAACCATAATTTTTAATGAAATACACTGCAAATGATTTTCAAATCAGTTTGAAAATATTCAAAAATTTGCGAGGATTTAGTAATATAAATTCCTTTGTTACTAAGTTGGTGTCTAGAACATAATTGTTTCTACTTTAGGCACAAGGCCAGCAATTACCCAGTGCATTACTGGTACTTTATTTTATCGACCCCGTAAGGATGAAAGGCAAAGTCAACCTCGGCGGGATTTGAACTCAGATCATAAAGGGACGTAACTATGCTGGAAAGCATGGCGTCCGACCCTCTACCGATACTGCCAATCCACCACCTTGGATGGTGTCTAGAACATAATATAAGAAAAAATTACAATGAAATTTTTAAATCTAAACATGAACACTTCAAAGCAAATGATTTTTCATCATAGAACCAGAGGTAGTTTCAGATGAGTTGGTATCAAAGAGATTAAAGCAGGGTGCCTGTGAGAACTCCCATATGCTAACAACTGAGTTCCCATATCCGAATCTGTAGATTTAGGATAAATTCCAAGCAAGGAAGCAAAACCCAAAATTGGGAGATTTTAAAGTAAGCCTTAGCAAAGACAAACGTTTTAGTTAGCAAGACAGGACTCTACTGTCATCTAAAGTGCCCATGCTTGATATGCAGAAAAAGAATAGAAAGTAGTTCCATATCATGCATATTGTAATGTAAACTGAGTGCACAAGAGATGTAGTGGGATCACAGGCAGGCTGACAGAGAAAGATTTTTATATAGCAGATGCACAGAGGTAGTTAGCAGTAGGAGCACCCATTAATTATTTTCAAATGCTTGGAAGGCTTTTGAGAGGTAGTCATTAACTTCTGTTAATAACTAGGTGACCTAATTAGCAGAGGAGGTGGTTGTTCCTAAAGTATATTAAGTATCCAGAATAAGAATGGGGTGGAAAAGGTTCGGGGAACTATAACCTCTGCTGGCAACAGAGATTATCTCCATGTAAATGGCAGATTGCATGATGCCTGTACACAGTGAACTGCTGCATGGTAGTAAAATAAACAATTGAAAGCAGATGAAAACTGAAGACATGAAAAGAAATGAGGTAAACATTCTCTCCAGGATGTGTTAATGTTAGTGTCATATTGGGTATAAGAGAAATCAGATGTAATATGCAAATGATTAGACTGCACTAGTATAGACATGTGATGCAGATGGATGAAGAAGCACTAAGTAATCCCAAGTAAAAGGAACCTGTGGGTAGGCAAGAAAAAGTGGTGAAAGTTGATCTCAGGGGACTGAATTCCACAAAGGACCATACTAGGCCACAACAAACAGAGCTGTTGGGATGAAGAAGACCTGTAAGCATGGAAAAACATATATATATATATATATATATATATACTTTTACTTGTTTTAGTCATTATACAGCAGTCATGTTAGGCACTGCCATAAAGGAAATTTGTCATTCATATTAACCCCAATACATATTTTATCTCTTTCTGTCAAACCACTAAGTTAAGGGACATAAACACACAAGCTGGGATTCTATACAGTTTCTGCCAACCAAATTTCTCAAGGCGATGGAAGAAGACACTAGCCCAAGGTGACACACAGTATAACTGAACCTGAAAGTACACGGTTGCAAAGCAAACAATTTAACCACACAGCCATTCATGTGACTACACACACACACATATGTGTGTGTGTGTGTGTATATAAGTAAGCTGACTGAACAAGTAAAGACATGTCATGCAAATTATCCATGCTGTTGAAAGAAATGCTATGATTTGTGGTGTGAAATAGCTGTAGCAGGGATAGGTGGGTGGACTAAAGAAAACACAGTATCGAGTAAGTAGGTCATTTGCTGAAAATATTTCAAGGGATGCTGTATTACAAATTTCTGCAGCCCATTCCAGCACGGTGGAATGGATGTCAAAATGATGGAAACAATGTTAGTAATATCTGTTCACTTTGTTTTGTGTGTGTGTGTGTGTGTGTGTGTGTGTGTGTGTGTGTGTGCAAACCTTTTTCTAACAAAGATACACTACTTCTGTGTTTCAATTATTCTTAATCATTTTCTTAGCATATTTAAAGGGAATTCGAGATGGTGTGCAGAAGAGAAGACTGCCTTGATATGGACATGTGATGTGCGTGGAGAAATGCCAGGGAATTCCAATGGAAGGAGGCCGCAGTAGAGGACAACTAAGAAAGATTCAGGAAGAGGTTGGGAGAGCGGACCTCAAAAGACTAAGACTGGCAGAGGAGATGACAAAGGAATGCGACAAGTGGAGTGATGCCGTGCTGAGGACCTCTCCAACCCATGCAAGCATGGAAAAGCAGGCATAAAAATGATGATGAAGATGATTTCTAATGAAAGACTGCCTATGATTTACAAATAATTGTTTTTACTTTTGGCACAAGGCCAGCAACTATCCCAGTGCATCACTGGTACTTCATTCCATCGACCCCGCAAGGATGAAAGGCAAAGTTAACCTTGGCGGGGAAGAATTTTAAGTGACTTAGAAATATAAATAACTTTCTCATTATTTATAACAATTAAAATTCTTATATAATATATAGTGTATTTCATTAGCAATATGGTCAAGAAAGAGGTGATAAAACATCTTATGAGATGCAACCTAAGTGACCAGCTAAACTTACATAGATGTGAGCTGTAATAATAACATTGTTAACCTACTGAACACTAGTGTTGATGCCATGACAATACACCTGGTGCACTCTGTAGAGTGCAGGAACATGATGAGGGAACCTATGTAAATGAGATGCGACTCCCAGCCAATCTGAGAAGGTCAGTAGCTTTGATTAAGTACTCACTTGGACTGTGGCAACCCGTCCAACTCTAGCTAGCAGGAAAAACATATTTAATTGTTTCTACCTTTGCCACAAGGCCAGCAATTACCCAGCGCATCACCGGCACTCTACCTCATCGACCCCATAAGGATAAAAAGCAAAGTCAACGGGAATTGAATTCATAATGGCAAGGGCCGTAACTATGCATCAAAGAATGGTGTCCGACCCTCTACCGATATATTTAATTGTTTCTACTTTTGGCACAAGGCCAGCAATTGCCCAGTGTATTACTGGTACTTTATTTTATCGACCCCGTAATGAAGATGAACCAGACAGAAAGGAAGGTTAAACCTTCAGAATCAAATCTACAACATTACAATCCATCACACTAACCACTAAGCCAAATCTTCACTACTCGCTAAATTGACTAAAATTACATGGAGAAAAAAATATTATGTATTTGTAGTTAAACTGACTCAGAGACAAGTATTTATCTTTAGATTCAAAAGTTTTAAGTGCATTAGAAATAAACTAAGTAGAATTAAGTGTTCTGTGTCTGTTACCTAAGTGAAAAGACAGACCATCAGTCATCTTAATGTGTTCTTGTTGTGTTCACACCTGCATAGGTTTAGCCGACTGCCTATGAGGTTGCATCTCATAGGAAGGAGGTCTCTTGGGTATTTTAATGACAGGGACCTCAATCCTATCATGATGATTAATTGGTGCATGTTGTTGGCTGACTCTTATACTAAATGATTTAGCAGAAAATGACTAAAAATGAATTTTTAAACTCAAATTTTTATTAGTGGACAGATCATTGTGAAAATTTCAGTATTGGCGTATTTTATACATACCCTGTTTCTATAAAATTAGAAATAGTTGTTGCAATAGCATTCAGTATCCCTCCTGAAAAGCAACTGAAAACTGAGAACAGAGTAGAATCAACCTTTTTGGTCAGTTAAGGACTTTCTTTTTTTCTATATTTCCCTATTTTTTTTTTCCTTTTCTTTTTTATTATTGTCATTACGTCCCTTTACGATCTGAGTTCAAATCCCGCCAAGGCCAACTTTGCCCTTCATCCCTACGAGGTCGACAAAACAAAGCACTAGCAATGCACTGGGCAACTGCCGGCCCTGCGCCAAAAGTGGAAACAATTATTATTATTATTATTATTTCTCTAGTGTTAGTGCCATGTTAAAATGCACTCAGTACACCCTGTAAACATATGGAACAAATATGCAAAATGTGGTTCTCCAACCTGTCTAGTTTCGGACTGTGAAGATCCATCCCATCCAACACATGCCAGCATGGAAGACGCATATAAATCATGATACATACAGAGACTGGTTTACCATAAAGGAACAGAAAGAAGCAAGTTAAAAATGATTTCTACAGTACTAGCACTGTTTCAATCAGTTGAGATCACAAGGAAAGTATATATATTATATATAAAAGATACACACAAAGTATATATATATATATATATATATATATATATATCATAATGTGCTTCAATGAATGGAAAGGTTGAAGCATTTTCTTTATAGGTTAATAGGGACTCAGGTAAATAGTTATTAACGACCACACAGATGGACTTCATAACATAAAAGCAAAGATGAAAGAAATAATCTTAACAGTGGTAATTGACACTAATACAATGACATACCCATGGAAACCAAATTAAAAGTAAACATAACCATGTATATATAGGCAAATGAGTCATAAATATATGTAATATATATGTGTGTGTGTATTAAATAATGAAAATAAAATAATTTGAAGATAGGTTCTTAATTAGCTCGTTTTACAATCGTTATATTGACTAATATGTTATATTACCACCTATGTCTAGTCTCAATATCCTTAATCAATCTGTCTTCCTCAGAAACAATATATATATATATATATCAGTTAGTCCATTTTTCATCCCAGTAAGTGTTGGATGGGTCATCACAAATCAGTATTTAATCGGAACTACTGACCTCTAAGACAAACAGGGGTTTGCATGTCACTTACATAAACACCTGCATTCCAGAGTGCATTGAAGACATTTTAGTATGGATTAGAGCAGGCAGCAGATACTGCCAGCAATGGCATAATAGTTTCCTTGGCCAGATCTGGCAGCCAGCTCTTTGCTTTACCTTCTGGCTCAGTTACCACACTACCATGGCCATGGCTCTAAATCTAAATTCCCTTGATAGACTAACCTTAATATCTCAATATAGCTATCTCATGCTTCCAGGCCTTACATTAACCATTCCATGACTAACAGGCTCATCTCTGTTAATCCTTTCATTACCATATTTCTAATAAAATACACTGTATCTGAAATAAATAATAAAGAATTTAGAAGGATTTACAAAAATTTATTTCCTTGTCAAGTTGGTATTTGTAGATTAACAAAAAGTACTTAAAATTATTTTAGAAGAATTTTATTTTAAATAGGAATCTTAAAATGAGTGATTTTATTTGGAATATTAAATCTGTGGAATGAGAATTAAAAAGCAATTATAATTTAAAAAAAAAACTTTATAAAAGAAATCAATATTTCAAGAAAAGGGACACGGACACATGTTAATTTGTGGTCTTGAAACATTTATGAAGTGGCTAGACAGGTTTTAAGGAAGGAATGTTACAACTTATACAATTCAAGCTAAGTTAAATAAGCAATGTTTAGTCACCCTTAGGAGGGAAGAAGAAGAAAACACACATATTTTGTAGAGGCGTATATGATGACAGTTAAACTAATGTGTACTAACTATAACAAACTGGGTGTATACATAGGGAGAAAAAATGAAATTGTCAGCTCACATCTGTACAAGGTTTGGGCACCTGCGAAGTTACAACTAATCAGGAGTTTCTTCGGTGTTGCTCAAGAACATAACATGCTGCTTGGTCCGTAAATTAAACATGACCATATATCACTATGTTCGTGCCTATCATTAAAACAGCTGAGAAACAACCTCGAAAACCAAGATATACACAAAAAACATGCGCCGATGGGTGCAGGAATCGAACCTACGAACTTATGATAGCGTGTGCAACACTCTCCTAAATAACTAGGTCCTGATGACAATTTAACTAATGTATATTAACTACAATAAACGGGTGTTATATATATATACGCATATATATATATATAACTTTTTGTAGAGAGAGAGAGAGATCGTCTTAAAATGTAAAGAACAAAAATTGGTTACCCTCAGAGAATGTATAAATAAATATAGACAGATAAAATAAGTCACTGAAGATAATGGATATATATATATATAATGTATATTTAACTACAAGCTGTGTGTATATAACAAAATGTACAGCTGTAAGATAGAGCCAACTACTTCTCATAGAAAATTCAAATTCTGAAGAAGCAACAACGAATTTATTTAGTTTGTATCTTACAGACAAGCACAAAAAAAGGTTACGTCAGACATTTTTTAAAGAAAATCTTTTAAGTCTATTAAAAACAACTACTTCTATCTTAGTTTATCTATTAACGAAATATAGAGCACGTTGCACATCCATGGACTGAGAAGTACATAGAAAATGTGTTAACGTTTACTGTAACAAGGAAATGTGAAAAATACATCTTTTTTTTTAATAACCTCTGGGGTAGGCAATCACTTCGTGTCTATCTAACATACTTACAAAATATTTTGGTAAAAAGGAAAGGGAATAAAAGACAAGAGATTCAGATTAAAACGTGTTCTAGAAACAACCATTGCTAAACAATACAATTCGCGCGCGCATTCTCACCTACACCCCAACGTTATTATATTTTACACATTGAAAATATAATATAGTTGGAACCCCCCAAAAAAGAATAAAAACATTAGTCGCCTTTTCTCCCATAAAATAATTTGTTTGGGACAGGCAGATGAATATAGAACAAAGAGAAGAAAAACACATTTGAAAAGGGAAGAGATTCCATTCATTAGTCACTCGACATTCCTGCTCCTCCATCCCATCTGACATCCAAAACAAAACCACGAGTTATGCCAAAAACCAAAATTACTAGTTCTTTTGATTTTCTTTTTTAAAAAACCTTTCAAAACGATCGCCAACGTTAAGTTATAATCAGAGAAAGGACATCCAAAGCTAGTGGGCGAATGAATGGAGTAATAAAAATAGCTTACTGGTAAAGCTTTAAAATAAAGACCATTCGAAAGATATATTTCATAATTGAACAGTTTCAAATAATACGGACCTAAAATTAGATATACGGGAATTAGATATAGGCTAAAAAGGGAGCTTTTATTTTATTCTCCATATTAAATAAAACAGAGCGCGAGACAGTAAATCAAATAATGAACTCATGGAGAGGATGGATGGATATATATATATATATATATATATATATATATATATATATATATATAAACAATGAGTTATATGATTTGTTGATTATGCAATAAAAATTTTACAACAGATTAGAAGCACTCTACAAATTGTATCTGGAGTATCATTAATATTAACAATATTAATAAATGAAAAATATCTTTACATATATATATATGTATGTACGTATATATATATATATATATATATATACGTATGTATATATATATATATATATATATATATATATATACGTATATATATATATATATATATATATATATATATATATATATATATATATATATATATATACGTATATATATATATATATATATATATATATATATATATACGTATATATATATATATATATATATATATATATATATATATATATATACGTATATATATATATATATATATACGTATATATATATATATATATATACGTATATATATATATATATATATATATACGTATATATATATATATATATATATATATATATATATATACGTATATATATATATATATATATATATATACGTATATATATATATATATATATATATATATATATATATATACGTATATATATATATATATATATATATATATACGTATATATATATATATATATATATATACGTATATATATATATATACGTATATATACGTATATATATATATATATATATATATATATATACGTATATATATATATATATATATATACGTATATATACGTATATATATATATATATATATATATATATATATATACGTATATATATATATATATATACGTATATATATATATATATATATATATATATATATATATACGTATATATATATATATATATATATATATATATACGTATATATATATATATATATATATATATACGTATATATATATATATATATATATATATATATACGTATATATATATATATATATATACGTATATATATATATATATATATATATATATATATATATATATATATACGTATATATATATACGTGTGTGTGCCACGTATATTTCTAAAGTACAAACAATTTTTCAAGATAAACTGGTCAATGAATTATAAGCAATGAGGGGGAATCATCTAAAACATGTTGAATATAGTAACAGAAAGACATTGAGAGTTGACTGTGAAGAGAGACAAAATCGGCTGTGGATTTATTTACCCTGTATCATCCATTGATATAACTTCGTTAGCTGACGGACAATTTTTTTTTTTTTTTTTTTTTTTTTTTTCATTATTATGAAACACGCGTTTCCGGTAAGAAAAGTATCTAAAACAAAAATAAGTATCGGAAAAGCCGTTTCATATTCAAACATTTTTTATCACTCACATCCCCCTACTCTCTGTGACTGTCTCTCTCCTTTGCCATTTCATTTAAAACCACGACTTGTTACTTAAGATGACTGACTGACTAACAAACATGACAAAACCATCATTGTACTCAGCTGGTCGAGAAACACTTCCACAAACAAAATTCGAGAAAACAAACCGGCATTACATCAATTATTATTACTACTCGGACACCATGCTTTGAAGCATAGAGTTGCGTCCCTTTATGATCTGAGTTCAAATCCCGCCGAGGTTAACTTTGCCTTTCATCCTTATGGGGTCGATAAAATAAAGTACCAGTAATATACCTGTATAATTGCTGGCTTTGTGCCAAAAGTAGAAACAATTATTACTACTACTGCAAGCCCTACTATATATATATATATATATATATATATATATAGTTGTTATAATCTCGTCTTTATACATTTACTACACGGCCTTCACCAACTCCATATTTAAAGAGAGGGGGGGGGGGATAGGTGACGAACTGACTAAATTACAGACACACAAACATTCCAAATATTTCACTAACTTCATTCATTTCTAACAACTCTCTTTTGAAAGAACTAATATATATGTATATATATATATATATATATACATACATACATATTCATTCAAAGGCCTAGTTAGCTTTCGCCAACATACAACTGCTGAACGAACGCGAGAGACAGGGGGAGGGGGAGAGAGAGAGAGAGAGAGAGAGAGAGAGAGATTTACGAGTTTCAAATGATTTTAACAAAAGATCGTTTTTGAAATAAATATCGTTCGCGACCGGCGTCATCACAACTGATGACTCAACTAAACAACTTGCAGCAGCAGACAAACTGCAAATATCTCATTTCAATACATAAGGACATTTATATATATATATATATATATATATATATATATGAGGGGGGGGGGGGTGAATGAATATGTGTGTATGTATGTATGTATGTATGTATGCATATATATATATATATATATATATATATATATATATATATATATATATAATCAAATTGGACCAGATTATGAAAGTAACAGAAGGGAAGTTAGCTTAGATGAGATGCAGTTTGGGTTGATTTATCCCCAAATCGGGTACTGCGAATACCATGTTTTTAGTAAGTGAACTACAGAAGTTCTTAGCTAGGAGCAAACAACTCTACTTAGCATTTGTTGATCTAAAGGCCTTTGACAAGATACCACGTTGTGCAGTCTGATTATTGCTAAGATATATAAGTGTCTTGTGAGAGTTATGCAAGCCATGTACATAGATGCACTCAGTAAAGAATTTATCATGCAAGCAGGTGTCAATCAAGGAAGGCAATGAATTACAGAAGATGGGAATCGAGCCAGTGGTGAGTGTTGTGGAGAGAAATGGACTGAGATAGTTGGGTCATGTGTTGAGGATGGGGAAGAAAAAGAAATATAAGGCTGAAGATGATGGCAGACGAAATGAAAGCCAAGATGTTGGTGAGGGGGTATACAGAAGATCGATCAAAATGAAGACGGTTGACCCCCGTTTTAGCAGGCAAAATGACTACAGAATGCATGTTGCTTTCCAGTTTATTAGTTCTGCAAGATATAACAGGAGTTTAAGACCATCTGTCTATGGAAACTTGTGCGGATGACCTACTTCTCATAGCTGACACCACTAGGAAGTGACCACACTTGATAATCAAAAGGTATAGGTTGGAATTCCATATGGTGTACCTTATATAAACTATAAGTGCACCAGATGACATAACTTTTGTATGTAACAGTTGCACTTGAGTAGTTAGCAATTAGTTGCAGGCTTGTCTTAACTTAGATGAAGAAATTAGCATAGGAGATAGTTGTTCTAAAAGTATAGTAGTCAGAGTAACAATGGACTGGAAAAGGTTTGGGACTGATTATTACTTTCGCTGACAACAAAGGGGTTTTCTTCTCAGTATGAAGGACAAATTGTGTGATGATTGTATATGAAGTGCAATGTTGCATGGTTTTGAAACATGAAGTTATGTTGGTGCCACAACATCCAGGCCGAAACAAATGAGATCGTGTAGGTGTCACGACAAAAAAACGCAGTCCACGCTGTAATGTGGCCGTGTAGGCAACACGGTAAAAACCTCCCAGTCCCACACTGTAAATGTGGTTGGTGTTAGGAAGGGCATCCAACTGTAGAAAACCCGCCAGACAGTCCTATGCGAGCAAGACAACCACTCTTGCCTCAAGTTGGAAAACTCCCGTCCAAACCCATGCAAGCGTGGAACATGGACGTTAAATGATGATGATGATGATGAACCTTAAATATGCTGGATGTGTGAAGGTTGAAAAGAAATGAGGCAAGCATATGTACATATGATCTGATAGAAAAACTGAAAAAAAGAGGAATTTGGTGTGATGCATATGGAGGAAGGCAGTTAAGTAAGTGCCAGTGGTATAAGTTGATCTCAAGAGGAATGAGATGACAAAAAATGCAACATGTGGTAGATATTGTGTTGGATAATACCCATGGAATAATGGAGGCATCATCATCATTGTTTTTAAATATATAGGTTAGACGAGTTCTCTCCAATACAACATCTCTCTCTGCACTTGTTTCTTATCCCATTTGTGGTTTAGTTTCGTGAGGACAGCTTTCATCACCTCTGCAAGTGCAATCTTCTCTCCTGCACACTGCACCTTAATGTTTCTTCTGTTCAGTTTTTCTCTCAGCTCATCCATTTCTCTCTAGCATATGCCCACCTTCCTCATTCACACACACACACACACACAATATTCAAGAATATAATTTTAATCCTGTTTTCCATGCTGATGTAAACTTATTTAAGCTTGCCTTCATTAAAAAAAATAACAGGCTGAGGAAAGATTATTAAAGAATAAGTCGGTCTATTCTTTAGAAACTGTTTCACCCCCACCCCACCCCACACAGTAAAAAAAATGTCTTACCAGAAGACTATTCAAAAGTCAGACATTAAAAATATATATAATATATATGTGTATCAAATTATATAAAAGAACAGACGATGGAAAGCTCAAGTAAATAATGGTGATTGTAGTTAGGGCGTGAAAACTTTAAAATGACAAAGTAAGATCGTACACCTGTTTTCCATTTAAAAATGAATAGCGATGATAAAACATCAAAAAGCACCCCACCCCCGATATATATATACGAAAAAGTCCAACAAATGTTTGTAAAAAGTGATATATGAATGAGAGAAGAAAAAAAAATCCATACATGCACAAATACATATATATCATCAGCATCGTTTAGCGTCCATTTTTCCATGCTTGCATGGGTTAGATGGATCGTCCAGGCCGGGAGGCAGAGTTGGCCTTGCCGTACCTTGCTCCGACCAAGACTGTAAATTTGGCCGGGTTGGTTACATGTGGATGCCTGTCCTAATACCAATCACATTTACACATGATCTATGTGTGTGTATATATATATATATATATATATATATATATATGGGATAACAAATTACCATGTTATTCTTCACTCTTTCACTATATATATATATGCACACACACTATCATATATACATAGACACATTCGATTGAAAAGTTCATCTTTTAAGGGTTTTTTTAAAATCATATTTCCTTGAATACCCTAAGCAAGTCCTCCTTACAGACTCATCAAAAATATGAATTCTTAATTAAAAGAAATAAAAAAAGATAACGAGCACAAAATCGTATTTTCTCAATCGAACACGAACACGCGTGTGAACTGACTACACCATTACAATTTATCTTAGTTAACAAGAATCAAGCAAGCATTAAGAAAATATAAAGGCAATGAAATCGGTGATGGCGGCGATGATGAGAAATGTAGAGAGAGAGAAACGTGGGTAAAAATGCTATGCAAACTTTATATACATCATAAAACGGGTGTGAATGTATGTAGAAGGGAATAAAAAAGGAAAAGACAAAATGGATGCTGTGTGTGTATATTATATACATACATATGAGAGAGAGAGAGAAGCCGGGTGGGATCAGTTTAATGAGTTTTGCGAATGATGCCACTTACACTATATATAATCATCTTGCTACACGTGAATGTGTGTGTGCATGTATGTATGTACATATATAGAATATCCCCCCCACCCCCGCACAAATGTATACACACTTTGATTACCTGTACAGGCAAAAGTGTATATATTTATTTGGGACTGTGTATGCGTGTATAGAGAGGGAGAGGGAGAGAGATATAGATATATTTCTTTATTTGCCACAAGGGCGATAGATAGATAGATACATTCATTCACGTGTGGCCTTGATGATGACGAAACGACGTGATTTCACATGTTTATGAGTTTATAACTGTAGGTCATAACTAAACTAAGCTAGCGTTTCCAGTCGTATCCAACCAGTTTTATTTAGGCGTAGTGTATCTAGGATTAGATCAACGACTGTGTCCATTTCTTTTACTTGAAATATATAATTAACAGATTTTGTCCACTACTTCTAGCAAGCCGAGAGGAACAACTATCAAAATGAAACATGCTCCTCCATCACCCACTCTGCTCTATACAACCTTTCGGTGACTAGACAGACCAATGATCAAAGATATTCCAAACATGACAATCCTACCGCCTTTTTTTCTGGATATAGTGCCATAATCCCCACACACGTGTGTTGTTTTTTAAATTAAAATAGTGAAATAGGGGAGGTTCGTTCACCGTCAGTTTCTAACAGTCTGGGCTACCATACGATCGATTTTTTTCTAGCCATAGTACACAACCCACACCCTCGGTTACATTATCAAAGGTGTGTGAATCCGGTTTTTTTTTTAAAGATAATGAAGTCATGGTATGGTCTAGGCACTAAACGAAGAGTACCTACGAGTGTTACAGGAAGAAAATAGTACAATTCTGATAGCTGTTAAATTTGTAGGAGTAAGGCGTTCGCAATTTTTTCTACCGAGACCACGAGGCAACATCCATTTAATATTTTGCAAATGACACGAGACGGCAGTGTTATTAATTCATGTATTTTTACATAGTGAAAAACGATTTTAGTATTTGAAACGGATCGGGGTAAGAGACAAGCCACCACCACCACTTAGAGTAAGAGACATAATACCTTGAGGTTCATATTTTTCGGAATAATTTCGGGTGATAGATATAGATTAAACTCTAACCCTGATTTGACCCTCAATAAAAATAGAAACCACCAAAATCATATTTCGATAAAAAAAAAGAACTCGCGATGTTTCAAAGTTTCGCGTGTTTCTTCAAAGTAAAGTCGAGTGAGGCGGTACGTAGATGTAGATTAACATCCAAATCAAGGGCGAATGCCCCATCTGGCAATTCAAAACGAAAAATAACCATAACAGGCACTTTATGAATAATACCGTCTTGCCCTAAACATTTGATTAACTCTCAGAAACAAAAAAAAAAGTTAAAATGTCAGAATAATCCGAAGACAATTTACCATATTTTGGAAAAAAAGAAAAAACGGACATCAAGAAACGGGAGGGAAAATGAGGATATAGACAAATGGGTATATATATATATATATATATATATATATATATATATATATATATATATATACATACAGAGATATAGAAAGAGAGAGATGGAGAGAATGTATGGATGAAAATTAAAAGAAAAAGACTTACGAGCGTTTCTTTTCTTCTTTGAATCTTGCTTTTGCCTTCGTCCGTTTTTTCCTCGCCTGGAGTGCCAGGGCTGGGAGAAGAAACAGAATAAGGTTAATAGCAATGAAAACAATTGCTGTAGTCTGTTTTTGCCACAAGGAACTCCATAATTGAAACGTTACAATAGCAACCGTAGGGCCGCCACTATAACCAAACCAGGACAAATACATTGTATTTATCCTGGTTTGGTTATTATGCATGTATATACACATATCATGGAACATATTTACACATATTTATTTGTAAATACAAGTATATGTAAAAAAAAATATTTACATATATAATTATATTATATAAAGAGGGGGATTATGTATATATATATATAAAATGGTAATCCAGTAATTTAGCGTCCTATCAGCAATAACAAAAATAGACAACCAATAAAAAGATAAGAAATATTTAAAATTTTAAAGAGGCAATTTTAACATGTGTATATATAGTGTATAAATATGTTATATCTATGTGTATACACATACTGTCATGTATATATATAATATACTTTTACTCCATAATATATATAAATTGTAAATAGGTTTACAAATGTATGTCTATATATATATAAACGTAATGAAGACAAATCGTCCCTTTTAATATTATTATTTAAAATAAAACACCAGTAATGCACTGGAATGATAATTGCTGGCCTTGTGCCAAAAGTAGAAACATTAATTATCATATATATATATATACTTTTACTCCATAAGAATATCTATAAATTGTAAATAGGTTTACAAATGTATGTCAATATATATATATGAAAATAAGTAAATCAATAATTTAAAATTATAATATACGAGTTTTGGGGAGTTAACTAAAAAAAACGTTCTTCTCAGTTTTGTTTATGACGGTTTGTTTTTAATACATTTGAAAATTCCTATGGCTTCGTTGCTAACGAGAACGACTGAAATGGAAACGTATTTTCAGAAAAGGGGTTTACATTTTTTAGTGTGAGTGTATATGTATGTCATTACATATATATATACAGATATAAGTAGAAGGGATATATATATATACATATATAATGGCTTTTATTTTTCAGAGTATTATTTCAGCTGTCAGCCCTGATTATGGCGATACACTTATGATCAAAGGCATTCCATCCATGACCATCGCATCGTTTGTCTACACGTAGTGTATATACACCCGCAGCCATACTATCTCAAATTGTGGGATTTTATTAACGAGGGAGATTCTAGCTGTTATTTCTACTCGCTCGAGCAACATTGAAAGAGTTTTCTGTTTTTATTATAATTATATATTTTTGTGTAGAGTTGGAGGCCGTTTTTACTATTATTTATCTAAGATACGAAAAGAACTGACGAACATTAACTGCATATATATACATGTGTATATTATATATATACATACAGAGAGAGCTTATTCAGTTAATGTTTGAATGTTTTAAGTAATATATATATATATATGTGTGTGCATTTAGAGACTAAGTGTGCGTGTGTTGAAAGACGGTTAGAGACATTTAAACATTAGAAAATTACATTCTAAAGAGACAACAGTAGATTTAGGACTAAAGAAAAACATTTTTTATAAATAAAACATAACACACACACTAAAAAGGTTTTAAAACCCCAACCAACCAAAATATATTTTTCTTCTCACATATTTGTGCGATGTCTGAAAAGAAAGAGGTTATTTGTGGTGGTCATTTGTTTTGTTGTCACCATTTCCACCAGCAACACCGTCACTGCATCTCCATCATTATCCTCCTCTTTAATTTTGTTAATATATATATATATATATATATATACATACATACATACACGCATATCTTCTTAAACACACTTTTATTTTCAGCTTGATTTTCTCTTTCAATGCGTTTCTTATTTAATTTTACTATTCATTTATATATATTTTCTTTCACTCTATACTTCGTCTTTTTCTTTCACTTGCTCACACTGTCACTGTTTTTCTAATATAATTTTACTATTAATTCATTTACAGATATTTTTCTTTCTCATTCTTTCACACACGCTCTACACTAATTATTTTTTTTTTTTTAACATAGGTTTTATAACAATTTACCTTTGCGAGGTATTTTGGAGCTCATCTCCTCCTGCCTCCTCTGTGTAATAACTGTGTTATATATTGGCTGCAAGTGTGACTATTGCTATTTCCTGTGATATACTGCGCATCTCTACACTTTGGACAAGAAGCATCATGGGAACTTCCGGTTTTCTTTTTTTACTCAGTATTTTAGTCCGGTTTCGTTCTGTTCGGTTCGGTTTGATATGATGAGAGATATTACTGTATATAGTTTGCATGATGTTTGGCGTGGTCTGTTTTCGTATCGATACAATTACATTAGAGGTAGAAGGAGAGATGGCATTGTACGATAAGATAGAGTATACTGTGACGTCATTATGACAAATGTACTTAAATTTTGGAGACCAATATTTGTATACCATACATATCGGTAGAGTGTCGGACGCCATGCTTTGCAACATTGAGTTATGGCCCTTTACGGTCTGAGTTCAAATCCCGCCGAGGTTAACTTTGCCTTTCATCATTACGGGGTCGATAAAATAAAGTACCAGTAATGCAATACGATAATTGCTGCCCTTGTGCCAAAAGTAGAAATAACTATATATATATGTGTGTGTGTGAGAGAGATACAGAGTTTGAATTTATACGTATCATCATTATCACTAACGTCTATTTTCCGCGCTAGCATGGGTTAGACGAGTTGTCCCGTTGTGAAACAAATGAGATCAGGTGACCGTGTCTTGCTCATTCCGAACTGTTTTTTCTATGACAGGATAATCTTACTGTGTGGATTGAATGCTTTTCGCCGTGTCACCAACACAACCATTTTACAGAATGAATGAGTGCTTAATTGTCGTGTCACCAGCATAACCAACTTACATGGTGGACTAAGGGTTTTTGTTATATCATCAACATGACCATCTTACAGGGTGAACTAACAGCTTTTTGCCATTGCAGCAATATTGTGGGAGAGCTTGTCCAAGAGAGGTATATCAGATGTGGAAGAGGACAGTATGATGTGTGTATGCAGGATGGGGATTGGAGAGATAGGTTTAAAGTGGAGTAATTAGATGGTGAAGAAGGGAGGTGTATGGACAGGGTGATGGAGATTTGGTGCATACTAATGTCCTCTAGATGTGTGTTTTATCCTGTGTACTTGGGAAGGCGGGTTTTCTACAGTACTGTATATTGCCAGAGATCTCGGTCCTGTATCTTCGCCTATATATATCATCATCATCATTACCATTTTCATGTCAACTTTTCCATGCTGACATGGGTTAGACAATATTTTCTGAAGTAATATTTTACAACTGGATACCCTTTGTGTTTCCAACCCTTTTAGTTGCTTCTCATAACATGCAGTGATACAGTGTACTTATTCTAAACTAGATACACTCGGCCATATATATATAGAGAGAGAGAGAATGTGGCCTGACCCATTCAACGCCCTCCATCATTGCCCCTTATTCTCATCATTACTGAAAGCCCTTCACTCTATTCAATATCGCTTACATAAGTCATAATTCATTAGAAACTATTTTCATAATCATTGTCCATTCTATCTGAGGACACACCCACACCTTCCCTCTCTTACATCACCTTGCCAAATCCACCATAATTGTCATACACTCATAACATACTTTATCACCCCTTAAATCCCACCAGACTTGTCTTTCATCATGACACCATACTTGTCCTCTTGCCTTCTCACCCACTTATTGTCACTCACCCTTGACATCATACTTATCCACCCTACTGCCTTGTCTCCCACCTAAACAATAGGTCATCATCCCACCCACCCCATAGAGCAAAGGGGTTCTTCAGTTGAATCAATAACCGACAACCTCCCTAGTGCTGGTGCCATGATAAAATGCACCCAATACACTCTGTAAAGTGGTTGGTGTAAGGAAGCGTATTCAGTCATAGAAAACATGCCAAAAGAGTTTTGTATCATATTTGTATAGGTATGTTTGCCTTTCATTCCATTGAAGGAAGGTGGGGAGTAGAAGGAAGCGAAAAACATGTGGGGCTGGCACTATCATTAAAGCTACCTGGAAAACCATCAGTTGGACAGACTTCAGAATGTTGCATTAGCATGCCTTTAAGGATCACAGTTTTATACTAATTTCTATAACTCTTCTTCTTCTCCTTCCTTTTTTTTTTGGGGGGGGGGGGGGGGCAGAGTCCTCAAGTATGCCTTCTTGTCTCCAATTGATCTGGCCGGATTCCTCAGCAGGACCAGCTGAGCTCATGGATGTTATGGAACTATCTTGCTCAGGGTCTTCCCCTTGGTCTGCTGCCAGTTGGTTTGCCTGTAAAATCTGTCCAGCGATTCTTTCCCCGAGATATTCTGACTGCATGCCCATACTATAGGAGCAGTGATATCTCAATTCAGAGAAGTAGCAGCTCTACCTGGAGTGACTCCCTGATATCTGAGGTATGCATTCTATCATGTTACTCCAAAGGCCCTTTGGAGGAACCCCATTTTGGCCGCTGGTATTCACAATCATATTCTTTCGGTCATTACCCAAAATTGATTACCATAGGTAAGGGTTGGCATGAATATCAAATTGAAGATAGCGAGTTGGACTTTTACACCTACCTCCGTTTGTCTGATGACAGAATGCTGAAGCTAGCACATTACTACACCAGCTCTTGCATTTATTGCACTTAATTTAGCCTCCTGCCTATCTTTACTTGTGAAAACAGCCCCAAAATACTTTAATTTCTCCATCTGCTTCTGTGGAACTCTACTCACATGTAGAGAGCACTGCACAGGCTTCCTTGGGATGATGAGTGTCTCAGTCTTCGCAGCACTGATTTTCATTCCTTCTAATAATTTCCTGCGATCAATAAATTATAGCGAAACATCTTGGCCTTGTAAAGCATTGTAGCTGTATCTGAAATAGTGGAGAGGGTTGCATAGTATTATGTCCTGTCACAGGATATGGCATGACTGTGTAGTGGAAAATGCAAGCTTAGTAATTTTCTTTGAGTGGTCAGAGCAAGAAGTGTCAAAACTAGGTATATGGCTCACAATTGTACAATCATGAGTTTGATTCTCAGTGTTGCACTGTATCCTTCAGTAAAACACTTTATTTCACATTATTCCAGTTCACTCAGCTGGCAAAATGAGTTGTTCCTGTAACTTAAATGGGCCAGTCTTGTCAGACTGAATCTCCCAGAGTATTGCGTTAAGGGTGGTCGTGTCTTTGGAATGCCCAATAACTGACATTAATTTTACAAGCAGGCGGTTCCGTTATTCGAATAACTGGAACACTGTCGTCGGAACCCACGGCTGTCCAACTCAAATAGTATATATAGAAAGATACAAAGCAGGCTTTGTTTATGGTAGTACATTGGTCCGGCAAACCAAAGATGTGGGTTCGTATCCCGTGTACGCCAATACTCATCCTTTTTTCCATTCAGAGGGGTTTTTTTAAAAGTCCCAACTAACAGACTAATTTTATTTAGTCAAATACGGCGTAAGCACATGTTACTAGCTATATATAGTATTGTTTGGTTTAGTTAGGTTTTCGTTTCGTATTCGTATTGTTATGACTGGGTTTGCACCGGAGGAAGGAGTTAAGAGAGAAGTGTGCGAATAGTATGTTGGTTTTATATCGTGTCGTATTCGTAGTGGTGTGGCTGCGTTATAGGAATAGGAGAAGAGAGTAAATAGAAAGGGAGGAGAAAGAGGGAGTGAGAGAGATGAATGAAAAGGAAGTGGGTAGAGGAATTTGAACGGCGAATTAAAAAACCATTGCAGAAAAACCAACCAGCTTTGATCGAGTGTTCTTGCTTTCACTGTTGTAGTTGTTTGTTAGTCCAAGGCCATACCATATCGACATCGAACAGAATACGATGAAAGAGATTCTAGCCTCGAACAACCATCCCATCTTGTTCGTATATTAGAGATTACATATTCGAATGACTTTAATGAGGATATGATTTGAGGAAGATTTGGCTCCTAATATGTTTAGCAGGTCAAGCGACCACGCAGATGTTACCTTTAGTGTAATTTTTTTTCGATTTGTACACACACATAAATATTATATATATATATATACACAGTGTACCCCCGGTATTCGCGGATTTTCCTTAGAACCTAACTAATAATTGTTCGCGGAATCGTAAATATCTTCCACGATTTTTTTAATGGCTCTTTTCGTGGCAATATATATTTTTTTAAACGCTAAATTATAAATAACAGTGTACCGTATTTGCCGGCCTATATTTTACGTTATGGGCATTTATAGGCATTTTTATGGACCACCTCCAATATTTGCAGTTTCTCAATTTTCGCGGGTGCTCTAGGAACGTAACCCCTGCGAATACGGGGAGGACAACTGTATATACACACACATTCAGTGAAAGCCACTTGTAATTACTCCTTGTTATCAAACGGACAGTTGTCAAAATTAGTGGATCCCAACCAAACACGATCGGGTTTTGTTATGACCGCCGCTTAATGTTATTGGCCGGTTATTGTTATCTAAAATGTCTAGAAGTTATCACTTTACTCAGTTTTAGAGTATGTTTGGTTGGAAGCAACTAATTTTGATAAAACTGTGATATACACACTTTATGTGTGTATATATCATTTTCATTTGATTTCTGATTATTTATATGTATGTATATATATAATTTAAATATATATATGCGTGTGTGTGAATGATTTGTATGCATATATGTAAACTCTGAAGGTATTGATTCTAAACTGTTAAATATATATATATATATATAGGACGACAAACTCCCTGTAGTAATTTGTAACCGATATTAAGAGATATTTCTGTAACACAGCTGGTTAATACCATATCTATATTATTAGACGACTGCATAAACACTCTATCGAAAACATTCATCATCACATATCACTAACTTTATATATATATATGTGTGTGTGTGTGTATGTATATATATATATATATATATATATATATATATATATATATATATACACACACACACGTGTATATATATATATATAATTCTTTGAAGAAGATAAATGATGGTGGTGTGTGTGGCAATGAGTTTATAGGGCAAATACTTGCAGGAAGCTTTTTTTCTATAGTTTTTGTTATTGTTGTTATTTAGCCCCAGGCCAGCAATGTGGAACAAATCTGTGATTGAATTGCATTCAGTTTTCACCATCCAATCTTTTATTCAACATGTATATCTAATATAAGAGTATATTATCTAATGTGTCCTACCTTTATTTTATTTATTTATTTTTTTAAACAATGTTGTATTTGGCTTGAGGGGATTTGACTCTTATTTATAGCAGGTCACATTTCATATTGCATTCCAGCATCACTATCCTGTCTTTTATTCAACCAGACTATGTTCGTGCTAATGCTAATTAATCCTAGCCATATGATCCATATACAAATGAACATCTCCAACTGATGCTTTATTTTGCACTACATGCAAATGAGTATCACCAACCTATGTTTCATAGTTATTTTTGTCTCAGTACGACTACTAATTGTTTCTACTTTTGGCACAAGGCCAGCAATTATCCCAGTGCATTACTGTAAGGATGAAAGACAAAGTTAACCTCGGCAGGATTTGAACTCAGACAGTAAACGGCTGTAACTCTATGTTGCAAAGCATGGCGTCCAACACTCTACCGATACTGCCAATCCACCAATATGAATACATTATCTAAAGTAGGGGTTAGCTGAACAGCCGCCATAACAGGCTTCATACTCATCATGGGCTCCTTTTTCAGGCAATATTTTAAATCTAGATGCTCTTCCTGTCACCAACCCTTTCAATTGTCTCTTACAGACAAATGGATATGGTGTACTGGATACATAAAGTATCACTGCATAACATACATAAATGCTGTGTATATATTTGTATATACAACGTAGTCATCGTAAGCCAGCGATCCCAAAGCAACATCATACATTATATAATACAGTCTAAGTCTAAAGTCTGTCTTAAGCCAGAAGGCTCATTTGGCTGGTGCTTATCCCGGTTTCATGGCATGAAACGACAGAGTACAAGACTTCCCCCTGGACAGGACACCAGTCCATCGCAGGGTTAAACCCCCAGTTATTGCTGGTACTTATTTTGAGCTGAGTATACTGGAGCAACGTGAAATGAAGTGTTTTGCTCAAGAACACAACACACAACCCAGGAATCGAACCCACGACAATATAATATGAATATATACATATATATATACCCCATAGAAATAGTCAATAGCTTCTGCTACCTGGATATAACCAAATCAGCAGCAGCGGTGGATGCACAGAAAGTACAGCTGTCAGAGTAAAGATGGGATAGAAAAAGTTCAGGGAGCTGCTGCTGTTGCTAAACACAAAACTTTCTCACTCAAGATAAAAGGCAAGCTGTATGATGTCAGTGTGTGCCAAGGTTCTACAAAGGTTGGAAGAAGACTGCATTGTATGTACATGAGATGTGCATGAAGGATAACAGCTGCATAAAAATATGCAGGGTGCTCGAGGTTGTAGGGTGCCTCAGAAGAGGAAGACGTCGGGTGAAACGATAAAGGCTGACCTAGCACAACTGAACCTCTCGATAAAGATGACACAAGACCGAGCCTTCTGGCACTATGATGTATGACAGTAGACCTGAATCAACAACCTAGTCCAGCCCACACTGTAAACATGGCTTGTGCTTAGGAAGGGCATTCTGCAGTCATGAAATCCCAGCCAAAAATACGGTTCTACTACTAGCAACACAGGTCACAATATGGCCAACAGGCCTACCTCCCTCATAACATGCCCACCCAGCTCCCATAATATGGGTCCGCTGGTCTGACTTGCCTCATAAGTGTGAGCACCCGGTCTCACTCTATAAATGTGGTTGGTGTTAAGAAAGGCATCCAACAGCCATAAAAATCCCTGTTAAAACACAGGTCCCGCTATGAGCCGGGTACAATATGGCCATCTGGCCAGATCTACCTCATAACAGAATCACCCAGTTCCACGGTTCCGCTATGAGCTGGGTATGGCACAGCCAACTGGCCAGATCCCACTCATAATAGGACCACCCAGTTCCACACTGTAAATGTGGTTGGTCTTTAGGAAGGACATCAAGTAGCCGAAACCTGGTCTAGTGTGAGCTAGGTATAACGCGGCCAACTGGCCAGACCCTCCCCATAATGGGAACATGCAGTTCCACACTGTAAATGACCAGACTTACCTCATACCATGGCCAACCTGTCTGACCCATTCAAGCATGGAAAATAAGACATTAAATGGTGATGATAATGATGATGATGATATATATATATATATATATATATATATATATATATATATTATATGTCACTAAAGTAAGAGTAGGAAGTGAGTTTAGTGAGGAATTCAAAGTACTGGTAGGAGTTAATCTGGTTTGGATCTCAGCTCACTGTTGTTCATCATGCCATATCAGGAATTTATGACTGGCTGTCCATTGGAACTTCTTTATACAGATGACTTGGTCCTTATAGCTGAATCCATAAAAGAACCAGAGAATAATTTCCAGTTATGGAAAACAGAATTTGAAATTAAAAAGGCTGAGAGTAAACTTAGCCAAAACTAAAGTGCTTGTAAGTAGGAGCAAAGATAGGATCCTGATTGCTTCAGAGAAGTTGCCCTGCTCAATATGTGAGAAAGGAGTAGGCATAAACTCTATGCAATGTACACAATGTAAAACTTTGGTACACAAGCTAGGGATAACAAGTAGATTAACTGGAGGGGAAGACTTTGTATGTAGATGCCTCACTGATTGAAACCTTTTCCAGTCACATGAAATATCCATAGAAGTGGTTGATAGCTTCTGCTATCTTAATGACCTAATCAGCAGCAGAAGAGTGGGCTCCGAAAACATAACATCTTGAATAAGGATAGGATAGAAGAAGTTTAGAAAGCTACTTTCACTATTGACAACAAAAGCTTTCTCCCTACGTACAAAAGAATGGCTGTATGACACGTGTGCGCAAAGTGTGATGCTGAATTGGTAGTGACTGCAGAGGACATGCATAGGCTGGAGAGAAAAGAAGCAACCATGCTTCATTGGATGTGTAATGTAAATGTGAGAGAAAGGCAGAGCATGGATAAACTGAGGGAGAAGCTAGGTTTAAGAGGAACCCGAAGTGGTGTCCAAGAGAGAAGACTGCGTTGGTATGGACATGTGTTGTGCATAGATGAAGAAGTGCTAGGGAATTCCAGTGGTAAGAAGCCACAGTAAAGGTAGAGCAAGGAAGACTTGGGTGAAGGTGGTGAGAGCTAATCTCAAATCACTGGCTCACAGACGAGATGAAGGGCCGTGACAACTAGAGATATACTGTGCTGAATAGAACCCATCAAACCCGTGCAAGAGTGGAAAAATGAACGTAAAAGAGATGATATATATATATATATATATATATATATAAATTTAACAAAATGTATGGATTAGTGGGTGTGTTGAACCTCGTTAGTTCTGGCAACAAATGTTCTAACTGTGTGAACATCAAAACAGCCTGCTCATGAAGTTAACATGTAAATGGCTGAATATTCTACAGATACATGCATGCATAATGTAATTTTCTGGGAAATTTGGTTTGGCAAATGTGTGACAATGCTGTCCCTTTGAACTATAATTACAACACATTTTTGCCAGCTTAGTTGACGAACAACACAAAATAAAGTGTTTTTGCTAAAGGACACACTGCACTGCCAGTAATTGAACTCATACCGTTAGGCATGTGCCTTTACACAAAATGTATATGGATATAATATATAAATACAGATATATAAATATAACACACATCCATATACTCAGAGGTATTTGTTATTTTACATGGGGCTTGCACTGCAGGGCATTTTCTTCATCAGCTATTGACTGAAAATCTCAATGATTCTGACAGTAGCACGCCCTCCAGTGGTGCCAAGCAGCATTGATGCAACCAGGGAATGAATGTCTGGATTCTTTTGGCCTGCAGAATAGCATACACTTATCCTCATCCATGAAGCCATCACGCGGAACTGGCTGCAGCTGTAGCCACACCAAACATACAATGTTACCATAAGAAACATTTGATTGAATTAATACACATTTAAATAGAATAGAAGTGGGATGGGTGATTATTAAAATAAACTTTGGTATTTATGATAGCCTATTGCTAACTACAAATAATATTTGTGGTTGAACTAAGAATCTCATTAGACATGAACAGAACTATATAGTGGCAGGCTGCCATGGCTGGCTAAACAATAACAGAATAGAAAAAATATGGAAAAAAAAAAAAGAAAAACTTTGGATAATGAAGTGTAATTAGAGGTTTGGCAAAATCTTTGTATGACAGGTGTATTTAATAAGGAAAAAAATTACTATGAAATGAATAGAGAGAGAAATGGAAGAAAGTGGGATAGATATAAATTAGAAAGTATGTAGGACTGGGTAGGTAGGTCTTGACATAATATATGTAAAAGATATGAAATGCTGGTAGCGGTGGGTACTATAAATCATTTGGCCAAAGAGACGCCATTTTTTTTGTTTTTTTTTGTATGGTTTAATTCTTCTGATAACAAACTGCTTAAAACCTTACTATGATAGTAAGCTATTTATTTTAAAGTGTTTATATTTATCTGAAAACCTTCCATCATATTTCTAACTGGTTAAGTATTCAGTATTACTTCTCTTGTAAGATTTAATCCTTTTTATTCTGAACTGCCCTCAGTTTTACAATAATAATCTGTTTTTATTTATCTAAAATATTTTAAAAACAAAATTTGTTTTCACTCTTAAGATGGTGGATACCTAAATGTATTTGTGAGTGAATAACAATAATATTATAATATTCGGTTTATTTACAAGTAAACAGCCACATAAAACTTCCGCAGAAGCTGAGAGAAAACAATCAACAAAAGAGTGTTTTGTTCCTTATCAAGATTGTGTATTCTCCTGTTTGCTAGTTCATGGAACTACTGAAACTACATAGTATTCTCAAATGTATACATCGGCTGATTAGCCTCATTTGCATATTCAATTATAATTTTATGGAAGAATCTTTATGTTCCAAATACCAGTTTAAAATAACAAAGTTATATTACTAAATCATTCCAAATTCTTGGTAAGAAAAAAAAAGGGGGGGGGGGGGGGGCAGCAACGAGGGTGATTGTATTGTAGTCATGGTGTTTCACATGGAAATAGAATTCATGGAACCTTATAGATATAATACACAGAAGTATATCAAAATGAAACAAAAACAACATATAATTTAATAAGAAGGTTACAGCAAAGAAAAGAAAGAAAAACTGAAAAGAAACAGAAAGTTGAAAGGAAAAGGGAGAAAAGAGTCATCTAAACCAGTGCTTCTCAAACTATCTGATGTGGCGGACCAGCATTTTTTTTTTCAATGTGCCACGTACCGCTAATATTTCGTAGTAATATTAATTTATACCGGAAACAATATATATAATGAATATAATAAAAGTTGACCATTTTTTAATCTTCTATTTATTTTGTAAACAAATAATACAATATCAAAACATATAAAAAAGTAATAAAAAAAATTCCTCAAATGATTCCTTAGCATGGCCTGGACACTGGCCGTGTACCGGTAGCTGATGGCTCGCGGACCACCACTTTGAGTAGCACTGATCTAAACTATAATAAGGTCGGCGGGACTGCGTACGGTTTGTTTTTTACTCCGTTAGTAAAATAAGTTGGATTACTTTGAATAAATAATAAATGAATATTACATAATTTATCTACTAAATTTCGTAAACAAAAATAATTTCGTAAAAATAAATAATTTAAAATTGACTTCTTTTCAAAGTTACACTTCCGCTATATCGTCGCCACCACCATCACTTCAACTACCATATATATAGAAAGCGAAAGTGTGTGATGTCAACACTTCCGGTGGCGATCGCTTAAATAAACATACTAATTTTCTGTCACTAATTTTCTCTTAATGCAGTTTATATGTAATATCGTCTTTTTTTTTATGCATCATGGATTACGTTACTGATTACATAAGACAGTGTAACGTAGTCTTTGTTCAATTTCTGTGTATATTGTCAATTACGATTTTATTTGATGTATCATATCTACATGTATATATACCTGCGTATAATATCAATATACATACTACACATGCTAGCAGAAAACCACCCGAAGGGTGGTTTTTCTGCTAGTTGAAATAATTATTCTACAAAGTGTCATGTCTAATGGAATGACAGCTGAGCCTTCTATCTGTTAGAACACGAAAAGTGTGAAACAACAGAATGTTCACTTTTCGTGTTCTAACATATATGCCTAGCTTCTTTAAAAAATTTTCGGGGATAGCCGTGGTGGTGGTGATCGTATGTCATTGGCTAATTTTCAACCAATCAGAGTACCTCTCTCTATATCTCTTCCACTGTTACTTACGCCTGTTTCTCTCTATCTGTTCCGTCTCTATATATATCTCTTACTCTTTCGCTTTGCACTCCTCCCCTTCAATACCATCTCTCCCCCTCTCTATATATTTGTTACTCTATCGCTGCACGCTCCTCTCCTTCAATATATCAATTACACACGCTTTACACTCCTTTATCCCCAGCGCCCCTATATATACATCCCCCCCTCTCCCGCATCTATATTTTAATGTACCGTTGCACCGTGAATATATGTGTCTATATATATATACATATATATTGTATATACACATTCATGTATGTGTATACACACTCATGTATGTATATACACTGGTTTTATGTGTGTATTGTAAATTTGTACTGTTAAAACACGAAACTAACATTCGATTGACACTTTGATTACCTGTACAGGCAATAGTTATTAGAATGCTGTTGAAGTGTGTATATATTTTTGGGGGACATCCTGTATATACACACATTATATATAATACAATAAACAGATAAATACACACATATATATATGAGCTTATTTAATTATAAATATTGTGAATTTTTAACTCAGTTCAATTATATATATAAATGGCTTCTACAGGACTAGAACTGTTTCATTCGAAAGAAATCATCATAATATTGAGAGGGGGGACTAGATAAAATATTTCAAATCAAATGTGTATAAGTTATAAGTTAAAATGTATAAATAGAGACGATAGTGGAGGTATATCTGTTTAGTGGAACAGTAGACGATAGAATTAAATACAGACGATAATCTCCCTTTAATGAAACAGCAGACGATAGAATTAAGGCAATTTAAATTTTAAGCATTTGCATTTTTGCCTTTCATCGTTACGGGGTCGATAAAATAAAGTACCAGTAATACACTGTCACTAGACGACTTTCAAATTGAATTGTTGGTTCCATTTCTTTAGTATTTTCAATTGTAGTTATCTACTTAAAAAGCGTTACACGGTTAGAGACATAATTCGTAAGTTATATCTTCCCTGTCGATAAAATAAAGTACCAGTAATGTACTGGGTAATTTTCTGGCCTTGTGCCAATAGTAGAAACAATTATTTCGCCTACAATAGAACAAAAATGAAATGTTCTTTAAAGAAACAGGAATATAACTTTATAAAAAAAAAAGTTGCATCCGCTTCTTTTATCATTGATAATTTTTTCGTTTTAATATTAATTGTTTTTTGTAGTTGTTTATATTAAAAATCTTACTGTAATATTTACTTAAACGAAGGCAAACATCTAAACTTATAGATTAATCTTGAGCGAAGGACTAGATAAATCTCTCTCTCTCTCCCTCTCTCTCTCTCTCTCTATATATATATATATATATATAAACGAAGAATGATAAAATTTCAAGCAAAGAGTTTAATTAGGTATATTTTGTAATATTATTAACTAATTATTATAATTAACGCGCATATTTTGCTATCCTCAAACACGTTTACACATGGCATGAAATATAACTAATCCGAGATGGCTAGGTTTCATCTTCTAACTGGATATACGAAATCCATTATGTCTTGACAACAACATGAGGTAACATTATGTTATTCACAGACACACTTTGAACACTGTTCCATATCAGAATGTATTTCCTTCGTCACATTCACAAACAGTATTGAAAATATGTTCTTCGGCAAATAAAAATGTTTTGTTCATAATATTTCAACTAGCGATTGCTCTACTCCACGCACGACCACCATAAATTAATGACCAGCTCAACACAAGTATTGGTAGAGCGTCAGACACCATGCTTTGCAGTATTGTTATGGTCCTTTGCATTCTAAGTTCAAATCCTGCCGAGGTTAACTTCGACTTTCATACTTACTAATTCGATAAAATAAAGTACCAGTAATGGACTGCCGTAATGGATTTGTGCCGAAAAATAGAAACACTATTAATGTGCAATAAGAGCAAAACATTGCTCAATTATTTTATCTAATGTTGTAATAACACAAGGAAATGTTGTTTGTGTATTTTTTTTTATATTTGCTCATAGGCTTTTACAATTTCGCTCAGCCAACAACTATTAAAAAGTGAGTTGCTTAAGATAACAATTTAATCACAAATTATTGCTATCTTTTAATACACTCCAACAAGTCATCAAATTATGTACAATAAAAACAAATCTTATTAATTTGCTCAGGGAATATAAAGAAAATGTATATACACTGATAATTGCAATTGTATGTAAATATTTTGTTTTTGTATTGTATATTTTATGTTTTCTATTATGTATAATATATTGATTTAATATTGATTGTTTTTTGTAGTTGTTTATATTAAAAGTCTGAAAATATTTTTATACATCTTACACTAATATTTATAAGATAATTTATAATAACAATTACATAATCTAATTACATTACAACGATAATTTATTATTAATATATATCCTGTTTAACTAGAGTTATTACAAGCGTTGCCTTAAAAAAATATTAAACTAGACATGAAAAATGCGCAAGCTCAAAAGTGCCACAGAATGTTATAATAAACCTTCAAAAGTGTGGGACTAGAGTTGTTGCTAAAAAATATTGTAATCATTATATATCGTACATTCTGTGGCATCCTTTATAAAAATAGCTTAAACCAACGAAGCCTTTATTTTTACGCTATTTCACTTAGTTAATTCTTAGAGTGTAACATATAAAAATAAATACATCTATGTTTAATGTAATAACAGCTATAAATAATTACGTAATATTATTATCATATACTCATAGTAACAAAATAATTGTGTTGAAACTTAATATGATGCTTATATGAACGATCAAATCTATAATGATAATTTCTTAAATATACTAATAGTAAAATAATTTAGTTATCTATTGTTACATTTTCATAGAACTATAATATTAACAATCGTATTGCATTATCAAATTTTTATCACTACAAACTTTCATATTGGAATTACCTTAAGCCACTTATTATTACTTCGCTTTCGTACTTTTACAGCTGTAGATATTGCGCTGTATCTTATATCTAATATCAATATCTCGTGGTAATTTGCATGAAGTGTAAAATAGGTTTATTAATAACTTTAATATGAAATGTATTATACAGGGCTGCGGAGTCGGCCAAAAATTGACTGGCTCCAACTCAGGATCCGATACTCCATTATTTCCTAAATTTCAGCTCCGCAGCTCTGTTATTATATTAATTAATTTATTTTATAGTTGTAAATCATATTTTTATATGTTACACTCTAAGAATTAACTAAGTGAAATAGCGTAAAAATAAAGGCTTCGTTGGTTTAAGCTATTTTTATAAAGGATGCCACAGAATGTACGATATATAATGATTACAATATTTTTTAGCAACAACTCTAGTCCCACACTTTTGAAGGTTTATTATAACATTCTGTGGCACTTTTGAGCTTGCGCATTTTTCATGTCTAGTATATTATGTGTGTGCTCTCTCTGTATTTAATGTTGAGGATTGTAACAAATACTATATATAATGGATACCGAATAAGTGATGGCAATTCAAAGCCATTGGTTTATTTTCTAACTAAATATTTTTGTCTACGAATTCTGTAAGTACAAATTTCTCATTATTGAAACAAATTTCTGCACAAACCTTGCTCCTGAATATCCACACAGGAATCAGACACCCACACATTCACACACACATGAAAGAGAGAGAGAGAGAGGGGTGAGGGGGACAGTAAAGAACAGAAAAGAAGAAAAGATATAAGAGGATGACTAGACAACATGTCTCCAAAACTAATAATTAAAAAAATGGTCAGAGAACAAAATCAACATACTAACAGAGTGACCAGGTCGATAACAACAACTATCCTTCACATTTCAGCTTTTCAAATTTGCTACTTCCTCAAACTACCTTAAGAGACAAAACATCATCACTGTCAACATCTACTACTACTACTACTACTACTACTACTACTACTACTACTACTACTACTACTACTACTACCACCACCACCATCACCACCACCACTACTACTACTATTACTACTACTACTACTACCTCTCCAATTACTCTGAAGCAGTCATATCTCTCTGCCCCCCCCCCCTCCATCTCAGACTGCCCCAAGAACCCATTTATTATCATTATTCCCATCCTGTACTGCTGCTACTACCACCCAACCAATGATGGAAGGAACTACTAGGGACCTGGACTTGCTAGACCCGGACGAGGCCCTCGTGACAATCTCTCGCTGAAGGTAGTCACGGAGAGTCATCATCAGAATCCTCAAAGCTGCCCAAACTTTCTTGGCCAAAGCACCAACATTGTCCATCAATCAAGACTTGACTCAGGCAGCCCGCAAGACTGGACAAAACTGTTCAGTTTTGTGACCCTTGCACTCGGGATCCTGATAGCAGGGAACCCAACTGTGGGGAAGAGATTGGACCCCTTGCTGACTTTGAGGCATTGAACAATATCACTTTCTGCGAGCCTCTCGGTCCTCTCGTGCTGCCCACCAGTGCCAATACAGTGTACATAGTCTACTTCCGACTGCACAAAACGTCTTTGGGACATAGTTCACCTCAAACTAATTGAGGGCAACTCTTCGACTACGGTACGTGTACTGGTCTCAAGCAATACTGTACTATCAGTGCTTCTCCACAAACACCCAAACTCCCCAGCTGACATCAGGGACATCTTAGCTCTGGCTGCATCTAGTGAGGGCGTAGTAGCTACCTTCAGATCCTTCCCAGGGAGCAGTAGTGGTGGAGTGGATGGCCTGCACCCCAGCCACCTCAGAGACCATGATCTCGCCTTAAGCTGCTGAGGCAGGAACATGATTGTTCCAGTCGATCACAGTTATCCCCAACTGTCTTCTCCACAGCAACTTGCCCTGCCATACCTGTGATGTCTTCTTCTCAGTCATTCTGGCCGCTCTGAGGAAGAATGATGGGGGCATCTGCTTCATCACAGTGGGCAATGTCTTCCGACAACTTGCTGCCAAGATAGCTTGCAAGTCAGTCAAGAACATCCTGAGCAAGCCGTTAAGCCCTATCCAGCTTGGTGTGGGAATGAAGTGTGGATGTGAGCTGGCAGCTCATACAGTCAGACACTTTATAGAACATGCGCCTTCTTCATCACCCCCACCTCCTTGTGAAGCTGAACATGAGAAATTCCTTTAACAGTGTTAGGCAGGATCACATCTCAGACAAACCCCTCAATTTACCCTCATGCTCACCTCTCGTACGGAAGACCAAGCATACTCATGGCTGCTGACAACAAAGTTACTTCCGCTATGGGTGTCCAGCAAGGAGACCCACTTGGCCCACTCCTCTTTTCACTGGCAGTTGACGATGTTGCCCGCTCTGTCCGATTACCCTTCAATGTTTGATACATGGACAATGCAGCCCTGGGTGGCTTGGCTGAGGTGGTAGTTAGGATCTTTGGCCAATCATCCTAGCTCTAAAGCTCCCCAGACTCAAGATCAACCCATCCAAGTCCGAGGTGGTAAACATTAGCTACGGAGAGGCTGAATTCCACGATGCTGTACTCAGCATCCATCCCATCTTGTCGAGGGTTTGGTTACTGTCTAAAGATCCCACTTGCATTCTTGGTTCTCCAATTCTCTTGAAAGCCATATAAGAGTGTCTTTTGGATGGATTGTACCTGTTACATCTAGTGTCAGTTTTGTTACATAGGGTCACACTGATTCTGACTGAGAATTACAGCCAAAATTATAAAGGAAAATCACCCATTATAAGGGGTTTCTATTTAAATTAAAATCTTCCAACATTATTTTTTTTTATTAACCATGTGTTGAGTTATGATCAAAGTAATTAAATAAATAATAATTTTGTAAATCCCTAAAAATTCTTCAGCAGTTAATTGAACAGATTGTATTTCATTAGGAATATAGTTGAGAATGGGTTAAGATGTCTGTGAAATATTTCACATCCTACACACTATTTCAATGAGTAGACCATTCTGTTAATCAAACAATTTGAATGTTCTTCATTGAAACCAACAGATAGCCATTTACATCTGTAAGTCCAAGATATCCTTATGTAGTTATCACTTCTCTATCTTTGTCTTATTCAAAGAAAGTTAATGCAGGATAATCTTCAATGACAACAACATCAGCAACAACAACAGCAACAACAACAGCAACAACAACATCAGTAACAGCAATAACAACAGCAACAATCAGTTTTCTTTTCAACTATAGAAACGTAGAAGGAATGTATAGATATAAAGGGTATAAATAAGAAAGTGAAGAATAGAAAAATATATTTTTGACTCAGATATTAAAGATTGGATAAAAGAGTATAAAGAGAGTTTTTTCAGCCTACATTTGTAGTTGTACAAGAACAAGAGATAAAAGAGATGACACATTTACTAAAGACTATACTACAAAAAATATATGTATTAGTAACAATTTTTGGTCAATCTTCATATGAAGACTATAATTATACATATATATACTCATTTACATATATAAAATACATGTAAATGAGTATTTAACTCTTTCACTCCTATATTTCTAATGAAAGACTGCCAATGATTTTCAAATAATTTTGGAAATAACCAAGAATTCTGAGGTTTTTACTAAAATAACTAACTTTCTCGTTAGTAAGTTGGTGTTTGGAGCATAGCTTAACAACGGGTTCTTACATAAAATTATGATGGAAGGTTTTTAGATAAATAAAACACTGAAATAAATAGCTTAGTATTGTAGAACTATGGGCATATTCAGCCAGTTTGGTATCTGAAGAGTTAAGTCATACAAAAGAAGTAATACTGAATACTTAACCAGTTAGAAATAGCAGCCAAATGTCCTTCATATTATACCTTACTATCCTTAAAAAAAAGAAAGGACATGTTTTATAAAGTAATCTTAAATATGCTCTGCTTGAAAATGGAAAAAAGTAAACAGACAAGGCTTGATGGTTAAAAGGTTTGCTTTGCAGTCATGACATTCCAAATCAATTCTATTGACCAAACTTTGTGAATTACATGAACCCTTTAGCATTTACATTACTCTATATACTATTATATTTTCATGGTAAAGGCCCTACCTCACATTATTATGTCGTATATCAAATCTATGAGATTTTGTATTATTTATTTTGAGAACCATACCTTAACATCAGTATGAGTTGCCAGTTTGAACAGAAAGAGGTGACCGAATTCTGGCTGGTTTAAATGTTAAATGGTTAAGGGTGGTGTACATATCAGTGGAATACTCAGCGACTGGCATGTGAATTTAATGAGATATGTTCAGTTGATCGAACAAATAAATGCCCACTGTTGAAACTGATAGAAGATCCATCATGCTCTGATAAAAATACACCATAGGATGATGTTTTCTAAAATTCCTTTGATTAAAATTAACCCGGAGCTAAAAAACAGCAGCAAATTTTTGTACTGTGATTCCATCTTATAACTACTACAAGATATATCTGAAAAATAGCTATTGCATGAGCTATCTAAAAAAAAACAGCAAAAGCAAAAGCAAAAAAAAACAAAAACAAAAATCACATTTGAATGAATACATTTTGTTAACAAACATTCTCAATAATGATAGGAAATTTGTAGTAAAGTAGCTACTAGTTTACTTGATGTAACATTGCAAGAAATTCTAATTGATTGCAATTATACCCTTTGTGTGTCTGGTTTAGAATAAATATACTGTATCCTTGCAGGTGACAGAAACGGTTGGCACCAAGAAGGGTATCTGGTTGTAAAACATTACCTCAGAGAAGGAACCTATGATGAGTATGAAACCTATCATGGGGCTTGCAAGGTTAACTCCTGCTTTAGCAAGGAAAATTACCCTAAAACATTTGTCAGTCATGAAAACAATAGTTTTCTAAATGACTAATCCTCAAAAAGAAGGAAATGATAGGTGTGTGTGTGGGGGGGGGGGGGGGGGGGGGCAACCATAGCATGTTAATAATTAAAATTAATTGAAAATGAAATGCAGTGAGTGAGTTCGAAAATTGAGAGGATAACAAAATGAAGAAGATATTCCACTAGCAATATATTTGAAATATGTATAAACTATTTATAGGGATCAATAAAATATTTATAGTGATCAATTGTTATTATATTCATTTACAATGGGACAACTACATTTAAAATTTTCAAATTTTTACAATGTTTCTTAAGTCAACCAAATGTTCACAAACCTTATTACAGGCTTAAAATCTTCTAAAAGACAGCCATCAGCAACCAGGAACCCCTTAGTGTAATGGTTGATGCACTTGCCTGGTGTCCGTGAAATACAGGGTTTGATTCCTCTGTCCACTTTTTCTCCCTCCAGGGGTGTTTTATTTGATTTTCTCAACTATTATTTACAGTGATTGATTATTAATATAGTCATTTACATTGAGATGATTACATTTCAAATAAAAATAGTATTTATTTTCTATGGTCATAAATCTTTGGTAATGACCGAAAGAATATGATCGCGAATACAAGCAGCTGAAATGGGATTCTTCTGAAGGGTCTTTGGAGTAATGTTACTCAATAGAGTGCGTAGCATAGAGATCATAGTCGCTCCAGGTAGAGCTGCTACTTCTCCGAATTGAGAGATCACAGCTCTGATACTATGGACATGTGATTAGAATGTCTCAGAAAAGAATCACTGGACAGATTTTACGGGCAAAACCAACTGGCAGGAGACCCAGGAGTTGACCCCGAGAAAGATGGTTGGATAAAACCCATGAGCTTGGCTGGTCATGCTTAGGGATCCAGCCAGATCAATTGGAGACAGGAAGGCATACTTGAGGACTCTGCTCCTACAACCCTCCCAGGAAGAAGAAGAAGAAGAAGAAGAAGAAGAAGAAGAAGAAGAAATGTTGCTGCTATTGTTTGTTATTCACTGATCATGAGGAGTTATATGATCAATGACGTTCCATCATTAACCTTCCCTTCTTATTTGATTCACAGTTAATGTCTCCAGATCTACATTGCGCAATGTGCCATTCCTACTTTTTTAAAGTCAACAGGATGTGATTTTAGGGAGATTTAATTGTTTTTTCCAGCAGGTTGATCAATCACATAGAATCATTCAAAGATAAATTTTTATTGTTGTTGTTGATTAGTCACAGGTCAACCTCTATCAAGTAGACCATCCTGTCTGTTTTCTTTTTCAGACACAGTGTATCTAGATTTATATTATCTAATGTCCCTCTCTCTTTTTTTTTTTAAGCTTAACCCTTTAGCATTTAAACCGGCTGTATCAGGCCAGAATTCTCTCACCTCTTTCTGTTCAAACCGGTCATAACTGGCTGTTCATACATATGTTATAGTATTTGTCTCAAAATAAATAACATCAAAATCTCGTAGATTCGATACTAGATAATTATGTGAAGTAAAGCCTTTACCGTGAAAATACAATAGTAAATACAATAGTATATATAGAGTAATGTAAATCCTAAAGGGTTGATATTGTAGAACCAGGGTCAATTTCAGACAATTTATTTTCAAAAGAGTTAAGTTAATTTCACAGTACAAAATAAAGAACTTTAGTTGTCATTGGGAATAGAGACAAGCATTCACAACTGTTTCTTTGATTGAAAGAATCAACAGTTTAGAGTGAACACATATATACTGTATTTATAATATAACCAATGAACGTGGATGGCCTACTGAAATATCCTACTGTTTACAATGAATGAGAAACATTGTATTGACTTAGCCACACATTTATAACCTACATTTTCCATTCAGCTCTTAACATCCTGTAATGATTTAACAGAAAATATCAAAAAGTGGATTTATTAATTCAAATGTTTAAAGTATCATTACTAGTAAACACATTTTTGTGAAAATTTGCAGTATTAGAGTGAAGACTTTAACTCTTTAGCATTTACATTTTTTATATTTACTATTGTATTTTCACAGTAGAGACTCTACCTCACATAATTTTCTCACATAATATTGAATCTATGAGATTTTGATATTATTTATTTTGAGAACAATACCTTAACATCAGTGTGAGTGGCCAGTTACAGCCGGTTTGAATAGAAAGAGGTAGAGAATTCTGGCCACAAACAGCCAGTTTAAATGCTAATGGGTTAATTCTTAACATCTTGAAATGATTTAGTAGAAAATATCTAAAAATGCATTTGTTAATTTTATAGTAACTTTACTAGTGGAGAGATCATTGTGAACATTTGCAGAATTGGATTGAAAATGTTAACACCTTGAATGGTTAACAATTTTCTTATGTTTCTAATGAAAGACACTGCCTATAATTTTCAAATAATTTTGAAAATAATAAAAAATTTGGAGTAATATAATTTTCTTATTATTAAGCTATTGTTTGGAACATAACAAAAGTTATGACGGAAGTTTTTAGATAAATATAAACACTTTAAAATAAAGTCTTATATCGTAAAGCAGTTTGGTATTGAAGGAATTAAGAAGCTGGCTTCACAATCTCAAGGTCTTAGTTCTAACCCACTATAACAGAGGTTCTCAAACTTTTTGAGCCACTGCCCCACTCATGGCCATGCAATACCCTCAGCACCCCGCCCATATTTCCAGACAGACCTGCCTACACGCAAATTGTAAATAATATATAATAAATAAAATCATTAATTTATATATAATAAATAATATAATATATATTATGTATAAATAAATGTTATATATATTTTTTATTTTACTATAATATACAGTATGAAATTTAATATACTATTATATCATCTCTACCCCTCCCTCCCGACCGTCTCAACTTTAAGGGGGGGGGGGGGGTACGCCCACTTTGAGAACCTCTGCACTGTGGAATTGTGTTGACCTACCTAAGCTTTATGATTGAAATTGGGTTGATGGAAACTGTGGAAGTCAGTGAAATGGATTGTAATTCAAAGGTCCAGCTTTGTCACACATTGTTATACAGATTCTCCCTAAGGTTTACATTAAGGACACATGTGTTTATGAAACACACAGGCCACTTTAGGGCTAATTCAAAGAACAGGTAATTCAGTTGATAAAAACTGAATAATTATCATAGAAACTGATGAAAATATATTTAATAAAAATTTGTCTTCATTTAGTTTTATATACTGTCTTCCTTAATAAGAAAAAAACAACAATATTATAACAACAGCAACAAGCATTTTAAAACCAATTTCCCTGCTAAAGCAGGCGTTAAAGTTATGGGCCTTTCGAAAGGCTTCATACTCATCATGGGGCCCTTTTTGAGGCAATGCTTTTACAGCCAGATGTCCTTCCTGGCACCAACCTTTTTACTTGATTCTTATGACATGCAGAGATATGGTGTAACTATTCTAAACAGAATATACTTATTTAATAATTATAAAACACGAAATACAATAATTACAGAGCATATGATAATTATAACATTCTAATCATAAATATCACAAATAGAAATATATAACACACAAGATTTGAGGTATGTAATATTTTATAGGCAATTTTGTAAAAATTGAAATGCGATTGCGAAGCTCTTATTTGACAATTAAGATGAAACTTATATGATGTTTATATGTGTTACATAATGAGGTTATATATATTCCATTGCTATGAGAAGTAAAAATTGATTTTAACCCTTTCTATTACTATATTTCTAATAAAAGACACTACTTATGATTTCAAATAATTTTGAAAATAATCAAAAATTTGCAAAGGTTAAGTAAAATAACTAACTTTTTCATTTTTAATCCTTTTATTGCCACATTTCTAATGGAATACATTCTTTTTCAGTTGATTAATGAATAATTTTGAGGGATTTACTTAGATAAATAATTACTTCATTATTAAGATAGTAACTTAACATGTGGTTCTCTTGTAAGATATTAATTTAAATAAGAGCCATTTCAAAAGAGTGGTTTTGTTTTTAAAAAACTGAGCCAGTTTTGGCTGGGCTGGTGTCAAAGGGTTAAGCTGATGTTTAGAACACAAAATTATAATGGGAAGTTTTTTTTAGATAAATATAAACACTTTAAAATAAACAGATTTGTATCATAGAAGAATCAAGGGTAGTTTCAGGTGGTTTGATATCAAAAGGGTTAATGTCAATTTGATCGTGAAATTTCAATCTCTATTACATTGATATTTTTGTTGTTTTTGTTATTTTCATGCTAAACATCAGAATTAATCTTCTAAAAGAAAGAAATTTGCAGATAACTCTCAATAGGGTTTCTAAGAATTGGTATAATCAGTTGGTTGAAAGTAACACTTGCAGTAGACAAAGGTTAAGTCTCTTGAGAAGAATATAGATCATTCTAGCCTTTAGATTTTTCAAATCATATATATATTTTTATTATTTTACTTAATTCAATCATTTCACTACAGCCATGCTGGGGCACTGCCTTAAAGGGGATTAGTTGATCATATGGAACATTGTAGTATTTTTTTCAAATCTGGTACTTATTTTATTGATCTCTTTTTGTTGATAGAAATAAGAAATGCAACCGCAGACACACACTTATGTACACACACACACACACACACACGCACACACACACACACACACACACACACATACACACATAAACATACATACACATGCACGTATCTATGTGTGTAGCACAAGCACATACTGCTTTGCAGATATTTCTTCAAAGTCCTGCGGTGATGGGGGAGCAGCGAAATATACAGACCTAATGTGTTAGAGGTATACAGAATTCCAGGAGCCTCAAGCCCTCTTTATTTCTTGAGCTGCCAAGAACTCCACTGAATCAGTCTTGGTACTGCCCCATATGTCCATTGAAGTCGCTTGCCAGTATGATGAAGTCACCTTTATCAGTACCCAAAGTAGTCTGTAAAAGTTCCTCATAGAACTTATCTTTTTGTTCTTTACTCAGTCCCTCCTGTGGGGCATAGGTAGATGTAATTGTCACCATTCTATTTCCTACTGATATTCTAAGCTTGATAATTCTGTCATTTAGTCTACTTCTATCACCTTATTTATTCATTTCTCAGCTAGTAAGATGCCTATACCTCCGATCCTATCGTCATTTCCTATCCAGTAACGCTTGTATCTCTGCTGTTTACCTGTCAGTAGTCTTGCTGAGGCACCCCTCCATCTCACCTCTTGTACATAGCATATATCCACTTCTCTCCTCTCTAACAGCTCCACATTTTCACCTGATTTACTTTTTAGTGTGCTAATATTGAGGGTGGCAGTCCTGAAACCTTGCCATTTGTTTCTTCCTTGGATAGAGGTTCTATGAATCTGAAAGGGAAAAGGGTTGTTCAATTGCTTGATGATGATTGAGGGCTTCTTGCACTTGGCTATACTAGTGACGCCCCTACCGTGCACAGCACTAACATGACTAATGTTAGCCCTGTATACGCAACTAGTGAGAAACATATTTGTCTTTTTTCTGGCTGGATGCCCTTCCTATCACCAAACACTTTACTGTGTGGACTGGGCACATTATTTATGCCACCAGCACTAGAGAGGTTGTCTTACTGGACTCAAGAGTCCACTGCACTCTGTGTCTGTTTTTATTTGGAGTGCCTACTCTCCTAGATGGGTTGCCTTCACTACAACTTATGGAGCACACATCTGCCACATGCAGTTGCTTTTAATCAGAATCATTGCCCTCCTAGATAGATTCTGTCACCATGGGTATATGTGTGTGTGTGTGTGAGAATGTCTAACTATATATATATATATTTATTTATGTATAAACAAGATTAGTTTACTTATGAAGCATCTGCATGTATGTATGAATGAATATATGACAGACTTCTATGCATTTTTCAACTCTGAAATTTCGCTCACAAGGCATTTATCGACCTAAGGCTATTGTAGAAGACACTTGTGCATGGTACTGCATAGTGGGACTGGACCTGAAACTACTTGGTTGCAAAGTGAACTCCTTAACCAAACAGCTATGCCTATTCGAAGAAAAAAAAATAAAAAGAATCTTAAAACTTTTGTACATATCCTATATAATATGGCCCAACACAAAAAATATAATATAACTTTATTCAAACCACCAATAATTTATACGGAGTAAAAAAAAGAGAAATATAGTCATGAAAGGGCGAAGTTTTTCAGCATTATTTTCTGTCTAGCTTTCTAATTCAATATTCTTCTAATTTTTTCCATTTTCTT
>OZ024741.1:366883275-366960775 GCA_964016885.1 Eledone cirrhosa | reverse complement strand
CACCACCACCACCAACAACAACAACAACAATAACCACAGCAACACTACAACCACCACCAAGACCACTGCCACCACCACCACCACCACCAACAACAACAACAATAACCACAGCAACACTACAACCACCACCAAGACCACTGCCACCACCACCACCACCACCACCAACAACAACAACAATAACCACAGCAACACTACAACCACCACCACTGCCAGTGAGACCAATGAGTTTGATGCTATTATGTTCCACTTAAACTGTTGCAAGCTGATGCCTGCAGAAAAGACACGAGCAGGGAGGGAACTGCAGAGAGCCAACATTGTGTGGAGGAAGGGCTTTGCATAAGGATTAGTGTAGGACTTGGAAGGACAAGGGGGTGACACAAAAGGGCTAAACAACAACAATAACGATAATGTCTGAGCAGAAGTATTCTACAAATAAGAGTAATAGAAAATCAATATGGATTATAAACTGGGTTCTAATTTTAACTAGGCAAAATTCTGAAATTTAACATTGGGAAAAATTGTTTCTCAGGTGAAAAAATATTTCTTACTTTTTGTATATGCACGCATGGACGTGTGTGTGTGTGTCTATGTATGGAGTATCAAACTAATGGACTAAGTTGTGATAATGACATATATACATATACATATATATATATATATATATATATATATATATATATGAAAAGAGTCAGGACCCTGACGGCTGAGCACCGGCCATTTCAACAGCTAGATCTAGCTGTCGAAACAGCCAGAGCTCAGCCGTCGGGGTCTTGACTCTTTTCATATTACCCACACTACTACCCTAAGTATTGAATACTCTGGTGCATTATGGTCCACCTGGTATCTTACCACACCCTCTTTGTTATATATATATGTATATGTAACAATATCCATAGGTGTGAAAAGGAAAAATATCCATAGGTGAAAAAGGAAAAAGGAAAACAGTGCCCAATCAAGAGAGCAGAAATATTATATTATTTATTTATGTTCATACCTGAAAAAAAAGCACCATCCATGGTTTCAAGGTCTAAATTTGACCAAACTTTCAGAATACCAAAGGCATCAAATTAGTGACTTTTCTTCAGGCACTTATAAGTGCCTGAAGAAAGGTCACTAATTTGATGCCTCTTATATTCTGGAGGTTTGGTCAAATCTGGGCCTTGAAACCTTGTGTAGTACTTTTGTTCTGTGTATGAACATAAATTATATATATCATCATCATCATCATCACCATTTTTCATCTGTTCTACGCTAGCATGGGTTAGACAGGTTGTCCTGTTGTAGGCAGTGTCTGGTCGACTGACCATGCCTTGCTCATACGGGAACTGATTCTGGCTTGATTTCTACAGCTGGATGCCCTTCCTAACACCAACCTCATTTACAGTGGGTGCTTTTTTCCGTGGCACCTACACGTCCACTTTACAGTGTGGGCTGGGTGCTTTTTTGCTGTGGCACCTCCACGACCACTTTGCAGTGGGAGGGTGTGGGGGCTTGTACCCGTGGGGGGTCGGGTCTTCTGTATTATGTGCGTGAGGCCAGAGGTTACGGTCGTGTATCATCACTTTTGAGAGGTGTAATTGGGTAAGGTCAGCTTTTATCACCTCATCCCAAGTCTTCTTGGGTCTCCCCACTCCGCGGTTTCCATCGACTGCTAGTGCTCTGCGCCTTTTTATGCAGCTGTCATCCTTCATACACATCACATGTCCATACCAACGCAACTGCCTCTCCTGCACACAGCATTTGATTTCTCTTATGCTCAGTCTCTTTCTCAATTCGTTTATATTACTATTACACATCCATCGGAGCATGCAGGCTTCGTTTCTTTCTAATCTACGCAAGTCTTCCACAGTCAGCGCCCAGGTCTCACTACCATGTGACATTGCTCTTTGTATACACGCATCATACAGTCTGCATTTCATTTTGATGGAAAAGCCTTTTGCAGCTAGCAGTGGCAGTAGCTCTTCTTCCATCCCGTTCTTACCCTAGTTATTGTACTTTCCGAACACCCACCTCTGCTGCTAATTCGGTCAGCTAGGTAGCAGAAGCTGTCTACTGTTTCTACAGAGCCCTCCCAGAGTTTGGTGGTACTTGTTTCCTGTGACTGTTTGCTGCTTGCTGTCCCAGCACGGCTGCTACATGTGAAGCCTACATTCTTAGTTAAGCTTCCTGAGATCCCACTACATCTCTTGTGTATCCATTGTTTGCATTTGGGGCAGAGAATGGAGTTCCTACCTACACTTTTCCTACATACTGAGCAAGGCCATTTCCCTGAGGGGATATGGGTTCTGTTTTCTCGTCTACTTACAAGGACCTTAGAAATATACACTCAAATTTGAGTGTATATTTCTGTGTATATGTATGTGTATGTATTTTTGTATATATCTGTGTATATGTATGTGTATGTATTTTTGTATATATCTGTGTATATGTATGTGTATGTATTTATGTTCCTGTCCATATTTCTTTGTAGACGCTAATACGTTTGTGTGAGTTTCCGTCTACATACTTTTTAGTATATGCGCGTAGTTGATTGTGTGTATGTTTACGTTCTGGATTTATATTTTTATTGTTTATATATATACATTTTTATTATTTTTTCGCCCTATTTCCTTTTCGTCGGTTTTTTTCAGCCTCACTTTCATATTTCCTAAATTTTATTTTCAAATCCATATTTAATAAAAACACCATGTTTTTTTAATTCTTTCTGACGACTGAAGACAGATACAACATCTGTCTTCAAGAAACCACTGGTAAATGAAATAATTATCTTATGTTGCTTATTACATATACATATATACATATATGTATACATACATATATGTATGCACATATATGTATACATACATATATTGAAGGCTATTTATCCGTGGAAAACATAGCTAAAAATAGAACATAACAGGGACACATAGTGCCCAACGCATCTATAAGGACTCTATAAAAGAAGTGACTCAGTCTGTTGATTGACCGTCCAAAGTGGATAAAAATTGATTATATATATATTATGATGATGATGATATATATCACCATCATCATCTCACTGTCTTTCATCCATTTTCCATGCTGATATATGTGTGTGTATATATATATATATATAAATCATCGTCAATATCATCATCATCACCATCATCATATAACGTCCATTCTCCTTACTGTATGCATACACACATATAGAGAGATGGATACATAATTCATTACAGAAAGCATACCATATTCACAAATCAATGGAGAAACAAAATAAATATATGGATTTGGCTTATCTGTTTTAATGTGTCTAAAGTTATTTGATTTGTGCATATGCCATGGTTTATGTAAGGAATACTATGGATTACATTCCTACACCCTACACCCTCCTCTCTCTCGTTATATATATCTTATAGATAAAGTGAAGTTGGGCGTTGTTTGTTTGTTTGTTTGCTGTCCCGAACTTGCAGCCTACACCGTTCATCCGATTTTCATGAAACTTGACACATATATAAAACTCGACCCGTAGATTGGAATAGGCTACTTGAAATTTTCGAAAAATCGATAATCGGGCCCCCAGAAGCTAAAAATCGATATTTTCAAAAATCGTCCGATTTCGATGAAACTCGACGAAAGTGTGTATTTTGATCCTGGAATGAACGTCGGCTACATTAAATTTTCGAAAAATCGATAATTGGATCATCAGAGGCAAAAATCGATATTTACGAAATTTGTCCGCTTCCAATGAAATTTGACGTAGGTATATATTTTGATGCGGGGATCAACATGGGGTACTTGAAACGTGGGGTACGATAATCGGACCCCCAGAGGCAAAAATCCGGCAACCGAAAAACGCCATTCTTCTTGCTTCCATTTGTTGCGACTCCCGCCATGCAAAACACGTTCAATCTATCAGGATTATCCACCGTAAGTCTCTTTAAATTAACGCTCACCATATTCAGCAAACCTTTTATGCCGATTCTTCCATTTCTTATATAAGGACTATACCGCCGTGCATCATCCTGTATTGTGCCCAGTCTTCTCAAGCGATCATCGAGCCTCCATGCGCTCTCTTCATTCCTGTGGTCCCACTGTAGCATAATGAGGCATCCGTCAACCCCTGCCCTCTCCCTTCCCTGCACGCCGTCGACCAACTGCATCGATGTGCATTACCATGCGCATCTCTGCCTTGTCAGCCGCAATTCATTCCCCGGCCCTTTCCATTGCCTGCCCTCCGTGGACCCTAAGGACTGCCACGGCTCAACATGCCGAATCCCTGCCACCGTCCACCCCTGCCCATTTCCATTGTCTACACTCTGGGAGAGCTCAAGACTTCCATGCCTGACCAAGCCGCATCCCTGCCACCGTCAACCCTTGCCCTCTCCCTTCCCTGCACGCCATCGTCCCACTGCATCATCATGCCTCACCATGCCGCATTACTGCCCTGTCGGCCACCATCCCCTCCTCGGCCCTTTCTTTTGCCTGACCGCCGTGCTCCTTCAAGACTCTCATGGCTATCTATGCTGCATCAATTCCTTGACACCCGCTTAAACGTCATCTGCATGGTTTATTGTTGGCCCATTTGACCACCAATTTTCGCAGGCTAAACACAATACCAACGTGCACGATACTCCATGGTAAATCTTTTTAATTACATGTTCATTATGCTAAGCAAAGGATGAATAGCAACTCTTTCATTTCTCCTGACATGCTTTTCTGTCAATTATGGCCGAGAAGCATCCCATGTAGCATTGCGTCTTCTCAAGCGATCAGCGTGCCTTCTACTGTCCTCACAATTGACTCACAACGCCGCATCTATTCCCTGCGACGCCTCTAAACATCATCAGCATGGCTTATTTTTCTGCCGCGTTTAACCGGCTCTCATTCTAGGCCATAAACAACAAAACCGCACGATGATGCTGCATAAGTCTATTTAAATTAATGGTCAACATGTTCAGCAAAACAATTGTACCAATTCTTCCTCTTCACCTCCATTACATCGGGATTCGCAATTTCTATGATTTCAATATTGACACAGCAGTCCGTCAGGTTTTTCGGCACATGTTGCTCCGATAGGAATATCAACATGATTTTCACTAATTTGTAAGTGTTCAGTCTTCCGTATGCTTTTATTTTTTATTGATACAACTCCTACTACAATCATCTAACTTCACTTTGTAGGCTAGACGCGAATCACAAGGAAAACAATCCTCTGATATACAACCCCACCAAATTCTTTGGTCTACCTAGATTTCAATGGCTATATCCTTTGCTTTTGTACGGTTGTACATTTGACAATGTCGCAAAACATTATTCCACTTGATTCTTACCTTTCAGCTATGAATTGGGCAGTGCCTTAAAATCACGGTTTATTTGCACGCAATTTTTTGGTATCTTATGAATGGAGAATCGAAAACCCTTTTTCTCATAACCTGATACATGCGTTACCTATGCTCCATGGATGTTTGTGGACTATTTTTTCAAAATACCAATATCACAGATTGGAGCACAAAAAGAAACGTTTGTTCTTCATTTATTTTGGTTAAAGCATCCTGCTGGAATTTAGCGCAGACCTGTTTAAATCCAGCGCCTTATAACCCCCAGTGTAACCGGGTACACCAGCTAGAAAGACAAATGGAAACATTGTTTCCTCGGTCTGATTTGACGAAAGTCGATTTAGTTCCACAACAAATTAACAAACCATACTTGAAGACACGTTGAGGCTGTTGCAAAGGGCAATAACCCTAGACACAATTTTGATCAACTTTTTTTCACCTATAGCAAATTTACCGGGACAGGTTTTTAGCTACTCAAATCTACTTCAAAGGTCACGCATTCATGTAAAAAATCAATAAAACTGAAGCGGGAGTTCGACTTTGTGCAAAAAACAAGGCAAAGTTGCACATGGGAAAACTTTTTACAGGAACGTCCGATTTTCTTGAAAACTGTCGCAAAAGACTCGCCATTATGCCGCGGTTGAGATAAAGTCTCTTTTATTTCTTCTTCTGCTTTAAAAATCAACTGAAAATTCAATGTCAAGTGAATTTGACTTCCGTCAGTCGTGCAAAGAACAATTTCAACGATACACTGTGAACCTACAATTGATCCATTATTTATGCTCTATTTTTCCTTGAGGTTCGAAGGTTTTTGCACCTGTGATGCGCGGGAAGTAATTTTCACACATTTTAACAACAGAGCAAAGGTCGACTTACACCTGGGCAACGCCGGGTACTTCTGCTAGTATAAATATAAATGTAAATGTAAATGTGGTTGGTGTTAGGAAGGGCATCCAGCTGTAAAATACCCAGCCAAATTTACAGTCCTCACTGGAGCAAGGTGCGATACATGGCCAACTCTGGTCAGCATTTACATTTCTATGATTTTCAAATAATTTTGAAAATAATCAAGAATTTGGAGCAATTTAGTAAGCTGATTTTTGGAACATAACTTAAATTTATGATAAATATAAACAATTTAGAATAAACAGTTTAGTATTGTAGAACTAGGCACGATTTCAGATGGTACCAAGAGGGTTAACCCTTTAGCATTTAAACTGGCCGTATCTGGCCAGAACTCTCTTACACCTTTCTGTTCAAACCAGCTGCAACTGGCCACTCACACCTACATTAAGGTATTGTTCTCAAAATAAATAACATCAAAATCTTGTAGATTCGATATTATGTGAGATAATTATGTAAAATAAAGCCGTTATTGTGAAAATACAATAGTATATATAGAATAATGTAAATGCTAAAGGGTTAAGTCAGTATGTGTCTGTGAAATACTCCTTACCTTACACCAGGGGTGTGCAACATATTCCATAGGCAGGCCACTTTTGAACTTTTGAACAACTATTAGGGCCACTAATATTTATTAAGCACTATACCAAAGATTCACCACAATTTCTTTCCATAACATGGAACTGGGAAATTATAACACACATAACCCTATCAGTGAAGCCCTTTAGTATAGGTCAACTAACAGAAAATTGTATTACGGTTACAAAAAAAATTCTAAATAAGCCTACAAGGTAAAAATTAAAAACGGTCATCGCGGACTACTCTGACTGGTCTGGTGGGCCAGATTGTGGCCCGTGGACTGCCTGTTGTACGCCCGCCCCTACCTTACACTAATTCATTGAGTAAGCTATTTTGGTGATCAAACAATTGGAACATTCTTTTTTAAACCACAGTTGTTGTGGCAGTGATGGTTGTAGTGTAGCTGTGGTTGTTGTTGTTTTTGTTGGTAGTAGTAGTGGTGATTGTGGCAGTGGTGGTTGTAGTGTTGCTGTGGTTGTTGTTGGTAGTGGCAGTGGAGGTGGTGGTAGTTATAGTGTTGTTGTGCTTGTTGTTAATGGTTGTAGTTGTGGTAGTGGTTGCACTAATGCTATTGTTATTGTTGTTGCTGGTGGTGATAGTGGTAATGGTGTGGTGATGATGATGATGAGGGTGGTGATGATGATGATGATAATAGGTAGATAGCAGCACGCTTTCAATCAGGTATTAGGCGACTGTAATAGTTAATAGTGCACTATATACAGTATATATTAAAGTACAAGCCATACCACACCACTGATGCAAAGAAGATAAAATATCTTGTTGTTTTCTTTTCTTTCTTATTTGGGTTAAGATTGGATCAAATATTTATGTCAATTATATAAGAGAATAGGGAGTGGGTTCACACATATTGACTATTGTAGCTCTACTTTTCTAAAATTGACACATCTTTAGCAGGGCCCAATCTGTTGCAAACGTTTTTGTCCAGGTCTCTATTTTTCTGTCATTAGTATTGAAAACTCTGTAGAGAGTCAAAAGTGCTGCCCTTACTTCTAATGAAAGACACTACTTATGATTTTCAAATCCTTTTGAAAATAATCAATAATTTGGAGGGATTTAGTAATATAACTTTCACATTCTTAAGTTTGTGTTTGGAACATAACTTAAAGGTTCTTACATAAAATTATGATGGAAGGTTTAAATTAAATATGAACACTTTAAAATAAATAGGGTTTTATCGTGTAACCTGAGTTGAAAAAAGAAAAAAAAAGAAAATTCTTTCAACTGCTTTAAGTTCTACTCAAATCTGGTGAGTTTTAAGAACAGAAAATATTTTAAATAAATATTTTGTCTCGTCTGGAATATACATTTATAGCTTTTGTTAGTAAATTATTATATCTTCTTTATATTGTCTTCTTTTATTTTATTGTCATGCAAAAGTATATCAGTCGGCCAGCAACAATGGAGCTTTAGAAATGATACATATCTGAGTGTTTTGTTATGTAAATATACATACGTATATACATTCACACACACTCACACATACACATACATACACACACATACATACATACATACATACATACATACATAATGGCTGCAACTAGAGTAATGCCACCGCTTGATACATAAGCATGACCATCATGGACGTGGCTTTATAGTACTGCTAGGGACTTGCCTATGACCACAATACCATGCATCATAAAAAATGTCACATATCAAACGATGCCTGTGCTTGAAGCTTTTTTAAGTGAGGAAAGGCTTTGCATGGGGCCAATCCTACTCTCTGAACATTGAATGCATTTCCCCAAAAAGAAGAATTGGTATACATCATTGGATGCAAACAATGTCACAGGTTTTATATTAGGGTGACCTTCTCCTAGAGAGCTGTCTTAATGAAGACTAGGAGTCTCTCACTCCACAAAAAAGAAAAAATATACTTTATTAGATAGGCGTTGACTCTCCTGAGTTCCTCTGCCTTTTGACAGGTTTTGTTTTTCATCCCACAGGGTATCCAAAATCGCCCTCCTCACCATGCATGGTCAGGTTGTTGGCGACTAAACATACATACATATCTGGGTGTTTTGCTATGTAAATATCCCTCATCATCATCATCATCATCACCGTTTTACGTCCGTTCCTCCACGCTAGCATGGGTTAGACGGGTTGTCCTGTTGCGGGCAGTGTCTGGTCGGCTGACCATGCCTTGCTCATACAGGAACTGATTTGGCTTGATTCGTACAGCTGGATGCCCTTCCTAACACCAACCTCATTTACAGTGAGTGCTGGGTGCTTTTTTGTGGCGCCTACACGTCCACTTTACAGTGTGGGCTGGGTGCTATTTTGCCATGGCACCTCCACGACCACCTTGCGGTGGGGGGTGTGGGGAAATATATACATATACATACACACACATGTATGTGCTTGTGATATTTTTTTTGTGTGTATGTGTTGGACCCTTGTCAGTTCCAACAACAAGTATTCCAGTTAATTTGATCAACAGAACAGCTTGCTCATGAAATTAACACAGAAGTGGCTGAGTATTCCACACACATTTGTACTCTTAACATAGTTCTTGATGAAATTTAGTGTGACAAATTTGACCCTTTAAATTACATTCATGACTCATTTTTGCTAACTGAGTTGACAGAAGCCACATGAAATAATGTATCTTGCTCAAGGACACAACATGCTAAGGAATCCTACTCAGAACATGATGATTATGAACTGAAAAACCTTACCACTAAACCATGTACCTTCTCATACATGTATACATATATGATGGCTGTTGACTCACTATTAAGTATGACCAGCTTTTGAGCTGGTCATACAATGCTTCCCCATCATGGCTTCTCTAGATGCAGAAGACACACCAATATGTCAAAACCAAAACCCCCACCTGCTGGGCAAAAACATCAGTGCTGGTAAACCAAAGAATTATGACGGCTCTCTAAAATGTTCTGAATGATGAAACTACAGTAGTGGAGGTATTTCATTCTTGCAGATGCATGGGGTACTATTTTAACCTTATAAACAATACATAGGGCCTTCATTCAGTGCACGTTTGGTGTGTTTATTGCAAAAATCTTGGAATTCTATAAGAATCCAGCTTCTATAATTCTTGGCAGAAGTGAAGGGGTAAGTAGTCTTGATAACTGCTAACGAGCGAGAAACAGGACTGTTGATTACTCCCCTTTGTTTTTGCCAAGAATAAGTAAGTGATATAGTTACTACTTTATCTTTATATTTGATAATCTCCCATAAAGTTGAGATGCAATTTGGGCAATATTGGGCTGCGCTTTCTAGCAACCAACCCACTCGCCGTAAGCCACCAATCACATTCTTTCTGACTTGACCACTGCCACGTCACAGTTCTTAGCCATTTTGAATTCGTTTCTGGCGGGGATCACTTAAGAAAATTCTTTGTCCAAGTGAGTTTGTTTCCTGATGAGTTCGAAGCTCGAGAATTTATCCTTGATAACATATTTCCAAAAGCGAACGAAACCCTAAGGGTAGAAACATAATCCTGGTATGTGTATATGCATTTTTTCTTCTAACTTTAATTTTATACCTAATTGTGAATGGTTGACGGTATATTTAATCGATTTCCATGTGCTATTGAAATGTTGGGTAAATATTCTATAGCGGTTGATCCCGAATAAATTGGTGTCGTTTATTTATCTACTATTTCTTCATAGGTGCCTTTTAATCTTATAGCCTGGTTTAATTGGTTTTTTGTGTGGTTGATTATGCTAATTGGGAGAGGAAATGGTGTATATATATTATCAAATGATTCTATGGACATACTTTATAGTATATATATATATATATACTATAAATATGTCCATAGAATCATTTGATAATATATATACACCATTTCCTCTCCCAATTAGCATAATCAACCACACAAAAAAACCAATATGTGCCTCCATTATATATATGTGCCTCCATATATATATATATTCCTCAAACAGCCGCCTGATCTCCCCAGAGCACTGGGGAGATAAGGCGGCTGTTTGAGGAACTGGATATTGAGACAGAGCCCGTCACCAGAGAGGAGCTTCAGAGAGCCAAGAAGAGGATCAAGGAGGGCAAGGCTCATGGAGAAGATGAAGTGGCATCAGAGGTGATGAAGAGGTGTGATTTTGATGATATCATCCTGGGGTTCTGTAACCGGGCACTGGAAAAAGGAGTTGCTCCGAATCAGTGGAGGATCAGTAACATCGTCCCAGTGCCAAAGAAGGGTGATCTCTCTAACACCAACAACTACAGGGGGATATCACTGACGTCACTTGTGGCAAAGACCCTCAACAGGATGATTCTTAACAGGGTCCAGCCTGAGATGGAGAAGAAGCTCAGGGACAACCAGAACGGCTTCAGAGAGGGAAGATCAATCACCAGTCACATCCTGATGCTGAGGAGGATATTAGAGGGAGCTAGAGCAAAGTGCCTTCCTGCGGTCATGGTTTTCATTGACTTTAGGAAGGCCTTTGATTCTGTGGACCGTCACTGCCTGATGAAGATCTTACAGGCTTATGGAATCCCCAAGAAGATAGTGGACCTGATATCACTGCTCTACACCAACACCAAAGCCCAAGTCATTACACCTGATGGGATGACAGAGTTCTTTGAGATACTGGCTGGAATGCTCCAGGGAGATATATTGGCTCCCTACCTTTTTATCATCGTAGTGACTATTGTATGCGCCTTGCACTGGAGAAACACCAGGAGTCTGGCTTTACTGTAGCACTGGCTCAGAGCAGGAGAGTTAAGGCAAAAAAGGTATCAGATGCTGAATTTGCCGATGACATAGTTTTGGTGACAAATACAGTGAAGGAGGCAGAGGATTTGATGTGGGAGGTTGAGACTGTGTCGATGAGTGTGGGGCTGAGAATGAATGAGACTAAAACAAAATATTTGGTAAAGAATGTTGAGAAGCTAGAGGGGATCACTAATGTAGGCGGGAAGCCACTAGAATTAGTTGAGGGCTTCCTGTATTTGGGCGCAAAGATTGGGAATACGGAAGATGATGTGGTTGAGAGGAAGAGCAAAGCCTGGGCGGCGTGCCACAGCTTGAGATCGGTGTGGAAGTCGGACCTTCGTAAAAACCTGAAAATCCGCCTCTTCATTTCTGTAGTGGAGTCTGTGCTGCTGTACGGGCCTGAGACTTAGACACTGACCAAGAAACTCACTCAGATAGTGGATGGATGCTACACGAGAATGCTGAGGATGGCTCTGCACATTAATCAGTATACACTGAGGATGAAAAACTCAGAGCTGTATGGGAGCATCCCAAAAGTCAGCTCAAAAGTGACACAGAGGAGACTGAGGTTAGCTGGACATGCTCACCGACATCCAGAGTTGACATTGCACTCAGTGCTCCAGTAGGAGCCCCTACATGGACACACTGGAAGAGGAAGACCAAGGTTAACGTATGTTGATGCCCTAAGGACAGACACTGGTCTGTTGGAGACGTAGGACATGGCAGCGATAATGAGGGACAGAGACCGCTGGAGAGAACTCGTCCATGGATCTCGGGAATTTTACCTGCCCTATATATATATATATATATATATATATATATATATCAAGGGAACACACCAGCCAGATAGATTATATCCTTACTAGAAGATGTGACAAAGTGTCTTTTGTAAACACTAAATCCCTCCCCCGTGAAGAATGCACCTCCCAACATAGCCTAGTAGTTAGTGACATCATAGTCAGGAATAGATATTTTCGATGACAGAGGAGGACTTCATTGACGAGAAGAATATGGAATTTGAAGGACGCCACAGCCAATAACAAATTTAAAAGCTTATTACTTGTTACCTTTGACAATAAGGAAGAACAATTAGAGACGTGCAGTGGGAATTCTTGAAAGTGAACCTGCTGAAAGCAACGGATGAAATCTGTGGCTGGAGCAGACCTATTGGCAGGAGGAGAGTAACTTGGTGGTGGAACAGTAAGGTGGAGGAGATTATCAAGGCCAAAAAGCAGGCTTGGAAAGTATGGCAAGATGGGGGAAGTAGAGAACACTATCAAGTGGCCAGGAGAGAAGCTAGGAGACAAGTGTACCTTGCAAAAAGGGAAGCAGAGGATAGAAAGTTCAAGCATATTCTACAATGTGAGGACCAAAAACGTGAGGTGTTCAGGATTGCTAGACAATGTGTCAAGGAGAACCGTAATATTGTCGGGGAAAAGTGTGTCCGTAATGATGATGGTGTACTTGCCATCACTGATGCTGATAAGAACGTGGCTTGGAAGTATCACTACGAGAGACTACTAAATGATGAGAATAAATGGGAAAAAGATAGTCTGCCCTAAATTGATCCAATAGAAGGACCAGCGGTGCAAGTTAAAGGTAGTATAGTAAGTAAGGCAATCAAAGATATGACGACAGGCAAGGCAGCTGGGCCTTCAGAGATAGTTGCTGAGATGTTGAAGGCATCTGGAATGGTGGGACGTACTATGGTCACTCGTATAGTAAACCAAGTAATACAGAATGGGGTCATACCAAAAGACTGGTGCAGCATCATCATTAACTGCTACAAGGGTAAAAGGGATGCTCTAGATAGGGGAAACTATAGAGGTGTTAAGTTAGTTGACCAGGTCATGAAGGTCACAGAAAGAGTTATAGCACAACTAATCAGAGAGCGAATTGATCTAGATGAAATGCAGTTTGGGTTTGTGTCAGGTAAAAGTACCACAGATGCTCTTTTCCTTGTATGACAATTACAGGAGAAGTACCTAGCTAAAAGTAAACCCCCTATACTTAGCTTTTGTAGACCTGTAGAAAGCCTTTGACAGAGTCCCCTGCTCCATTATCTGGTGGGCTCTTAGAAAACTAGGTGTAGAGGAATGGCTTGTGAGAGCTATACAAGCGATGTATAAAGAAACAGTCAGTAAGGTTAGAATTAATAATGAATATTGTGAAGAATTTAGTGTAAAAAGTTGGTGTTCATCAAGGCTCTGCCCTTAGCCCACTCCTATTTATTGTTGCCCTTCAGGCTATAACAGAGGAGTTTAAGACCGGCTGCCCATGGAAACTCCTATACACAGATGATCTAACTCTCATAGCTGAATCTATGGCTGAACTAGAGAAGAAATTCCAAACATGGAAGCATGGCCTAGAATCAAAAGGCCTTAAAGCTAACTTGTCTAAGACTAAAGTTCTAGTTTGTAGAAAGGAAAATAGGGCACACGTGCCCTCAGGGAAATGGCCATGCTCAGTGTGTAGGAAAGGAGTAGGCAGAAATTTCATTTTATGTCCCAAATGCAAACTATGGGTACATAAAAGATGTAGTGGGATCACAAGTAAACTATCTAAGAACAGAGATTTTATATGTGGCTGATGCTCAGATGCAATAAGTAGCAAGTGCCTACAGGATACTAGCTCCTTCTATTGCCCAGATGGTTCTATAGAATTAGTGAACACTTTCCGTTACCTGGGGGACAAAATCAGCAGTGGTGGAGGGTGCTCTGAAAGTACAGCCAGAGTCAGAACGGGATGGAAAAAGTTCAGAGAGCTTATACCGCTGTTGGCCACAAAAGGTTTCTCTCTAAAAATGAAAGGCAGATTGTATGATGCCTGTATACGAACAGCAATGCTATATGGCAGTGAGACATGGGCATTGCGTGCAGAGGGCCTGCACAGACTGGAAAGGAATGAAGCATGCATGCTCCATTGGATGTGTAATAGTAATTTACGTGAACGGCAAAGCATAAATGAACTAAGGAATAAGAGGGATCAGATGCTGTTTACCTGAGAGAAGACTATGTTGGTATGGTCATGTGATGCGCATGAAAGACGACAGCTGTATAAAAAAGTGCAGGGCGATCAAAATTGATGGAAGTTACGGAGTAGATAGACCCAGAAAATCCTGAGACGATTTGATAAATTCCGACCTTACACCTCTTTAAGACAATGTCACTGGACCGAGATCTTTGGCGCTACACAGTAATACAGAAAACCCGCCTTGCCTATGTACAAAGCGAAACCTACAGTCAGTAGGCACCTCTTAACCAAATATACACCCCAATCCACTACCCCTACCCTATCCTCCCACTCCCACTAACACCGCCCTCTCGGTGTAAAGTTGGTACCACAACATCCAGTCCAAATAAATGAGATAATGAGATCGAGATCGTGTAGGTGTCATGACAAAAAAAAAAACACACATTCTACGCTGTAATGTGGCTGTGTAGGTAACACGGTAAAAAGTTCCCAGTTCCACACTGTAAATGTGGTTGGTGTTAGGAAGGGCATCCAGCCGTAGAAAACCTGCCAGATAGTCCTATATGAGCGAGACACGGTCACCCGACCAGCCTTGCCTCAAGTGGGACAACTCCAGTCTAACCCATGCTAGCGCAGAAGATGGACGTTAAATGAAGATGATGATGATGATGATGATATAAATATATATATGTATATATATATGTATATATATATATTTTATATATATATACATGCCAATTTACTGTACTACAAATGATGATATATAAAAATTGTTATTTATTAGACACAAAACTGACATTTTATAAAGGAAGAAGTATAATCAATTATGTCTACCCTAGTATATTACTAGTACAGGTTCTTATATTTGTGATCCAGAATGGAAATGAAAAAGTATGGCACTCATGCCTTCTCCAACAGTATTAATAACATCACAGAAGGAATTTGGCTCCAGCCAGGAATCAAAACATGACTGTGGACTTCTTGTTTCTCCAAGAATTTACTGTCACACTATAGCATTTGCTAGTAATAATAATAAGTGAAACTACTACTACTACTACTACTACTACTACTACTACTACTTATGAGCATGATGATGATGAGGAGGAGGAGGGGGGGGAGGGGGAAGAGGAGGAAGAGGCAGATAAAGGGGAGGAAGAAGGGAAGGACAGGGAAGAAAGGGAGAAGTGGAGGAGGAGAGGGGAGGAAGAGGTTGATGATAATGGTGGTGATGAAGAAGATGATGAAAAAGATGAGGAAGAAGATGATGGAGGTGATAATAGTTACAATTGTAGTGATGATGTTGATAGTAACAGTTCTGTTTGTGATGATGATGATGAATTCCTTCATGTTTGTTATTGATGTTAATGAATTCCTCATCCTGTGCTAAAAATAGTGAGATTCATGTAAAAAAATGAACTTGCATGCCCTGGTTAATGGCCAAACATCATCATCATCATCCCCACCACCGCCATCATCATCACCTTCATCATCATCACCATCATCATCATCCCCATCATCATCATTGCTATCCACATCATCATCATCATCACCATCCTCATCATCATCATCACCACCATCATCATCATTCTCATCACCATCATCATCATCATCATCATCACTACCACCACGACCATCATCATCACCACCACCACCACCACCACCACCACCATCATCATCATCATCATCATCATCATCATCATCATCATCATCATCGTCATTTTATGTCCACTTTCCATGTGTTGGACCATATTTCAAAATATTCTAATTGCCATTTATCAATAATAATTGTTTCTACTTTTTGGCACAAGGCCAGCAAATACCCAGTGCATTACTGGTACTTTATTTTATCGACCCCGTAAGGATGAAAGGCAAAATGGTTTCTGATTTTAGCTTCAATGTATCCATGCCCAGGGAAGCAAGGCATTCAGAGTATGGTAGATGCCTGATGGAGGGTATTCGTGGTACTGATGCTGCATATCCTGTCCATATTGAGTTCAGGATGTTCTGAAGTATAGTGTTCACATCTCCAGAGTCGTAAAATTCAAGCCGGTTTGGGTGTTGTAGCTCGGTGCAGTAAGAGTTCCAGTCTGCTTTATTCCAGAGTCAAAGGGTTTACATTAAGAAAACATAGCAATAGTAAAAAGAAAGGTAACAATAAACAAATCTTAACAATGGGAATTCCTCAATAAGGACATTTGTGGGCAATGAAAAAGATTGAGGTGATCCCAGTTGTAGTTGGGGCATTTGGTACTATGAGCACTAAAATTTAAAGCTATTTTTTAAAACATTGGGGCCAATATCAGAGTGGGGTCTCTACAAAAACAACACTCCTTGGAACTACCAGGATACTCAGAAAAGTGCTTGACAATTGAAGCTGTCACCTCAGTCCACTGGATGTGGACAACTGGCACCAGAATTACATCACTAGAAACAAATACTGTGTGACAAGCAGAAATAATAATGATTTCTTTATTCACCACTAGATGAAGCTCCCTCGTATGGGAATAGAGTGTCCAGTAGAGCTATTGCAAAAAGTTTAACTCTTTGGCATGGTCAGATTTATCAGGAAAATACTAGATAATTGAAGAGAACAAAAAGCATGGTACTGTAAGCTGCAGGTAGCAAGCCTGCTACTCAAAACCAGAGATAAAAGAAACAATAATAATAATAATTGTTTCTGATTTAGGCACAAGGCCAACAATTTTGGTGGAGGGGAAAGTCGATTAAATCAACCCGTGCTTTATTTTATCGACCCCGTGAGGATGAAAGGCAAAGCTAACCTCAGTGGGATTTGAATTCAGAATGTAAAGGGCTGTAACTTTATGCTACAAAGCATCTTGTCCGATGCTCTACCGATTCTGCCAATCCACCGCCCTTAAGGTCATCTGTCTTCATATACATATAAATATATCATAAATATATCATAGAACCAATATGTATATATATATGTGTGTGTATATTTTTTTTGCTATTAGAATTACTCCATAGATTCAATCCTATATTTCATCCCTATAACTGTTTTAAATAATTAACTATTAATGAGCACTATATATTACATTATATTCAACACTCTAACAAAACTTTAACAGACATGCATTTAAACCTATTAAGAAAACCAGATTATTAATGAGATTTCTTATTCGAAAATAAAATTCCCTACATGTAAAACTTCATTTTGACCACTCTAACACAATACAATACTTACACAAATTTTATTATTTTCTTACCTATATATTTTTGATCTACTTTTTACTTTTCTTTGGTTCCATCTATATTCCTCTACTTGTTCTATTTTTAGAACAAATTATTCCTCTTGAACAAAGAAATAACAAATATTTAGGATTGTTCTATACTATTCTACGGGATATAACACACTGATATCTTGCACCCCTTTTCCTCCAACTTAAATCTTCCTTGACCGTCCACACTTTTCTGAAATTTCTATACAATCTGTCTAAATTCACAGCTTTCTTTTCTTAAAGGTCATTCGATACCTCATCCCCTGACTGCTAATTTATTCATCTACTACTACCAGCTTAATGATCTATATTGCCCCTTCCTATTTTTACTATTGGTCAATCTCAACCTTGTTCTTAAAAGGTTACTTATTCCCGCCGAGGTTGACTTTGCCTTTCATCCTTACGCGGTCGATAAAATAAAGTACCAGTAATGCACTGAGTAATTGCTGGCCTTGTGCCTAAAGTAGAAACAGTTACTTATTCATACATGTTTTTATATTCTTCAATGGACAAAACTCGTTATTTCTGTAGGGAAGACATATGTATATTTTCTTACTTTGATAATTTGTAATATATTTTACATAGATCACTAATAGAATGAACATACGGAGATTACCCCCCAGAAACGATCGTAAAATAATGAGTTTTACTATGAATTACCCGTATTTTGTTTAATTTCATTGTTTTCACTATTTGTATTATTTGTATATATATATATAAACACCCACAAATGAATATGCAATACCAAATTATATGAAAAAATAAAACAATCATACATATCTTCCTGTATATAATGTGATGTTATACACTATCGAGGTTGAAAGCAACTACTTACATTCTCCTACCCCTAGGGTCATAGGTTATATCCTAGCAAAGGATTGTATAAAACGACAAGAGGAGAAATAATAATAATAGTATTGATAATATGGATGATGATGAGGCTAATGATGATGATGATGATGATAGTGGTGGTAATGGTGGTTGTGGCGGCGGTGGTGGTGATGGTGATGATGATGGTAATGATGATGATGATGATGATAGTGGTGGTAATGGTGGTGGTGGTGGTGGTGGAGGTGGGGGTAATGATGATGGTAATGATGATGATGATGATGGTGATTGTGGTGGTGAAGGTGTTGGTAGTGGTGGTAGTGGTGGTAGTGGTGGTGACGATGTATTGTAATAGCATTCTGAAATGTTTTGATTGTTACAAGATATCATTGAATGGAATAAGTTAAAAGGAAGTGGGGATAAAATAAAAAAACAAAACGACACAAAAACAACAAATAACATATATTTCTGGAACAAATTCTATTTTAGAAGAAATATCTTCCTGGTTATGTTTGATTATAAGAGAAGGTTGTAATGATTAATGGCAAAAGTTAGTATATCAGTACATTAGAACAAAAGAGAGAAAAATAATTTTTCATTATGAAAAAATATTTGTTATTTGATAACGAGGCTACCATATGTTTATTGTATATAAACTATATGTTAATTGCATATGCTTTCATATACACCTCTATTATGCTTAACCCTTAGCATTTAAACTGGCTCTACCCAGCCAGAATGTTCTCACCTCCTTCTGTTTAAACTGGCCATAACCGGCTGCTCATACTTATCTTAAGGTATTGTTCTCAAAATCTTCTTGTGACGATAAACTCCACCAGTTGCAGACTGTGCATCAACATGAGATATTTTTCTCCACAAAGTTCGATCCCCAGCAGCAGAGTTTAAAGGGCAAAGATCAAGTCCAGTTCATAAGTTGACATTATCAAGCCATTGTTTTGGCTGCCAGTCTCTACTTCTCTTACCAGCCAACCTTCCTTCCAGGCATAACCTACCCACACCACGAGTTGATCTTTTTATATGACTGTATAGTTTGAGTACTCTTGACTTGACAATTGATGTAATTGGTTTAAGTTTGGTAATGTTGAGCAGCTCACTGATACAGGACGGTCACTGAGCCGCTTGCCAGTCATAAGTCTCATGATGTGATTCTGGAATGTAGAGAGCTTCTGAAGTGACCTTGTCGTCCTATTAACACAGTCAAGACCATATAACACAACTGGTAGGATGTAAGTATCAAAGATCTTAACCTTCAAATGATAGGAAACTCATTTTGATGTTAGTACTTCGTTGTTCTTGTTGAAAGCTGCCCAACCTAGAGCAATGCGATATTGCGCAGCAACCATTCCATTGTTGTTTGATGATAGTTTGTGACCGAGATATACAAGCCCCGTAACTTGAGCAATTTGCTGATTGTAGATTGTGAGTTGGAGATTGGCATTGTTTTTATCAGTTGTCATACACTTTGTTTTAGAGATGTTGATGCGTAAGCTAGCCTCTAGTGAATGTCTGGCCAGTACATTCAGAAAGTCCTGCAGATTAGTTCTCAAAATAAATAATATCAAAATCTCATAGATTCAATATTATGTGAGATAATTATATAATTAATAAAGTGTTTACCATGAAAATACAATGGTAAACATAGAGTATTGTAAATGCTAAAGGGTTAAATGCTGTTTTAGTGCTACAGCAAATTAAGTATAACCAGCTAAGTTTGAACTATTTGCAAATGAGCATCTCCAGCAAATGTTCATCATGCAAAATCTATTTAGATTCTAGTCTATTTCTATGTCATTACTGGTTGAGTGAATGTCAATGATAAAACATTAATGAATCTTGAAACAGCGCTGTTTAGCATCCTTGCCTACTACGGGCATTCTGTGACATGTTACAGAACAAAAGGATGAAAAATAAATATTTTGTTATGAAAAAATATTTTTTTTTATAGCAAGGCTACCATATGTACCGATAGAGTGTGGGTCAGATAGAAGAGAGAGAGGGGGGGGGGTCCATTACTACAAGCTATGATTGTGTAATCTGACAGGGAGCTACCAATCCAAAATTGAGAGATTGGTGGAGCCCATAAACTGACAGTTTTGATATGATCGAAAGCTTTGCTCATGTGAAAGGCCACAGCATTGTTTTTACCATATGAAAACAATTGGGAAATTCTAGGGATTTTGTAACTTTCTCATTATTAAGTTAGTATTTAGGACATAAATAACACAACTAAGGTTTTTACATGAAATTATGATGGAAAGTGTTTGGATAAATATAAACATGTTAAAATAAACAGCCAGATTCCGTTTCAGGCTGTTTGTAATTAAAAGAGTTGAAGAGAGAGAGAGAGAGAGAGAGAGAGAGAGAGAAAGGGAGAAAGATTGAAGGTGTTAGAGACTGTCACTATTACCTTTGAGATATGTTGTTAGTAAAAACTATTTCCATGTCTGATTGATATCAGGTAATAAATGCATAAATTTCTGAGAATGCAAAATATTTTCCATCTTTCTATCAGTCACAAATATTTAATTGAAAGTTTAACCCTTTAACATTTACATTACACCATATATACTATTGTATTTTTGTGGTAAAGGCTTTATCTTACATAATTATCTCAAATGATATCAAATCTATGAGATTTTAATGTTATTTATTTTGAGAACAATACCTTAACATCAGTATAAGTGTCCAGTTACAGCTGGTTTGAATAGAAAGAGGCAAGAGAATTCAGGCCAGATATGGATGGTTAAGCAGAAAAATACTGAATAGAAATCATATTTACTTTAGAAATACACAATATCTAGGCACAAACATGGCTGTGTGGTTAAGGAGTTTGCTTTGCAATCACATAGTCTTGAAAAAAGTTGAATAAAAATAAGTAGCAGACTTGAAAGAAAAAAGTACTGGGCTTCATATGATTGACTAAAGGTGATGGCTACAGTCAAATGCCTGAAACTAGTAAAAGAATAAAAGAATGTGTTCATATCTAAGCAGATAACCTATTTAAAAAAAAAACTTCAAATGTTTAGTTTATTTGACTTACTTATTAAACTGGGTTATGTATAGTAAGTACATTTTGTCACCACTTGAATAAGAAACTGTAATGGCTTTTCAAAAGCTAGTTAATCACTTGAATAAAAACCAGTAGGAATGGCTTTTAAACTGGGTTGTGTATAATAGATACAGTAATAATACACAGCAATATGGCTTTTATGTCTTCATAAATGTATCATCATATTATCATATCATATTATCATCACATTCTTATTATTTTAAATGTTTATTCCCAGGCTGCAAGAGTCATTAGGGGTGGTGGACTTAATACTTTGGAATTTGTTTCGGCTTTCTGCTTTCTGGGCAAATTGGTAGTCATTAAGATGTTGGCTAGAATGCTTTATGGTATTTGTACCACCTCTTTGCACGCTCTGAGTTCAAATCCCACCATAGTCAACTTTGCCTTTCATCCTTTCGAGTTCGATAAAAAAAAGTACCAGTACAGTACTGGGGTCGATTCTTCCTCTATAGAAAAAATTGGCTGTGTTCAGATCTGGAGAGAGTTGGGCTCCACCAGGCTTAAATGTGCCCTAGACATGCCATGTGACGGTGCCTCTACAACTCCACAAGGAATTATGGAATCTTTATCCTTATCCTTTCTGGGTTCAAATTCTGTAATCATCAGATTACATTGAGTTCTATCTACGGTACAGACCCCACCACCAAGGGTAGACCACGTTGAAATACACACACACACGCATATATATATATAAATGTAATCTGAGTTTTTCGAATATTAATAAAAATATTCGATTTGTTTGCAATTATGCAAACAAGCCAAGTCAGTAGAATGCATAAAGCCATGTCAGTAGAATGAGCCCCTCATTCTCGCTCTTGTGTTGGCATGTAAACAGAACTGCAGACACTAATATATATATGTGTGTGTGTGCATGTGTTCATAACTGTAACTATGTTTATGTTCCTTAATTTAGCTGTTAAAACAAAACAAAACAGAGATCAATAAAATAAGTACCAGATTTGGAAAAAGAAATGCACTAGGATTGATATGATTGACAAAATCCTCTTAAGATGGTGTTCCAGCATGACTGCAGTCTAATGACTGATATCAGTAAAAAAAATGAAAAAATAAAAAATAAAAGAAATAATATAATTCTTTGATACATATATAATTTGACACTATGACTAACTTACATAGATAAAAAAAACTCCCCATATGTATAATGAATTCAGCTATTAAACTGTTTAATTGAAATAACAAATATTCTATGGAGATATATTTAACAATTGAAATATTCAATATTGTTTAGACTAATGCTTTTAGAATAAATTAATTTAGTTTTGAAAGAAAGATGAGTTACAATTTTATTTGAAGGTATTTAATTGTAAGTCAAAATCAAACAAAAATAGAATGTTTCTGTAGCATTGATTAATGGTTAATTTATGTAGTGGATGCGCCATAGCTGAATGGCTAAGAAGTCTCCTTCACAATCTTCAGATGCCACATTTGATCCCACTATGTGACATCTTGAGCAATAGTCATTTACCAAACATATTAAGTCCACACTGTAAAGTAGACGTGTAGGCATCACAACAAAAAGCACCCAGTACTCACTGTAAATGAGATTGGCACTAGAAAGGGCATGCAGCTGTAGAAACCATGCCAGAAATCGGTTCTGTGTGAGCAAGACATGGTCACCCAACCTAGCATTGCTCACAACAGGATAACTCGTCTAATCCTATACCAGCATGGAAAATGGACGTTAAGCCTTTAGCATTTGCATCACTCTATATATATTATTATATTTCCATTGTAAAGGCTTTATCTTACATAATTATGTTACATCATATCAAATCTATGAGATTTTGATGTTATTTAATTTGAGAACAATACCGTAACATCAATATGAGTAGCCAGTTACAGCCAGTTTGAACAAACAGAGGTGAGAGATTATGGCCGGATACGGCTGGTTTAAATGCTAAAGGGTTAAACGGTGATGATGATGATTGACTGCTATTTTAAGTCTGTCTAATTCTTCATATAATCTATCTTGTAATTCTTGGTTTTCCTTTTCTTCTCTCCCACTTCATTTCACTTTTTATTGCAAACCTATTTTTTTAATTCAATGCTTAAAATATTTTAGCCTTCTCTCTTTAAAAGTGTCTCATAAAGTCTTAACATTTTGTCATTTTTACTCCTTTGATCATTGATTTGATATTCTGTTCATAATATTATCAAAAGTCATCTGCATCTTAAAGATTTCTGATCAATTTGACAATACTTTTGTTTATGTCTATGTTTGTGTTCTTTCCATGATATCTCAGAAATCTTTTGTGTCCACATCTCAAAAACTTTTGATGTCCATATTTAAGCTTCATATGGTTTAGTAGATCAAATATATTACAGGTATGGCACTAATTTTCCAATGGTTCAGCACCTTCATTCATCTGGATGTACTTATAGGTGGACATTTGAATTTTCCACAGCCCACCAGACTAATCAATTCATGTTAGAAGGTTTACCATATGATGTTAGATTAGTTTTAAACATTTGCACCTTCATATCACTGTAGTTAAAGGGTAAGGGAAATGTTTCTGACTTTGTAGTAATATTTCTAGAAAATTATTATATAGTCTGGCAAAATGGATAATCCAATGGAAAATCAGAGTTGTACTAGTATTTTAATAATTTGCTTTTCTGGTTTTGTTGTTAATGTTAATATATATATATATCCATGTGATGTTGCCATCACTTAGCCATAATAAAAAATGTTATATATATATATATATATATATATATATTTTTCATTCATATTTTTCATTCATATATATTTTTATTTGTCTGACCCAAATTTTCTTGGTCGTATTTTTGGCTGTGCGAATGATTGTTTAAGCATCGTCTCAGTGTGTTGGTATTAAACGTTAGTTATAGCTCTGGTTTATCCGAACTATTGAGCACTTTGCTGCACATTTCGAAGATTGTGTTTCGTTATTTCGTGGGCCGAAGTTCCGATTCTTGATAATTTATTTGTATATATATATATGTGTATATATATGTGTATATATATATATATATATATATATATATATATATATATATATGTATATATATATATATATGTATATGTATATATATATATATATATATACATATATATATATATATATATATATATATATATATATATATATATAACGGAGGAGTTGTGGTAAGGAACCAGATGGACCATAATGCACCAGAGTACTCAACACTTAGGATAGTAGAGTGGGTAATAGGAGAAAGTATGACCCCGACGGCAGAGCTCAAGCCGTTTCGACGGCTATTTCTGGCTGGATGGAAATAGCCGTCGAAACGGCTTGAGCTCTTCCGTCGGGGTCATACTTTCTCCTATATATATATAAACGTATATAGTTGAAAGAGGAGAGAAAAGAGTACTCAATATCGAAGTAGAGTTTAAATATTCATTTATTATGGCTAAGTAGTGAGTCTTGTTACTCAGGAGTTTCACTTGCACACTCAGCAGGATCATCAGACAAGATGATCCTGCGAGTGCATAGGAGAAACTCCAGAGTAACAAAATCCACTACTTAGCTATAGTAAATGAATATATATATGTTTCAGGAAAGAATCGTTGAACAGATTTTATGGGCAAAACCAACCCTCAAGAGACCCAAGGGTAGATCCTGAGCAAGATGGTTGGATTACATCCATGAGCTTGGCTGGTCACACTTGGGGATCCAACCAGATCAATTGGAGATGGTTGCTTCTGACAGGATCCGTTGGAAGGACTGTTTGAGGACTCTGCTCCCACAACCCTCTCAGGAATAAGTGGACGAAGAAGAAGAAGAAGAAGAAGAAGAAGAAGAAGAAGAAGAAGAAGAAGAAGAAGAAGAAGAAGAAGAAGAAGAAGAAGAATATATATATATATTACATGTGTGTGTATGTGAGTGAATGTGAGTGTGTATATGTGTCCCTGTGTGTGTGTGTGCCAGTGTGAGTGTGTGTGCTTGCATGTGTGCACATAAGTGCATGTACATGTCTATTGGTTATTGTACATAGTTAAATGTTATGTTGTGTTATTACAACAGATGTGTGTCTGAAGACAAGATTATTTGCTGTAATTTGATTGGTTTCTTCTAAAACACTGTAACTAATACCTCAATACTTCACATACAATATACTTTCCTTCTTGATTAATCGATTATTTCTTTGACTTCTGTCACTGAACTCAAAGCAGGCTAATTGGGGCATAACTTGACGTTGATTTTTGAGACTGATTTATAATTTTGCCTTTATTGGCAGTGTAGTCTGTGAACTTTGGTGCCAGGAAAACTGGTCACAAAAGAGATTTAATTGGAAGTTTCCTGGTTAAGCAAATCTCAACTAAATCAAGATATTGTAACCATTTCAATAATGCTATTGTGAATGGGCTTGTCACTGAAATTGAGGGGAAGGTGTATGTTTCATATGTGAGAACTGCCATTATTTATAGGAGCAAGACATAGTTAGTGGACATGGAACAGCAGAGAAGGGTGGAAAGAATGGAAATGAAAATAGTTTGCTGGATTAGTGAAGTGTCACTCAGAGAGAGGAAGATAAACAATAAATTGAAGATGATGAGAATAGAGCCATTGATGAATAGAAATAGAATGAGATGGTTGGGTCATGTGTTGATGAAGGCTGGGAAGAAGTTGAAGAGATGGTGCACACATGCAAAGATTGGAAATCCCCAGTAGTTAATAACCTCTATTCAAAAGATATGGGAAACAAAGAAGGAGCCACAAGAGTGAACCCAATCACTGATGATACTCATTCCCCCAAAAAGGAAACTTAAGATTCTGCCAGAACTACAGAACAATCAGCAAAGTACTGCTAAAAGTTCTTCTAAACAGAAGAAATCCTGACAGAAGAACAGGCAAGATTCAGGCCCAAAAGATGTACAGAGCAGATATCTGATTGCTAACTGATAAACATCTACAACACTAAACTGACCTCTATCATAACTTCACAAACTTCAAATAAGCCTTTGAGCATGTTTGGTGATGAAGGATTACAACTTCAACATCAACCACATTCAAGTAAAAGCATTGTATGACAAATTCAAACAGTGTAGTTCTTTGAATAACATCTAAGTATTCTTCAGGACAACAGTGGGAGTTCAGACCCTTTCATCAGTGCGTTCAACATCTTACTGGAAAACATAATGCAAGAGACACTCCAATACATCCATACCTCTGATTCCAATGGAAGACGGCCCATTGCTGGGAGTTCACTACCAGACTAGAAAAAGTATCAGGAGCATGTGGAATGAAGATCAGCTCAGAAAAGTGCAAGATTTTAATTAATAGTCATAATAAGTATACAGCAACCAACATCATGCTGAATGGAGGAACACAGGAAGAATCGGACACTTTCAAGTATCTAGAATCTACTCTGATCAAAGATGGCAGATTTCTAAAGGAGATAATGACGATACTCTACCAGTCACTTTCTGCTCTGACAAAGCTGAATGTCATATGGAAAAGCATCCCCATTGGTTTTCCAACGAGGCTCAAATTTTACAATTCCCTGGTGATTTTGATCCTTTTGTATGAGTGTGAGTGTTGGACGCTCACAGCTGACATGGAACAAAGAATCCTGACATTCAAGCACACGTGTCTCAGAACGTTGCTACACATGGAGCACAAAACAAACAGCTTTGTCAGACAGCTAGTTAGCAAATATGATGGCAGACAGGAACACCTTATGATGAAAAAATGGAAGCTTGTTTGGTATGGTCATGTATCCCACCATGACTCCCTGTCTAAAACTATCTTTTTATCTCTTCTTTGTTCTAATCTTGTTCTATGGTTGACTGGTTGGCTGGCTGACTGGTTGGCTGGCTGGTTGTTTGGGTGGCTGGCTGGCTGACTGGTTGGCTGGCTGGTTGTTTGGGTGGCTGGCTGGCTGACTGGTTGGCTCGCTGGTTGTTTGGGTGGCTGGCTGGCTGACTGGTTGGCTGGCTGGTTGTTTGGGTGGCTGGCTGGCTGACTGGTTGGCTGGCTGGTTGTTTGGGTGGCTGGCTGGCTGACTGGTTGGCTGGCTGGTTGTTTGGGTGGCTGGCTGGCTGACTGGTTGGCTCGCTGGTTGTTTGGGTGGCTGGCTGGTTGGCTGGTTGGCTCGCTGGTTGTTTGGGTGGCTGGCTGGTTGGCTGGTTGGCTCGCTGGTTGTTTGGGTGGCTGGCTGGTTGGCTGGTTGGATGGCTGGTTGTTTGGGTGGCTGGCTGGCTAGTTGGTTGACCGGCTGGCCGGTTGGTTGGTTTGTTGGCTGGTTTGGTTGGTTGGCTGGTTGACTGTTTTGTTAGTTGGCTGGCTAGTTGGTTGGCTGGCTGGATGTTTTGTTAGTTGGCTGGCTGGTTGGCTGGTTTGGTGGCTGGCCGGATGTTTTGTTAGTTGGCTGGCTAGTTTGTTGACTGGCTGGCCAGTTGGTTGGCTTGTTGGCTGGTTTGGTTGGTCAGCTGGCTGGTTGGCTTGTTGGCTGGTTTGGTTGGTTGGCTAGTCGGCTGTTTTGTTAGTTGGTTGGCTAGTTGGTTGACTGGCTGGCCAGTTGGTTGGCTGGCTGGCTAGCTAGTTGGTTGGCTTGTTGGCTGGTTTGGTTGGTCGGCTTGTTGGCTGGTTTGTTAGTTGGTTGGCTAGTTGGTTGATTGGCTGGCCGTTTGTTGGCTTGTTGGCTGGTTTGGTTGGTCAGCTGGCTGGTTGGCTTGTTGGCTGGTTTGGTTGGTTGACTAGTCGGCTGTTTTGTTAGTTGGTTGGCTAGTTGGTTGATTGGCTGGCCAGTTGGTTGGCTTGTTGGTTGGTTTGTTTGGTTACTTGTATATCCTCTGACATAATTTACACTGTAATTTCTCATGCATACAATGATATCAAATAACTCCCTTCTTTTATACCTACTCTCAATATCTAATTACCTTGACACACACACACACAGACACAGACACACACACACACACACACACACACACACAGACACACACACACACAGGCACACACACACACATACAGACACACACACACTGAGACACACACACAAGTACTCTGGGGTAGGAGAAGTTAACTGGCAACCTGCTGATATGATATAATCATGAATTTAGTGGAAGAGGTGATGATGGGGTAGTTGTGGTGTTGGTGATATTGTGGGTGGTGTTGGTGGTGGCGGCTGTGGTGGTGCTGGTGGTGGTGGTGAGGATGCTGGTAGTGTTGACGTTGTTGTTGCTGGTGGTGGTGTTGGTGGTGGTTGTAGTGAGGAGTCTATATGAATTTCTGTTTATGAAAATAAAATAAATGATGAAGAAAAGAAAACAGAGCTGTACCTATTACACACACACACACACACTTACAAACACAGTCACAAACACAGTCACAAACAGTCACACACCCACACACACACACATACACACACACACACACACACAGCCACACACACAGTCACACACACAGTCACAACCCCTCCCCCCATACACAGTCACACACACGCAACACCCACGCATACACACAGACAGATAGATAGACTTTATCAAATATACTCATGTTTTCTTTTTAATCTCTCTCATATATATGTCACACTGAGTGCATGTATGTTTGTGTGGATGCAGATATGGTTGAGTGGTTAAGAAATTCACTTTACAATCATGAGGTCCTTGGTTCAATCCCACTGTGGGGCATCTGAGATAAGTGTCTTTCTGATAGCCTTGGACTGAACAAGATATTGTGAGGTCAATTGAGTAGATGGGTATTGTGTGTGAATCCATCAGATACAATCTAACTGTAATTCAAAGGTCCAGCTTTATCACATATAGTGTCATGATGATTCAGGTTTAGAATTATGTTAAGTGTACATGTAACTGTTGAATATTGAATCAGGTAAAGTAAAGATTCCTTCAGTCACAGATTACCATGGGATTTGCACTTAGAAAGTTCCCCTCTGAGGCACAAGTTCAGGAAAGGTTGTTTGTAGAAGACCAGCAGTCACCGATACATACCAGTCCCCCCCTCTCCGGGTCACTGATGTTGTTCAAGGGAAAGGCAATGGCTGATACAGCTTGGCACCAGTGACATTGCAATTCATTTCTACAGCTGATTAAACTGGAACAACGTGAAAATAAAGTGTCTTGCTCAAGGACACAACGCATCACCCAGTCTGAAAATCAAACTTACAATCTCCCGATTGCAAGCTCAATACTCTAACCACTTACATGTAATTCATGAGCTGGACTTTCAGCTGATCAAAAAACTTAATGCTCAATGTTAAAAATGACAGAGGATCTATACTGTCTGTAATAAAATAATTGCAGTTGGTAAGCTGCTGTGAGGGTGAGTTTCCAATGTTTCAACTAAAGTCTTTCTTCAGTCACAACCTGATTAAATCAGCATCAGGCCCAGGTTTCATTGTCCAGAAGGTTGAAGATTGCAAGCTGACAAAATACCTATTGATCTTTGATAGGTTTCTTGTTGAATCCATTGCAGTAGAAACATCTGATATCCTAGCTCCCTGAACCACCTCCATGGCCATCCACCAGAAAGAGCTCCATGAAGTAGACTGGCTCTTTTAGTGTATCTCTCTTGCCATTCTTTCGATCAACACATTTGTCTTTTTTTTACCAGGACTATAAAACATTTGTATAACATGCTGTGATTTCCTTTTTTAAGTTGTATTTAAAAAATTGAAATTTGAGGGTGCTTGGCTATTCGAGTGTCTTAGTCTTGCTATCATCTGTGATAATGTCATGAATCTTTTGGCTTGTCTCAAAAATGATTAGAGAAAGATAGAGAGGAAGAGATAGTGGTTGTGAGAGAGTAGATTGAAAGAGAGACATAGAGAGAGGGAGAGGAGACAGAGAAGGAGAATGGAAGAGAGAGAGAGCTGGTGTTGTTGTTGTGTATATACATATATATGTGAGTGTGTGTGTATATATATATATATGTGTGTGTGTGTGTCTATGACCAGTGTATATAGATAACAGACACCCACATATATATATACACACACACAATATATATATGTATACAAACACACACATTTATATATATACATACACACACGTATATATATGGGCCTTCCAGTTTCATTTCAAATTATATACATGTCTGTGTATATTTTAATTATTTAAAAATTATTTTTAAGTGAACATAATTTAAAAAAAATATTTTGAAGTGAACATGACCCCTAGTTTACAAAATAAAAAATTAGCTCATTAAAAATATATAGAAAACTCAGGAAAGTTCTAATGCATTTATGAACTGTGTCATTTTTTATAGGTTTGGTCTTTAATAATCTCACTAATCCACTGACTCTGGACTGGTACTTTGTTTATCAAACCCCACAAATGATGAAAAGATTAAGGTAAACCTCAAAAGAATTTAAACTTAGAGCATAGAGAGTTAGAACAAATATTGTAACAGTAACAGCTCATTGCATTAAGTAATCTTTCTCTCAAATGATTTAATTTGCTGTATGATACCATAATAAAGAATCAAGATGTTAAGACTGAACACCAATAATGGGAAATATGTTGTTGTTGGTGAGGTTGATTAGTGTGAAGGACACCTTGCATTAAACAATAACATATATTTAAGAGCAATGTTGTTGAATCCAGGTGAAAAGTAACACAAAAAGTCACAGGAAAACTTCAATACATGTATAGTTTAACCCTTAATTCCTGTACCATATCAAACCTCTTTAGCAAAACGTTCTTGAAAAGTATAAAACTGCATTAAACTGTATCACATCAAAAATTAAAACCTTTACTATAATACTACAAATTGTCACAACAATCTATTTACTAGTAAAGCTACTATAAACATTTGAATTAACAAACCCACATTTAGATGTTTTCTGCTAAATCATAACAGGATATTAAGAGTTAATATTTTTTTGTTTCATTTTTATTATTCAACAAATTCAGGGCGGTGGATTGGCAGTATCGGTAAAAGGTCGGACGCCATGCTTTGCAGCATAGAGTTACGTCCCTTTACGATCTGAGTTCAAATCCCGCTGAGTTTAACTTTGTCTTTCATCCTTACGGGGTTCATAAAATAAAGTACCAGTAATGCACTGGGGTCAATTTAAATTGACTTTCTCCTCCCCACAAATTTCTGGCATTGTGCCTATATAAGAAACCATTATTCAAGAAATTGAATTAAACCTTGGTTTATTTTGCAGACATGAAATACCATTTATATAATTTGTGTTATCACAGCACACAAGTCAGAGATTGCTAGTTAATAATTGACTTAAGATATTTATTTAATTACCTTAATTATTATTTATTGTATTTAAATGTAATGTGACATTTTTTGCCAGAACAAAATTGTGATTCTTTTTCCTGATTTCTCTTTTTGCTGTAGCTTTATTTGTGTTCATCAAAACAATTAATCTATTTTTGTTTTGGCAGTATCGGTAAGGGTCGGACGCCATGCTTTGAAGCATAGAGTTACCTCCCTTTATGATCTGAGTTCAAATCCCGCCGAGGTTAACTTTGCCTTTCATCCTTACGGGGTCGATAAAATAAAGTACTAGTAATGCACTGGAATAATTGCTGGCCTTGTGCCAAAAGTAGAAACAATTATTTAGCTCCAGGTCAGCCCTGATCGTGTTGTGTCTAGGTTTACAACTATGCAATGTCCCCTATTTTTTTCAGACTGTTGGGTGTGAACTGATGAAAATTTGGCTGCTATTACTGACAGGTCAAGTGATCATGTAGTGAAGTGTTAGTCAATTTGGTTGTCATGATACCCTACAATGTCATAGACAATAGATAAATATGTCATGATTTTCAGAATTATTATTTAGTATTTGCACAATAAGATTGTTGTATGCTTTAACCCTTTCATTATATTTCTAACAGAAATTAACATACCTCTTAATATTGAGTTGGTGTTTAGGAAATAACATAACAACGATTCTTACATAAAATTATGTTGGATGGTTTTTAGATAAATATAAACACTTTGAAATAAACAGCACTTAGTATCATAGAATCGGGGGTAGTTTCTGATGGTTTGGTATAAAAAAATAACACATTGGATCATGTAATCCTCCTACATAACTCTAAAAAATCAAGGTGGTCACAGATGAAGTACCTTTGATTATAGGTCTGCTAGATAGAGGTTGATCTAGGGCTGAACAACAACTAAATATACTGTGTGCACTTTTTTCCACAAAAGGCGAAGTCAACTTTAGCAGGAATTAAACCAGGTGGTGCTATTAAGTTAGACATGGCCTGAACCAATACTGGCCAAAACCTATCAACATTATCAAAGTAAGTTAAGATCATTTTTTGAACAATTGACAAGATCCCTGACCTCATTCATTTACCAAGTGGGGGTGGAACTAATTAAATTGGACCAAGGAAACAGTGTTTCCATTGGTCTTTCCATTGCTAATACTATCCACCGGTTGCAACTCATGGCAGAAAGAGCAATGTGAAATAAAGTGTCTTGCTCAAGGACATAACACATTGCTCAGTCCAAGAATCAAACTTGCAACCTCACTAAGATCATAAAGGTCTGTAATTAAATCTCACAATACATTTTGTCCAATGCTTAACCAATTCAGCCACAAATATTTTTTACATAGACATACCTGTAAACACATACATACTCAAACATACACACCCAAACACATACATAAGTATTTTATATCTGTATGAGCAAGACATGGTCACCTGACCTGGTATTGTCCACAATAGGACAACTCGTCTAACCCATGCTAGCGTGGAAGAATGGATGTAAAATGGTGATGATGATGATGTGTTTCTCTCTGTATGTTTATATATTTGAGATGTGTATATCTGTGCCTGCATGTGTATATCTGTGCCTGCATGTGTATATCTGTGTATGCATGCATGTATGCTTGAATGTGTGCATGCATGTGAGTGTATATATATGTGTATGCGTTGTGAAGGCACATGGCTTAGTAGTTAAAGTGTGATGTTGTGAGCTTGATTCCTGGTGGTGTGTTGTGTCCTTGATCAAGAAACTTTATTTTACATTGCTCCAGTTCAGTTACTTGATCACACAACTTGAACACTCGTTAGAACCAATGGGGATCTAACAACACCAAAAGTGTGCTTGTGTGGGTGTGTATATGCTTGTATGTGTGCGACTGCATGCATGCCTGTGTGTATGTGTAAGTAAAAACATATCAAATATCAAGTCTGTCAACCATAATTATATAACATGTGTGTTTGTACATTTATTTGTATATATATATACACACACAAATATACATGCACACACACACACAAATATACATGCACATACACACACAAACATATATGCACATATACACATATACACACAATGGATTTCCTATCTATAATAAAAGATTTGCTTTCCATCACAAGGTCCTGCATTCTAACCCTACATTTGTTTTTGTAAATAGTTATTTCTCCAAAGTTATTCATACATTTAATCCTAATAAAAATTATCATTATTATCTTTAATCACTTCCATGTTAGTAATCAACTTAAACTATAGGGTTTCTCTTAATCAAACCATTATTTTATCAATATGCAAATTTTCCAAATTGTATGATTGTTCATATATCTAGTAATCCTGGTATATATGGCATACCAATCTTGGACTCCAAAAATTAAAATCATACAATATTTGATGAAATGGGTTTACTAGTAGATAAATAAATAACAAATGTTCAATCGCTCTGATCGATTGACAAGATTCCAGACCTCATTCACTTGCCGAGTGGGGTGGACCTCGTCAAATCGGACCAAGGAAACAATGTTTCCATTGGTCTTCCCATTGCTGATACTATCTACCAGTTGCAACTTCTGGCAGAAGGAGCAATGTGAAATAAAGTGTCTTGCCCAAAGACACAACCCATCACCCGGTCCGACAATTGAACTCACAACCTCACGATTACAAATCCAACTCTGTAACCACTAAGCCACGTGCCTTCACTAAATCTTCAATAGAGAGATATTATATTAGTCATCAGTCAATATTTTGTTGCATTTCTTTCTGAAGGACCAGATTATTTATGATCATTGTTTCAGTCAAATCAAACTATAAGTTATTATAACATACACACACAGAGTGAACTTTCAGAGTGAAGCTTTCCATTATATGAAAATGTCACTTTGTTTGGTTCACTAATACAATCTATTGTACTGCGTAATATTGTTACATTGCTGGTAAGAAATTTTAATGTAGTTCTAAAGGTCATTAGCATCATCATTATCAACACCTTTGGCAAGTAAGTGTCTTGTAGCATAACCTAGGCTTGACCAATGCTTTGTGAAGGAAATTAAGGAAATGGAAATTATATAGAAACCCATTGTGTATATATATATATATATATATATATATGTGTGTGTGTGTGTGTTAAGTTTTTCCGTAGAAAAGGTGAAGGAAAAAAAAGAGTGCTTTATGTATTGTATAGAGCTATTTAATAATTCTTATATGATAATTATTTTGTCTGACAAACGAACTGGATGTTCTTGCAAGAATCATCTAGTTTCTTGAAACCTTTGGGAATGAAATAATTATATTTTGTTGGTTAATATGTTAATATGCAAGCAGGGAAAGGCGGACGTAAAATGATGATAAAATGATGATGAGTATATATACTGTATATATGGGAAAAGAATCAGGACCCTGAGCTTCGGCTGTTTCGACAGCTAGTTCTGAACTCACTCTACTACCCAAAGTATCGAGTACTCTGGTGTGTTATGGTCCACCTGGTTCCTAACCACACTTCTTTCATTTTATATATATATATATATATATATATATATATATATATATATATTTCGTTTCTGAATTTGTTTAGCAAGATTCTTTATCTGAAAACGTGTGTTGAAACCGATATTGTTATACTTTGGGAGGGTCATGTTGCCAATAAGAAACACACGCACCAGTTGTTTTCACTTCAATTTATTATAATAAATTTATAAATTTCTGGTTGGTTGGTTGGTTGGTTCCACAACCAGATGATTGTTCATATATTGTCAAAGTTCTTTCGTCACACATTCTGTGACCTCTTCAGTGACTGGGGATTCTTTCCTTCGTTTTTGTGCCTCTCCTTTGTTCTGTCCTACGCCATCTTGTTTTTGTGTGTGTTGTGTGCTTAGTTTGCGCATGTGTTACATCCGGGTGTCTGTGTGTGTTTATATTTGTTTATTTATTTGTTTATTTACATGTTACTGGTTGGTTGTTTGTTCTATGTGCATGTGTGTTTTCATTTTGTCCTTAATATAAACACACACAGACACCTGGATGTAACACATGGTAAAAATTTCTCCCTACATATCAAATTCTCATAAATTAGCATCTATTTTCCATGCTTGCATGGTTAGATGACTGTTGGCTGCTGAGGCTAGACCGATCAGGTGACTAGGTCCTACTCATAGACTTTGTTTTGGCTTGGTTTCAACGGCTGGATGCTCTTCCTAATGCCAACCATTTTACAGTGTGTATCGGGAGCATAGTTTCTACGGCTGGATGCCCTTCTTAACACCAGCCACTTTGCAGAGTGTACTGGGAGTAGTTTATTGTGACAACCCCTTTACATGGTGGACTGGGTGCTTTTTGTCATGGCACCAGCAGGGCCAGACTTAGAATTTTTGGGACCTGGGGCACTTTGGGTTTGGGGGTGGGGATGCCTCATACACAAAAAATTTAGAATACACACCAAACACCCAATGTTACATATCAAATTGGCTGCCGCAAGCAATTGGAATTGAAAAGTTATACATATAGGTATTAAATTAAAAAAAATCTAACCATCTTCATTTTATATCCACTTTCCACACTGGTATGTTTTGGACAGGTTGTTGCAGTCCAAGACCAAACATATCGGAGCAACCTCATCTTGCTCATCCATTACATATTTGGTACAGTTTCTATGGCTGGATGCCCTTCCTAACATAACCACTTGAGAGTGTTTACTGGCTGCATTGTTTTTGCAATACCTGCACAACCACTTTACACAGCGACATCAAATACCTTTTATTAGAATATTGTTCTGATAACAACCTTATGTCTCTAAAGTTGAGAACATTTATTGAATTTTGCCACAGTAAGGATATTAAATACTTTTTGTAAAAATAGAGTTCTCCTTGTCAAAGGGATAAAACTAAAAAGCTCAGCAGAGCGCACAAATGAATTGCTACAGCCGTAGCTGGTGCCCACCCCCTCTCTGCATATGTATGAGTTAAATGTCATCTGACAAATAGAGAACAAAGAAAATTACCATGATCTCATTTCATATGATTTTAACAACTAACTGTTTTCATGGCTTTGTCTGGAAGGAGGAACAGTGCCCATAACCCATGTCCCTTTTTCAGGGTACTCCAATAGTAGTAGAAAAGAAGGAGGAATGTATCCTCAAACCAAGGATCTAGTTTGAATACTTGCAACAGCACGGATTCTTCTAAAGACACTAAAAAGACAGACAGTGCTGTTAAAATATTAGTAATGTAAGATACTATCTATGATTTTTCGAATAACTTAATCAAGAGTTTTCTCATTATTAAGGTGATGGCTGATGTTGAGAGCATAACTTAATAAAAGATTCTTTCATAGAATTATGATGAAAGGCTTTTTAGATAAACATAAACATTTAAAAATAAATTGATTTGAATTGTCGAAACAGGGTTGGTTTCAGGCAATTTAGTACCCAAGTAGGTTAAGAAGGAAGGGGGGGGGGCTCAGAATGTAAAGAGCTGGTACAAATACTACTAGGCGTCCCATCCAATGCTCTAATGATTCCCCCTGCATTTTAGACTTGAATCTTATGTATGAACTCTGGAAGGATGAAAAGCAAAGTTGAACTTGAATGGCTTAGAACTTAATATATAAGAAGTCAAAAGAAATACTGCCCAATGATCTAATGTGTCTGTCAATTTGTTACCTGTATGGCTGATGTTATGGTTGAGTGATCATATATAGGTTCCCTCATTGACTTGTGATGTTGCTATACAGTTGCTGCTGCTACTGCTGTTAATAAGGAGGATAGATGATGATGTTTGTGATAGATGATGATGATGATGATGCTGATGATGATCACAGTTCAATGAGTGTGCAAATGGAAATGCAAAACGTACATTGAAAAAACACATATATATATGTATGTATGTATGTATATATATATATATGTGTGTGTTTGTGTGTATATATATATATATATCTATGTGTGTGTGTGTGTATGTATGTGTATATATATATATATATATATATATATATATATATATATATATATATATATATATATATATATATATATATATATATATATATATATATATATATATATATATATATATATATATATATATATATATATATATATATATATATATATATATATATATATATATATATATATATATATATATATATATATATATATATATATATATATATATATATATATATATATATATATATATATATATATATATATATATATATATATATATATATATATATATATATATATATATATATATATATATATATATATATATATATATATATATATATATATATATATATATATAGAGAGGCACATGGCTTAGTGGTTAGAGCATTGGACTTGCAATCGAAAGGTTGTGAGTTCAATTCTCAGACCGGGTGATGTGTTGTTTCCTTGAGCAAGACACTTTATTTCACATTGCTCCAGTTTACTCAGCTGTAGAAATGAGATGATAGGGACTGGGGTCCCTATCATTCCACTGCAAAGTGGTCGTGGAGGTGCCACAGCAAAAAGCACCCAGCACTCACTGTAAATGAGGTTGGTGTTAGGAAGGGCATCCAGCTGTAGAAATCAAGCCAGAATCAGTTCCCGTCCCACCCTTGCAAGCAGGTAAAAGCGGACGTAAAATGAAATGATGATATATATATATATATATAACCCATATATCCCTGCCCTAAAAAACAAAGAAAAACAAACCGCAATAATAATAATAACAATAATAAAAAGGTCAATGTTGTAAGCAGCTAAATTAAGGTGGGATGGAGTGGGATCCAAGGTATGAAATTATGTTGTTTCTGATAGTTGATAGTGTCATGTGATGAAAGATATATAGAAAATAGAGGGGTAGACAGGTGGGGTGGAGAGAAGAGGGAGTAGTAAACTGAAAGAATTGGTGTATTTTAAATGCCAGTGTTAGTAGGCATTCACCATGCACAAAATTAGGTAAGTATGAGGGAAAGAAGCTTACTTAGTGCAATGAGCTGTTACTGCAAGTATTAACCTCTTTGTGACCGTATTTCTAAAGAAATACACTTTTTAATAGATTAATATAAAACTTTGAGTGGGGTTACTAAAATGATCTATTATTTCATTTCTAACATATATATAATGCTTGGAGGTTTTATTTTAAATAGAAGACTAAAGTTCTAGTTTGTAGGAAAGAAAATAAGGCGCCGGTCTCCTCCGGGAAATGGCCATGCTCAGTGTGTAGGAAAGGCGTAGGTAGAAACTCCATTTTATGTCCCAAATGCAAAGTATGGGTGCATAAAAGATGTAGTAGGATCACAGGTAAGCTAACTAAGAACACAGATTTTACATGTGGCCGGTGCTCTGGTGCAATAAGTAGCAGCAAGTGCCCACAAAATACTAACTCTTTCAATTGCGCAGAGGGTTCTATAGAAATAGTGGACAGCTTCCGTTACCTGGGTGACAAAATCAGCAGTGGGGGAGGGTGCTCTGAAAGTACAGTAGCTAGAGTCAGAACTGGATGGAAAAAGTTCAGAGAGCTTATACCACTATTAGCCGCTAAAGGGTTCTCCCTAAAAATGAAAGGCAGGTTGTATGATGCCTGCATACGAACAGCAATGTTGCATGGCAGTGAGACCTGGGCATTGTGTGCAGAGGATATACGCAGACTAGAGAGGAACGAAGCTTGCATGCTCCGCTGGATGTGTAATAGTAATATACGTGAATGGCAAAGCATAAACGAACTAAGGAAAAAATTAGAAATAAGAGGGATCAGATGTTGTTTACTCGAGAGAAGGCTACATTGGTATGGTCACGTGATGCGCATGAAAGACGACAGCTGTATAACAAAGTGCAGGGCAATAAAGATAGATGGTAGCCACGGAGTAGGCAGACCCAGGAAATCCTGGGACGAGCTGATAAATTCCGACCTCACACACTTACACCTCTCCAAGACAATGTCACTGGACCGAGACCTTTGGCGGTACTCAGTAATAGAGAAGACCCGCCTTACCTAAATACAAAGTAAAACCTACTACAGCCAGTAGGCATCTCTAACAAAATACACCCACCCCCACCCCACCCCTTCAATGCAAAGTTATGTTGGTGCCACAACATCCAGGCCAAAACAAATGAGATCGTGTAGGTGTCACGACAAAAAAACACACAGTCCACGCTGTAATGTGGCCGTGTAGGCAACACGGTAAAAACCTCCCAGTCCCACACTGTAAATGTGGTTGGTGTTAGGAAGGGCATCCAGCTGTAGAAAACCCGCCAGACAGTCCACGCTGTAATGTGGCCGTGTAGGCAACACGGTAAAAACCTCCCAGTCCCACACTGTAAATGTGGTTGGTGTTAGGAAGGGCATCCAGCTGTAGAAAACCCGCCAGACAGTCCACGCTGTAATGTGGCCGTGTAGGCAACACGGTAAAAACCTCCCAGCCCCACACTGTAAATGTGGTTGGTGTTAGGAAGGGCATCCAGCTGTAGAAAACCCGCCAGACAGTCCTATGCGAGCAAGACAACCACTCTTGCCTCAAGTGGGAAAACCCCCGTCCAAACCCATGCAAGCGTGGAACACGGACGTTAAACGATGATGATGATGATGATGAGAAGCCCTTTAAAATAGGAGTTTGTTTAGTTTTTATCTCAGGACCAGGGGCAGTTTTCATCAAGTTAGTATCAAAAGGGTTGAGAAATATAATTACTTCTACTTTTAGCACAAGGTCAGCAATTACCCCAGTACATTACTGGTGCTTTCTTTTATCAGCCCTGCATGGATGCAAGGCAAAGTTAACCTCAGTAGGATTTGAATTCAGAACGTAAAGGGCCATAACTCTATGCTGCAAAGCATGATGTCTGACACTCTACCAATACTGCCAATCCACTGCCCTTGATGAAAACTGTCTCTGGTCCTGAGACAAAAACTAAAAAAAACCTATTTTAAAAGGTTAAGAAATATAATTGTTTCTACTTTTGGCACAAGGCCAGAATTACCCCAATGCATTACTGGTGCTTTATTTTATCGACCCCTGTAAGAATGAAAGGCAAAGTTAACCTCGACAGGATTTGAACTCAGAACGTAAAGGGCCGTAACTCTATGCTGCAAAATATGGCATCTGACCCTCTACCGATACTGCTAATCCACAAATATAATTGTTTCTAATTTTGGCACAAGGCCAGCAATTACCCAGTGCATTACTGGTACTTTATTTTATCGACCCCGTAAGGATGAAAGGCAAAGTTAACCTCGACGGGATTTGAACTCAGACCATAAAGGGCCGTAACTCTATGCGTCAAAGCATGGCATCCGACTCTCTACCGAATAATGTTCAGTAGACAGTTGTATGACAGACAATGATAATAAGGAAATTCATTAATTGAGAAAAAAGATGGAGTAAGTGTGGATGAAGAAGTGACACAGAGGGCAATAGTCATTGATAAGGTTACAGGCTGTGATCAAAGAAATTTGACAATTAATTAATTATTTGATTACTAACTGATTGATGAATTAATTACCTGATTATTAAAACTGAAATGAAAATTTACTAGTAGATGTTTTGATTGGCAGTGTGACCATCCCAAAATGCAATATTTTTTAAATTCTTTTACTGGTTTCATTTATTAGACTACGGCCATACTGGGATACCATCTCGAAATGATCCTGTCAATCATATTGACCGCAGTACTTATTTTTTCTTTAAAGTCTTATTTAATTGAGCTCTTTTTGCCAAACTCCTATGTTACAAAGTATAAAGACAGAAACATACATGAACACAAGTACACACATTCATATATATACCTACATGATGAGCTTCTACAGATTCTGTCTACCAAATTTAACTCACAAGACATTGGTCAATATGAGGTTATTGTAGAAGACATTTCCCCAAGGTGTCACACAATGGGATAGAACCCAAACTATGTGGTTGTGAAGCAAACCTTTTACTCATGCTTGCACCTATATATATATTTACCACATAATGATGTAATTATCCTTGCATATTTTTCATTCATGGCCAGAAAATGTCCTCACGAACCAATGTATTGTCTTCCTGTTTTCATTCGGTTGTAACGTTTTTTGAAATATTTACTTCTGCATCTACAGATTGATTTTTCTCAGTTTCAGAAGATCCTGGAAAAGCACGAAAACAGCGATTCTTTGCTTAAACTTTAATCTGTACTACCAATATATATATATATATAAACACAGCAAAAGAATGTGGTCTCTTTTAATTCAAGTATTGAGTTTATTGTAGCCTTTTTTTCAGTGACATGATTTCCTTTTGAATTCTTATAATAATATATAATAATAATGAAATTATTGTGTACAGCGCTCAGGTGCACTACAACTCATCAAAGGTGCATGTATAGTACGTAGAATAATGTACAAATGTCAGGAAAATGAACAGTGTATGAGTCATGATATAATAATAATAATAATAATAATAATGAAATATTGTATACAGTGCCCAGGTGCACCACAACTCATCAAAAAGTGCATGTACAGTACATAGGGCAATGCACAAACATCAGGAAAATGAACAGTGCACGAGTCATGATACACACATGTGTGCATGTGTATGGAAGGGGTACATCAGGTGTAGTTTTGGCGTATTTCGGGAAGCATGAGCGTCTTAAAGGATGCAGTGTCTCGGCAGCTAACAACTGACCAGGCAGTTTGTTCCATGCTTCAGCAACTCTGAGCGTGAAAAAATGTCTACGAAAGTCATGGGAGCTGTGCTGTTTTCTGATTTTGTAGGCATGTCCACGTGTGTTAGACACATGGAGATCAAAAAGGTGCTGAGGGTTGCAATTGGCGAGATGGTTAATAACTTTGTGGGTATTTACCAAGTCCATTGCCAGACGTCAGAGCTTCAATGAATCCATGCCCAGGGAAGCAAGGCGTTCAGAGTATGGTAGGTGTCTGATGGAGGGTATGCGCTTGGTTGCACGTCTCTGAACAGTTTCCAGGAGGTCAATGTTCTGAGCAAGATAGGGGTTCCAGACTGATGATGCGAATTCCAAGTGTAACATTCTTTTTGGCTCTGAAGAGGGAATCTAATCGAACAGTTATTTTTACTGTACAAACATCAATAGTAAATTTGATAACGTACAAATTAATGATTAGCTTTCCGAAACAATTTGTCATCCAGTAAATGTAATTATTCAAAATTCTGATGTTGTTCTCTGATATTTAATATTTGTATATATATATAGTAAATAAGAGAGACAGTTTTATTCATACATCCCTACGGTCGGCGAGGTGAATAACACGTCCAACTGGTAACATATCAATGGAATTTTACATCTCGTTTGCATGTTTGTTTGAAGAGAATGTGTAAGGCAGTTATAATATAACCACCTTACATCTTCGAAATATGTATAACGAATAAAATAGGGATGTATGAATAAAACTGTCTCTCTTATTTACTGTAATAAAACTCCAGATGAGATCTTGGAGTGCTTCACATCTGTTAAAGAATAAGTCGGCAGATTTTTAAACAACCAACATATATCATCATCATCATCGATTAACATCTATCTTCCATGCTAGCATGGGTTAGACGGGTCCCATTTAGAGGCAAGTTGGGTCGGATGACCATGTCTCACTCATAAAGGAGTGTTTCTGGCTGGTTTTCTACAGCAGGAAGCCCTTCCTAACGCCAACCATATATATATATATATCTAAGGCAATTTTTCCAATTCCACCCCACCCATCCCTTCAATCTATCTTATTTTGCATTCTTTCTTCTGATGAAGGATTAGTGTCCGAAACGTTAAGGCACTCATCCTGCTATTTTAAGCGTTAACCTAATATATTCCTTCCATATACTGTGCCGATTGTGTTGTTATTTCTGTTTACCTTTTACACACACACACACACACACACACATATATATATATATATATATATTACCATCTATTTTTTTAATATTAAGTCATATTGAAATGACTGAAGTACAATATAATGATACAGTATAAGAATGTGCATTTGCATGAGAATATTTCCCTAACACACTCACAGGCACTCACTGATGCTCCCTAATAATCACTGATATTCACTGATACTCATATACACATAAATATGGGGTAACTGCTAGAAAAAAAACACCAAAATCACCATCAAATCACATCCTACTGTCATCTTAAATAAAACACAAAGGAAGCATTGAGCAATATGCAAAAGGATGGTCATATATGGAAAGTCATTACTTTCATAGTTCAATTCAATCAATGACTAAATAATAACAACACCCACACACTTATCCAACCCCTCCTCCCTACCATACACATATGTGCAGTCACTTGCATGTTAATTTCTTGAGCTGGCTCTTCTGTTGATTAAACAACCGGAACACTGATTGTCAGAACTAATTGAGGTGCAACAACAATGTGTGTATGCATGTGTGTATGCATGTGTGTATGCATGTGTGTGTGTGTGTGTATGTTTCAATGGTATACTAAGGTAGAAGGGGCTATGCCCATGACTCTCCACAAGCAATGTGTAGGTGGGTGGGTTTATACGAGATAAAAACATTGTGGCTTTCTTATTTTCTTTAGAATTTTTGGTCTAACGCCAGCCTGATCTTAATGTCAAGATTCTTCAGATCATACCAGACTTAATAACTCACTTGTTACACATGAAATAGTATAATTACCAAGACAATTTTAATTGCATTTATAAACGTCTTAAATTATAGCAAAACAGAATTATGTTTTTTAAGAAAATATTAAACAAAGTAAAATAGAAATCAAATGAAAGAATAACGATGAGATTATATAATTTGAAAATATATTTGCCACAGTGCAAATAACTATAATGATTTCTACTATAAGCACAAGGCCAGTAATTTGGGGGGAGGAGAAAGTCGATTGAATCAACCCCAATACTTTACTAGTGCTTTATTTCATCAACCCCATAAAGATGAAAGGCAGAGTTATCCTTGGCAGGATTTGAACTCAGATTGTAAAGGGTTATGATGCAAAGCATGGCGTCCAACCCTCTACCGATACTGCCAATCCACCTAGTAGTTGATAACTAAAGATTAAATAGTTAAATAAATAAGGTAAACTATTCCTGGAGATTGAAAAAAGTGGAGAAAAATGTCTGTTAGGAATCAAAACATATCTCTCATATGCCGTAAGAACATTTGCAAAATATATTTGTTTGGCATATGAGAGATGTGTGTTTCAACTCCATGCAGGTATTTCTCTCCACTTTTTTCTATCTCCAGGAATACTTTACCTAATTTATATAATTATTTAACCCTTTAACATTTAAACCAGCTGTATCCGGCTAGAATTCTCTCACCTCTTTCTATTCAAACTGGCTGTAACTGGTCATTCATACTGATATTAAGATATTGTTCTCAAAATATTTAATATCAAAATCTCATAGATTTGATATTATGTGAGATAAAGCCTTTACCATGAAAATACAATAGTATATATAGAGTAATGTAAATGCTAAAGGGTTAATTCTTAGTTATCAACTACTATTATAGTTACATGCATTGTGGTGAATATATTTCAAATTCCAAATTTCCTAATGCTTCATAAGTCAACCAATAATGTTTTACCCTATTAACTTCATCATCAATGATGAAAACATTTTAAGATTATTTAGATCTCCAAGCACAGCATATTGGCAGAATCAGGGGAATGATGGTGGGGAGATAATGAAATATACTGCCACAAGCTTCTGTCAATTAAATGAAGGTTGACCCAAATTTTACTGGATTAAATATACTCTGAGCTAGATCTTTTCTCTGATGGTATTAGAGTTTTGTCTATTTTTTCTACTTACTAACACTTTTATCTTTCCTCAGTTTACTTTGAGGCCATTCGATTCCAAATTTTACATCCGTGTCTGGAATTTCCTCTTTAACTATTCTAAGGATTCTGTTATGAGAACTAGGTCATCTGCATACAGAAGTTCCCATATATAAATATATAGTGCTGGTTGCATCTCAGCGTACTTAATAGGTAATGTTATGTAAACTCTCAGATAAATGGGTACCTTCAATCTATACCCAAACTCGAGTTTCTGCCTCGCTTAATGCAGCAATAGAGCACAGCATCCACTGTCTGCATTTATTATGCAACAATGCACAATTGGTACATGTAGCTTCATCAGCGGGTTTCACCTAATCAATAACCAATCGATCGACAGAATTCTATTCCAGTCCGTGCTGGCTATGACTGAATGTGACGGCCAACACAGGATGTTTATTTTCTATTTAAAAAATGACAGTCATTTTTTTTAAAAAGAAAATAAATATCCTGTTTTCAGTGTTCAATCAGTTAATGTTTGAATGTTTTAAATGCTATGGTATTTTAAACACACATTCTACTATATATATATAAGGAAAAAAGATGAAATCGAAAATGCAACTGGGGTCTTTTTTTTTTTAAAATATATATTTATTTGGTTCCTTTACCGGTTTCTTCTGCTTTTCAAAAGTAGAATTGAGATGGAGGGTTTGTGGTTTTTCTCATATGTATATATATAGTATGGTATGGTCCCGTAACTTCCGATAGAATCGTAGGGGCGCCGTATTGACATACAGTGTTTCTTGGGCATTTAAAGCCTGGCGAAGCCCATCCCTCTCCAGGATATATATATGTATAACATCACCATTTAATGTCCATTTTCCACACTAGCATGGGTTAGATGGGTTGTCCTATTTGAGGCAAGTTGGGTCAGGTGACCGTGTCTTGCTCATACAGAACTGTTTCTGGCTAGGTTTCTATGGCTGGATGCCCTTCCTAATGCCAACCACATTTACAGTGTGTGCTGGGTGCTTTTTGTGACACCTACTTAGTGGGGGATGTGTGTGGGGATTGGGGAGGTAGGTATAGGGGCCTGTGTATGGGGTGGAGTGTTAGGATGTGGGAGATATATGGAAAGGGGAATGAAGGCGAATGTGGTGCATATTAGATGTATGCTTTAGCCTGTGATGTGTATTTCGCAATTGATCAGCTCAAGGTTTGATCTGTATTGATTGTGTGTGTGTGTGTGACAACTCCCACCTTTGCAGGTTTAGCTGGCCTCCTCCAAGATATATCTCATTGGAGGTCTCTTGGGTAATTTAATGATAGGGACCCCAGTCCTATCATCTCATTTCTACAGCTGAGTAAACTGGAGCAACATGAAATAAAGTGTCTTGCTCAAGGAAACAACACATCACCCGAGAATTGAACTCACAACCTTTCGATTGCAAGCCCAATGCTCTAACCACTAAGCCATTCCAACTGTGGAATCAAAAGCTCATCAGACTTCTATTAGCGCAATTCTAATCGATACAGATCGAACCTTGAGCTGATCAATCACGAAATGCGTGTCACACCTAAATAGACTTAATGAAAATTTGACACTTCGTCCATATTATTATTATTATCATTACACTCTGCTTAGTACATTTATACCTACTGGCGACTACGCATTGAGTGTTCACTTTGGTGTACCATCAGTAACTTGACATTACAATCCCTAAACTATATATATAATCAGATAACAATAGTCTGTAGTAGGTTATCATATAGGAATTCCAATTGTCTTCCATGTCATATGTGTCTATCTTGTCTTTCTCATATGTCTCAAGTAAAGCTTTCCTGAACCTACACTTAAGAGAAAGGTCTTTTAGCTTCCAAACTCTTCTCCTCTAGATTCTCCTGTGTTTCCTCTTCTGTCTTGAGCTTATTTTGATGTTGCTGATAACTAACTTATGTTGGGCAGTGCATTCTTCTCCACGGAAGGGCTTAATATTTTTAACCATCTACCTATCTCGTTTTCTAACAAGTGTGAAGTCAATCTGGCTCATGTGTTTGCCTGACTGGTAGGTGATCTGGTGGCTGGCTGGTTTCTTGAAGTTAGTGTTGCAAATGGTTAAATCATTTGCACCACAGAATTCCAGGAGCTTCATTCCCTCTTCATTTCTTGAGCCATAACCATAGCTACCATATACACCAGTGTAGCCATACTTGTACTGTCCAACATGTCCCTTGAAGTCATCTGCTAAGACAATAAGGTCTCTGTTATCAGTAACTGAAGTTGTTTATAAAAGCTATCCTTTTGTTCCTTACTTAGGCCTGTTTGTGGTGCATAGCAAAAGATAACTGCTGTCATTCTATTGCCTATGCCTATTCTAAGTTTGATAATTCTGTCACTTACTCTAACTACTTTGTTTACCTTATCTATCCACTTCTCAGCCAGTAGGATGCATACTCCACCTACCCCTTCATCATTACCTACCCAAAAGAGCTTATATCTATGTTGCTTGCCTGTGAGAAGTCTTGCTGAGCTGCCTCTCCATCTCACCTACTTCAGAGGAGGAGAGTATTCATGACTGATGGTGATTTGAAGTGAGAGGCCAAAATCATGAGTAGGTGATGTAAGTTGTGATGTATTATTTTAATTAACAATATATTGCTGAATACACTACTGGAGTTCTATGAGTGGAAGGAACGTATTCACTAACTGACCCCTTCTTCTCCAATTTAACACTAAATCAGCAACTCATATTCATTCTTCCCCTAAGCTATCCAGTTTTGTACATTTATATTTTACTATTATACAGGGTTGCTCAGTTCTTTAAGGACATGTCTTTTAATAGCTCTAACTTGTTTCTAACTTGTTCTGATTATCATTTCTTTTCAGATAAAGGATGTCAGACATCAAGCTAACTCGGGCTGTAATCATTGCCTTAAAGGCAGTGTATAATGATTTAGAGATTGCTTGCTTCCTGAAAGTTGCACAGTTTTTTGTTGTCAAAGTTCACAAAGAACTGGAAGTTGCTGATGGGGTTTCTACAGCACTAGTCAACCGTAAAATGCCAATTAAGTGTCCTAATACCATCAGGACACCCAAATTTGTATGAAAGGTGTATTATCGATAAGAACTCCAGAAAGTCAATTAGTTCCATTGAAAATAATCAAGAATTTGAAGGGAGTTATAAATGTAATTAACTTTCTCATTGCAGTATCGGTAGAGGGTCGGACGCCATGCTTTGACGCATAGAATTATGGCCCTTGCCATTCTGAGTTCAAATCCCGCCGAGGTTAACTTTGCCTTTCATCCTTACGGGGTCGATAAAATAAAGTACCAGTAATGCACTGGGTAATTGCTGGCCTTGTGCCAAAAAGTAGAAACAATTATTAAGCTGGTGTTTGGAACGTAACTTAACAAAGGTTCATACATAAAATTATAATGGAAGGATTTAAGATACATATAAACACTTTAAAATAAACAGCTTAGTATCATAGAACCTGGAGCATTTTAGGGAGTTTGATATGAAAATGGATAAGTCATACAAAATATATATTTGACTTTGATGGCCCAATGACTTATGGTACGCACCATCATCAGCTTTGTATTATATAACCAGGAGTGTTTTCGGGCAGTTTGGTATCAAGTGGATTAAGCTAATGTTCGGATCATAACTTGGCAAAGTTTTTTTACATAAAATTATGGTGGAAGCTTTTTAGATAAATTATGATATAGATAAAATAGGAAAGGTGCTGATTTTCAGATTAGACCAAGGAAGAAATGTTTCCATTGGTCTTTCCCTTGCTGATACTATCTACTGGTTACAATGCCTATCAGAATGAGCAACATGAAATAAAGAATTTTGCTTCAAATTAACTCTAGTGTATTTTTGTGGTAAAGTCTTTATCTTTTATAATTATCTCACATAATATTGAATCTACGAGATTTTGATGTTATTTATTTTGAGAACAATACCTAAGCGTTGGCAAAAGCAGTCGGTTATGGAAGGTTTGAACAGAAAGTGATGAGAAATACGGCCGGTTTAAATGCTAAAGGGTTAAAACATGCTACCTCATTCAGGAATCAAACCTATGAACTTATGATCATAAGTCCAACACCCTAATAATTGTTTCTGATTTAGGCAACAAGGCCAACAATTTTAGGGGAGGGGAAAGTCGATTGAATTGACCCCAGTGCATTACTGGTGCTTTATTTTATCGACCCCCTAAGGATGAAATGCAAAGCTAACCTCAGTGGGATTTGAATTCAGAACGTAAAGGGTTATAACTCTATGCCGCAAAGCATGTTGTCCGATGCTCTACTGATTCTGCCAATCCACCGCCCTTAAGGTCATCTGTCTTCATATGGATATAAATACTTTAAAATAAACAATTCTATTGCAAAGTTTAATTCACTTCACCTTGTGATTGTGTTTTCTTTCTGCAATGGCTGAACTGTGATACCTTCACCTTTCTTCCTAATAATTTGGATAAATGGTTATATCAAGAAGATCAAAAGGAATAATGTATAGTTATTCATTTATATATTTATTTATCTTTTTATTTAGTATTACATAATTTAGTTCATAAAGAAAAATAAACTTCCTTGTAAGAATTATCTTTCCTTTAGCAATGAATTTACTTGTGCGTATATGTGTGAATTAATTAGCATCTCAGCAACTATTTCTGTTGGTCTAGAAATGTTTCCACTTTATATATATATATATATTGGGATAACAAGTTATCGTTTTAGGTAATCCAGTTAGAGGTTGTGAGTACTCTGTACTATGGATAGTTTTAATGTACAGTGTTGGTTGACTCAACAAGAGGTTTCCTTAGTTAGGTAGCGAGTTTGTGAGAATTCTCAAGCAGTTTATTCTTGGAGTAATAGTAGTGAAAGAGTGAAGAATAACATGGTCGGCTGTACAAAAAGGGTTTTATTTACAGTATTAACAATCATCGAAATACAGTATTCTGATGATTTGATCAGAGACACACACTGTATTTAAGGTTGAGTGACGCAATTTCGAGTGATCAGCGGCCTTTAGACTCACCTGATCAATGAAACAATTGTTAATACTGTAAATATAACCCTTTTTGTACAGCCGACCATGTTATTCTTCATTCTTTCACTATATGTGTGTGTGTGTATATATATATATATGTATATATATATATATGGAGGCATATATATGGAGGCACATGGCTTAGTGGTTAGAGCATTGGGCTTGAAATCGAAAGGTTGTGAGTTCAATTCTCAGACTGGGTAATGTGTTGTTTCCTTGAGCAAGACACTTAATTTCACATTGTTCCAGTTTACTCAGCTGTAGAAATCAGATGATAGGACTGGGGTCCATATCATTCTGCTGCAAAGTGGCCGTGGAGGTGCCACAGCAAAAAAGCACCCAGCGCTCACTGTAAATGAGGTTGGTGTTAGGAAGGGCATCCAGCTGTAGAAATCAAGCCAGAATCAGTTCCCGTCCCACCCTTGCAAGCAGGGAAAAGCGGACTCTATCAGGTGTTACGAGACCATACCATACCCTAGATTTATACACGTTGGTGTAATTTCAGTTACACACTGTATATATACAGATATAACTTTGTCATACACTTCGGTTGCTAGTGCACTTCTTACTATATATATTAATTAATTAATTACCAGGTCAAGTACTAATTATATGCAAACTAGTATGTCCATTTCAGAATAATACTAAGAGTGAATGGGTATGTATACCCATCAAATATAGGTTTCCTTGTGGTCGATTAGATGATGAGGGTTCATTAAAATCCAAAAATTGATTAAAAATGTTTACCATTTTTTTCAATTTACAGGGAAATTTGTATTCTATGGCATTTTTACATGTCCACAAGTTAGATATGTATATATATTTATACACAAGTTAGATATGTATATATATTTATACATGTTGGTGCAGTCTTAGTTACACATTCTGTATTTATATAGATATAACTATATATATATATATATATACATATATATATATAAATATATATATATATATATATAAAGATGGCTGACTGAATACGCACGTGTGTTCTTTTTTCTCCCCATTTTTTTCTCATTGTCCCCGTTCCTTCCTCTCAATACTCTTTACTTTCTATTCATCTTCTATTTCTAACACTATTTTCTGATGAAGGACTAGTGTCCGAAACGTTAAGACTCTCTTCCTGATATTTAAAGTCTTAAACTAATATATTTCTTCCATTCCATCTATTGTGCCATTTGTTTTGTTATTTTTGTTATTTTTGTTATTACTGCTACATACATACATATATATACTTATATATATATTTATATAGAAGTGGTTACACAACAGTTAGTTCACCATACCGAGAACAATTGTTTCACCTTAGCGGGTCCTCAGATTACGAGCTGAGGATCCGTTAAGGTGAAACAATTGTTCTCGGCATGGTGAACTAACTGTTGTGTAACCACTTCTACCTAACTCGTCCCATGGACTGAGTGCTCTACCACTATGGATATTACCTTCCGTGTTCTACCACTATATATATATATATATATATATACATATATATATATTCATTAAAATATGTTACAAACAGTTATTTATGATGTAAAGAAGTGTTTGGTAACATTTTAATGAATAATTTGCTCCATGTGTAAATAATCTAACACAGCAGGAGGAATTCATATATATTAAAAAAAAAAAAAATTATATTTAGCCGTGTGTACAGTTTATTATTATAAATTATTGTATTTTGAGATGATATAACTTTTTCACCTACACCTTTCCAGTTTTTATATTTGAAAACGAATTTCTTTATATATATATATATATATATATATATATGTGTGTGTGTGTGTGTGTGTGTAAAACATAAACAATATAGGCTCACCAAGTAATTACATTAGATTGAGTTTTATTTAACCACTGAAAAGGTCTCCATTCTAAAGTGGAATGAGTTTTGTGAATTGTGTATGTTTTTTCCAGCCTCTTCACATTACAATTGTTTTTGCATAGTTATATTTAATTGCATTCAGAATTCTTTAATTTGGAATTCCTTTGATCATGAACATTTCAAACAATACAATTATATTTCCCCCAAAGACCATTATATGGTATTATCTCTCCAACTGCTCTCTCTTTCTCTTTATGTATATATATAAAATTCTTTGTCTCTCTGTCTGTCTGTATTTTCCTTATGCATTCCCAAACGGCTCGACCAAATCAAATGAAATTTTACCAAGTAATAGAATTAGACCCTCGGAGTGCCAACATTTAATCTTTATTTTCATTTGGATTAAAACAATATAACACTTTATCTAAAATAATCTACTATAAACAACTATAAGTAAATGGATATTTTATAACATGATGATGATGACGTCACATTTTGTATAAGAGAGTGTATGTGTCTGTGAATGTGTGTGTGTTTACACGTTCATTACGTACATTACACCTTAGTAAGTTACATACACACACATCTTCAAGTAAATCATCATCATCATCATCATTCTTCGACTACTGTCGAGATGATGGATCTCACTCTCATGCCCCAGAATTCCCTGTCCTCCATCGCTGCCCCCAGGTCCTGTCTACTGATTCCCGTATCCCTAGAGATCATTATGATCAGAAACAGGACCCGGGAAAGCAGGGGCTGGACCTATATCAACAGGTATACCATATAGTGTGGTTCCCTGAGGAACAGGAACCCTGGTGCAGTTAGTTGCGAAATCCATCATCTTTTCAAATAGCTAATAATGTGTGTGGGCACCACTACTACACACATGTGAAAGAATTTGACAGCCAAGTCTTGAAGAAGGTGCTTTCTCCTCCGTGTGGTGGGTTACCCGGCGCCAGATACCAACCTGGCATTTATACCCTCGCCCTAATTGTTCGTGTTGCAAGCACTAGAGTAGTCGCTAACCAAAGCTACGGACCCACTCTATCCATCTGGAGATACGTTGTACTAGCTTACCAGCATACTAGTAGCAGGAAGTAACGTCAGGGAATGTGACTTTTCCGGCACTGCAGCGTAAATACTTAATCAGATACACAGAGAATTAAACACATGATTCAGACGCTGGTTTATACACACACACATGCACACATACACATACACACATTTATATACAATTATCTATATCCGTATCTACATATAATATAAAATATTGGAACTCCCATCATCCTTTTGAGAAACGTGGACCCACTACTTCTATGCATTGACACAGACTTTACAGCCAGGAGGATGATGAACCATCTCCTAGAGGTCACTATTCTTGGAGGCAATCATCAAGGAGAAAATGCATTTATTCCCAAGATTCCTCTTATCCCTTCCTCTACTGAGCTGCCATTGAAATTCTCAAGACTTCAGTTCCCTGTTAGAGCCAATTTTGCTATGACCATACATAAAGCTCAGGCTCAGAGTTTCAAAGTTGTAGAATTGGATATTAGAGAATCGCTTTTTACTCATGGGCAGTTATATGTAGGTTGTTCGCGAGTGGAAACACCTATAAATCTTCATATACTATGCACGAATCTGGCGTATCTGGTAAATTTTTTTACTGTTTATTTTTTTGTAACACACACACCACGGTCTGGCCTCATACTGTAAACCAGACAAACATCCAATACAATCATTTTCTCTTCTACCTGTATTCTCTTATCATCCGTTTACCCGTGCAAAGCTGGGTACGTCAGCTAGTATATATATATATGTATATAACACATGCTAGCGTGGAAAACGGCCGTTAAACGAAGATGATGATGAGGATGATGATGATATATATATATATATATGTATATATACCAGTGAGTGTTGGTGAAAGAAAGGGCATTCAGCCCTAGAAAACCTGCCAAACAAAGGGTTGGCGGTACTCTTTAGCTAGCACTGATGATTTACATGATAAATACACCCAGTACACTCTGTAAAGTGGTTGGTGATAGGAAGGGTATCCAGTTATAGAAAACATATCAAACAAAGGGTCAGAAAGACTCTTCAGCTGTGTCAAAACATGTCAATGTCACTAGGGCTAGCATCAAAATAAAATGCACTTGGTAGTTCACGGGATCATATGTAAGAAAATTGTGGACCCCCGGCCTGTTTGAGCACTTGCTAGGGTGCAGGAATGTAAACAAAATGCAGGCTCCTAGCCCACTGTAGGGTCAATACCCATGGTTTGAGTATCAATTTGGTCTGCTGACAACCCATTCAACTCTTACTAGCAGGGAAAGTGTATGTTAACCCTACTCTATATTAACTATTATATTTTCATGGTAAAAGCTTTATCTCACATAATTATCTCATTTAATATCGCATCTATGAGATTTTGATATTATTTATTTTGAGAACAATACCTTAACATCAATGTGAGCAGCTAGTTACAACCAATTTGAACAGAAAGAGGTGAGAGAATTCTGGCCAGATATGGCCGGTTTAAATGCTAAAGAGTTAAACAATGATGATGTTGATGATGATGATACCAGAAGAGAGATCAGTTTTATATGTTTATTATGTGATGAACAATTCTACAATAAACAAGCTCATACCCATTTTGGATTATCTAACATTATGTAACTTTATAGCTCAACTCCTTGGATCGCAGCATTCTTAGATATATTCAAATGATGGCTGGTTTAAAACCAGTCTGTCACTAAAGGGAAAGTGTTTCAATTTACACCCAACATTCAACAATATGACAAACACTATAGAAATAAAAATAAAAATAGATATAATAGAAGTAATGAAACATAATCTAGAGTGATTTTGAGCCTGGTCATTGTAGAAACATGTGTCATGTAATAAATATATCTAAAACTGATCTCTCTCTTCTGTTTTTTTTATACTCTCCAATCCTACCTGATACTTGTTATTTTAGTAGTACAAACATACATACATACATATACATATATATATACATACATGGAGGCACATGGCTTAGTGGTTAGAGTATTGGCCTTGCAATCGAAAGGTTGTGAGTTCAATTCTCAGACCGGGTAATGTGTTGTTTCCTTGAGCAAGACACTTTATTTCACATTGCTCCAGTTTACTCAACTGTAGAAATGAGATGATAGGGACTGGGGTCCCTATCATTCCACTGTAAAGTGGTCGTGGAGGTGCCACGGAAAAAAGCACCCAGCACTCACTGTAAATGAGGTTGGTGTTAGGAAGGGCATCCAGCTGTAGAAATCAACCCAGAATCAGTTCCTGTCCCACCCTTGCAAGCAGGGAAAAAGCGGACGTAAAATGAAATGATGATGACATACATACATCCATATACATATATACATACATACTTACATACATATGTACACACATGCATACATATATAACTATGGTTAAGCTTATACTGTTTCAATAGCAAATGAGAAAATAAATGTCTGATTTAATATGTTTTTTTTAAAGCTGGATGCCTTTCTTAACACCATCCACATTTACAGTGTGGAACTGGGTGGTCCCATTTTGAGGAGTATCTGGCCAGCTGGCTGTGTCATACTTTGCTCATAGTGGAACAGTATTTTGGGAGCTGGATGGTTCCGCTATGAGCAAGGTCTGGCCAATTGGCCATGCTGTACCTTGCTCATAGCAGGACCATGTTTTGGCTAGGTGTTTACGGTTGTTGGATATCCTTCCTAACACCAATCATGTTTACAATGCGGGACAGCCCGTCTAACCCATGCAAGCGGGGGAAAATAGATGTTAAACGATGATGATGATGATGATACATATCTTAATTAATGGGGAGAGGGTGATATAGAAGTTGACGAACCAGAACTAAAAATAAAACTAGCTGGAAAGACTAGGAACAACAACAACAACAACAGAAGCAGCAGCAACAACAACAACAGAACCACCAGCAGCAGCAGCAGCAGCAACAACAACAACAACAACAGCAGTAACATTAGTAACAAGAATGACAGCAAAATATCAGCCACAACAGCAACCATAAATTGATACATAAAATGGTGTTTTATAACAATAACAGCAGAATAATAAAAACATAACTACTACTACTACTACTACTATTACTACTACTACTACCACGTTGACCACCACCACCACCACCACCACTACTACTACTACTACTACGACCACCACCACTACTACTACTACCACTACTACTGCTGTTGCAGCTACTACTATTACTACCACCACGACCACCACTACTACTACTACTACGACCACCACCACTACTACTACTACCACTACTACGGCTGTTGCAGCTACTACTACTACCACCAGCACCACCACCACCACTACTACTACTACTACTACTACCACTACTACTACTACAGCAGTTGCTGCTACTACTACTACCACGACCACCACCACCACTACTACTACTACTACTACTACTACCACGACGACGACGACGACCACCACCACCACCACCACCACCACCACTACTACTACTACTACATGAGAACAACAGCAACAGTTACTATCCTAGGTAAAGTGAATATTTACTGACGAGATAAAATGCGAAGAAAAGATAGTAGCTTTAGAAGCAACAGCAATAGTAGTAATAGTGGTGGTGGTGGTGGTATTAGTAGTAGTGGTGGTGATGGTGGTGGTGGTGGTGGTGGTAGTAGTAGTAGTGGTGGTGGTGGTAGTAGTAGTAGTGGTGGTGGTGGTAGTAGTAGTAGTGGTGGTGGTGGTGGTAGTAGTAGTAGTGGTGGTGGTGGTAGTAGTAGTAGTGGTGGTAGTAGTAGTAATAGTAGTTGTAGTAGTAGTAATAGTAGTAGTAGTAGTAGTAGTAGTGGTGGTGGTGGTAGTAGTAGTAGAGGTAGTAGTAGTAGTGGTGGTGGTGGTAGTTGTAGTAGTAGTAGTAGTCGTGGTGGTGGTGGTAGTAGTAGTAGTAATAGTAGTAGTAATAGTAGTAGTAATAGTAGTAGTACTGGTAGTAGTAGTAGGAGTAGCAGCAGCAGGAGTAGCTACACTGAATGAGAACATATGGTCTTTGTTTTTACTCTAAACACTCATTAGTCCAAGCTATTCCAACGTTCTAAGTATCTTTATTACTGGAGCAAAAATAATAATTTAAAAAAAAACGACAAAACAACGACGACAACAACAACAACAACAATAATTAGGTTGTTTATATCTGTAAATCTTAGCCCCCCCCCCCCCCGAACTTACACATATACAACATACGCACTGAACACATTATGAAGAGTAGTTTCAACACAATAGACACAGCAATACACATTCTCAAGGTACTCAGAGCTGTGCTTGGTAATGCTGTGACAGAATACAATATAAAGAGGACTGATGATAATAGTTATGATTTCTACTATAGGCACAAGGCCAGCAATTTTGGTGAGAGGGTAAAGTCGGTGTGTGACCGCTACTTTATTTTATCGACCCTGTAAGGATGGGAGTATGGTAGAATGGGAGTATAATAGAATATGACAGAATGTGAGTATGACATGGTAGCATAACAGAATGGAAGTATGAAATGGTGGGAGTATGAAAGGGTGGGGGAACAATGGAATGGAAGTATGAAAGAGTGGAAGTATAACAGAAAGTAAGTATGCAGGAATGGAAGTATGAAAGAGTAGAAGTATAACAGAAAGTAAGTATGCAGGAATGGAAGTATGAAAGAGTGGAAGTATAACAGAAAGTAGGTATGCAGGAATGGAAGTAGGAAAGCGCGGAAGTATAACAGAAAGTATGTATGCAGGAATGGAAGTATGAAAGAGTGGAAGTATAACAGAAAGTAAGTATGCAGGAATGGAAGTATGAAAGAGTGGAAGTATAACAGAAAGTAAGTATGGAGGAATGGAAGTATGAAAGAGTGGAAGTATAAGAGAAAGTAAGTATGCAGGAATGGAAGTATGAAAGAGTGGAAGTATAACAGAAAGTAAGTATGCAGTAATGGAAGTATGAAAGAGTGGAAGTATAACAGAAGTAAGTATGCAGAAATGGAAGTATGAAAGAGTGGAAGTATAACAGAAAGTAAGTATGCAGGAATGGTAGTGTGAAAGAGTGGAAGTATAACAGAAGTAAGTATGCAGGAATGGAAGTATGAAAGAGTGGAAGTATAACAGAAAGTAGGTATGCAGGAATGGTAGTGTGAAAGAGTGGAAGTATAACAGAAAGTAAGTATGCAGGAATGGAAGTATGAAAGAGTGGAAGTATAACAGAAAGTAAGTATGCAGTAATGGAAGTATGAAAGGGTGGAAGTATAACAGCAAGTAGGTATGCAGGAATAGAAGTATGAAAGAGTGGAAGTATAACAGAAAGTAAGTATGCAGGAATGGAATTCTGAAAGAGTTGAAGTGTAACAGAAAGTAAGTATGCAGTAATGGAAGTATGAAAGGGTGGAAGTATAACAGAAAGTATGCAAGAAAGAAGTATGAAAAAGTGGAAGTATAACAGAAAGTAAGTATGCAGGAATAGAAGTATGGAAGAGTGGAAGTATAACAGAAAGTAAGTATGCAGGAATGGAAGTATGAAAGAGTGAAAGTATAACAGAAAATAAATATGCATTAATAGAAGTATGAAAGAGTGGAAGTATAACAGAAGTAAGTATGCAAGAATGGAAGTATGAAAGAGTGGAAGTATAACAGAAAGTAAGTATGCAGGAATGGAATTATGAAAGAGTGGAAGTATAACAGAAAGTAGGTATGCAGGAATGGAAGTATGAAAGAGTGGAAGTATAACAGAAAGTAAGTATGCAGGAATGGAAGTATGAAAGAGTAGAAGTATAACAGAAAGTAAGTATGCAGGAATGGAAGTATGAAAGAGTGGAAGTATAACAGAAAGTAAGTATGCAGGAATGGAGGTGTGGAAGTATAACAGAAAGTAAGTATGCAGGAATGGAAGTATGAAAGAGTGAAAGTATAACAGAAAATAAATATGCATTAATAGAAGTATGAAAGAGTGGAAGTATAACAGAAGTAAGTATGCAGGAATGGAAGTATGAAAGGGTGGAAGTATAACAGAAAGTAGGTATGCAGGAATAGAAGTATGAAAGAGTGGAAGTATAACAGAAAGTAAGTATGCAGGAATGGAAGTATGAAAGAGTGGAAGTATAACAGAAAGTAAGTATGCAGGAATGGAAGTATGAAAGAGTGGAAGTATAACAGAAAGTAAGTATGCAGGAATAGAAGTATGAAAGAGTGGAAGTATAACAGAAAGTAAGTATGCAGGAATGGAAGTATGAAAGAGTGGAAGTATAACAGAAAGTAAGTATGCAGAAATGGAAGTATGAAAGAGTAGAAGTATAACAGAAAGTAAGTATGCAGGAATGGAAGTATGAAAGAGTGAAAGTATAACAGAAAGTAGGTATGCAGGAACGGAAGTATGAAAGAGTGGAAGTATAACAGAAAGTAAGTATGCAGGAATGGAATTATGAAAGAGTGAAAGTATAACAGAAAGTAGGTATGCAGGAATGGAAGTATGAAAGAGTGGAAGTATAACAGAAAGTAAGTATGCAGGAATGGAAGTATGAAAGAGTGGAAGTATAACAGAAAGTAAGTATGCAGGAATGGAAGTATGAAAGAGTGGAAATATAACAGAAAGTAAGTAATCAGGAATGGAAGTATGAAAGAGTGGAAGTATAACAGAAGTAAGTATGCAAGAATGGAAGTATGAAAGAGTGGAAGTATAACATAAAGTAAGTATGCAGGAATGGAAGTATGAAAGAGTGGAAGTATAACAGAAAGTAATTATGCAGGAATGGAAGTATGAAAGAGTGGAAGTATAACAGAAAGTAAGTATGCAGGAATGGAAGTATGAAAGAGTTGAAGTATAACAGAAAGTAGGTATGCAGGAATGGAAGTATGAAAGAGTGAAAGTATAACAGAAAGTAAGTATGCAGGAATGGAAGTATGAAAGAGTGGAAGTATAACAGAAAGTAAGTATGCAGGAATGGAAGTATGAAAGAGTGGAAGTATAACAGAAAGTAAGTATGCAGGAATGGAAGTATGAAAGAGTGGAAGTATAACAGAAAGTAAGTATGCAGGAATGGAAGTATGAAAGAGTGGAAGTATAACAGAAAGTAAGTATGCAGGAATGGAATTACGAAAGAGTGGAAGTATAACAGAAAGTAAGTATGCAGTAATGGAAGTATAACAGAAAGTAAGTATGCAGGAATGCAATTATGAAAGAGTGGAAGTATAACAGAAAGTAAGTATGCAGGAATGGAAGTATAACAGAAAGTATGTATGCAGGAATGGAAGTAGGAAAGCGTGGAAGTATAACAGAAAGTAAGTATGCAGGAATGGAAGTATGAAAGAGTGGAAGTATAACAGAAGGTAAGTATGCAGGAATGGAAGTATGAAAGAGTGGAAGTATAACAGAAGTAAGTATGCAAGAATGGAAGTATGAAAGAGTGGAAGTATAACAGAAAGTATGTATGCAGGATTGGAAGTATAACAGAAAGTAAGTATGCAGGTATGGAAGTATGAAAAAGTGGAAGTATAACAGAAAGTAAGTATGCAGGAATGGAATTATGAAAGAGTGGAAGTATAACAGAAAGTAGGTATGCAGTAATGGAATTCTGAAAGAGTTGAAGTGTAACAGAAAGTAAGTATGCAGGAATGGAAGTATGAAAGAGTGAAAGTATAACAGAAAGTAAGTATGGAGGAATGGAAGCATGAAAGAGTGGAAGTATAACAGAAAGTAAGTATGCAGGAATGGAAGTATGAAAGAGTGGAAGTATAACAGAAAGTAAGTATGCAGGTATGGAAGTTTGAAAGAGTGGAAGTATAACAGAAAGTAAGTATGCAGGAATGGAAGTATGAAAGAGTGGAAGTATAACAGAAAGTAAGTATGCAGGAATGGAAGTATGAAAGAGTGGAAGTATAACAGAAAGTAAGTATGCAGTAATGGAAGTATAACAGAAAGTAAGTATGCAGGAATGCAATTATGAAAGAGTGGAAGTATAACAGAAAGTAAGTATGCAGGAATGGAAGTATGAAAGAGTGGAAGTATAACAGAAAGTATGTATACAGGAATGGAAGTAGGAAAGCGTGGAAGTATAACAGAAAGTAAGTATGCAGGAATGGAAGTATGAAAGAGTGGAAGTATAACAGAAGGTAAGTATGCAGGAATGGAAGTATGAAAGAGTGGAAGTATAACAGAAAAAGTATGCAAGAATGGAAGCATGAAAGAGTGGAAGTATAACAGAAAGTATGTATGCAGGAATGGAAGTATAACAGAAAGTAAGTATGCAGGTATGGAAGTATGAAAAAGTGGAAGTATAACAGAAAGTAAGTATGCAGGACTGGAAGTTTGAAAGAGTGGAAGTATAACAGAAAGTAGGTATGCAGGAATGGAAGTAGGAAAGCGCGGAAGTATAACAGAAAGTATGTATGCAGGAATGGAATTATGAAAGAGTGGAAGTATAACAGAAAGTAAGTATGCAGTAATGGAAGTATAACAGAAAGTAAGTATGCAGGAATGCAATTATGAACGAGTGGAAGTATAACAGAAAGTAAGTATGCAGGAATGGAAGTATGAAAGAGTGGAAGTATAACAGAAGGTAAGTATGCAGGAATGGAAGTATGAAAGAGTGGAAGTATAACAGAAGTATGCAAGAATGGAAGTATGAAAGAGTGGAAGTATAACAGAAAGTAGGTAGGCAGTAATGGAATTCTGAAAGAGTTGAAGTGTAACAGAAAGTAAGTATGCAGGAATGGAAGTATGAAAGAGTGGAAGTATAACAGAAAGTAAGTATGCAGGAATGGAAGCATGAAAGAGTGGAAGTATAACAGAAAGTAAGTATGCAGGAATGGAAGTATGAAAGAGTGGAAGTATAACAGAAAGTAAGTATGCAGGAATGGAAGCATGAAAGAGTTGAAGTATAACAGAAAGTAAGTATGCAGGAATGGAAGTATGAAAGAGTGGAAGTATAACAGAAAGTAAGTATGCAGGAATGCAATTATGAAAGAGTGGAAGTATAACAGAAAGTAAGTATGCAGGAATGGAAGTATGAAAGAGTGGAAGTATAACTGAAAGTAAGTATGCAGGAATGGAAGTATGAAAGAGTGGAAGTATAACAGAAAGTAAGTATGCAGTAATGGAAGTATAACAGAAAGTAAGAATGCAGGTATGCAGGAATGGAATTATAAAAGAGTGGAAGTATAACAGAAAGTAAGTATGCAGGAATGGAAGTATGAAAGAGTGAAAGTATAACAGAAAGTAAGTATGCAGGTATGCAATTATGAAAGAGTGGAAGTATAACAGAAAGTAAGTATGCAGGAATGGAAGTATGAAAGAGTGGAAGTATAACAGAAAGTATGTATGCAGGAATGGAAGTATAACAGAAAGTAAGTATGCAGGTATGGAAGTATGAAAAAGTGGAAGTATAACAGAAAGTAAGTATGCAGGACTGGAAGTTTGAAAGAGTGGAAGTATAACAGAAAGTAGGTATGCAGGAATGGAAGTAGGAAAGCGCGGAAGTATAACAGAAAGTATGTATGCAGGAATGGAATTATGAAAGAGTGGAAGTATAACAGAAAGTAAGTATGCAGTAATGGAAGTATAACAGAAAGTAAGTATGCAGGAATGCAATTATGAAAGAGTGGAAGTATAACAGAAAGTAAGTATGCAGGAATGGAAGTATGAAAGAGTGGAAGTATAACAGAAGGTAAGTATGCAGGAATGGAAGTATGAAAGAGTGGAAGTATAACAGAAGTAAGTATGCAAGAATGGAAGTATGAAAGAGTGGAAGTATAACAGAAAGTATGTATGCAGGAATGGAAGTATAACAGAAAGTAAGTATGCAGGTATGGAAGTATGAAAAAGTGGAAGTATAACAGAAAGTAAGTATGCAGGAATGGAAGTATGAAAGAGTGGACGTATAACAGAAAGTAGGTATGCAGGAATGGAAGTATGAAAGAGTGGAAGTATAACAGAAAGTAAGTATGCAGGAATGGAAGTATGAAAGAGTGGAAGTATAACAGAAAGTAAGTATGCAGGAATGGAATTATGAAAGAGTGGAAGTATAACAGAAAGTAAGTATGCAGAAATGGAAGTATGAAAGAGTGGAAGTATAACAGAAAGAAAGTATGCAGGAATGGAATTATGAAAGAGTGGAAGTATAACAGAAAGTAAGTATGCAGGAATGGAAGTATGAAAGAGTGGAAGTATAACAGAAAGTAAGTATGCAGGAATGGAATTATGAAAGAGTGGAAGTATAACAGAAAGTAGGTAGGCAGTAATGGAATTCTGAAAGAGTTGAAGTGTAACAGAAAGTAAGTATGCAGGAATGGAAGTATGAAAGAGTGGAAGTATAACAGAAAGTAAGTATGCAGGAATGGAAGCATGAAAGAGTTGAAGTATAACAGAAAGTAAGTATGCAGGAATGGAAGTATGAAAGAGTGGAAGTATAACAGAAAGTAAGTATGCAGGAATGCAATTATGAAAGAGTGGAAGTATAACAGAAAGTAAGTATGCAGGAATGGAAGTATGAAAGAGTGGAAGTATAACAGAAAGTAAGTATGCAGGAATGGAAGTATGAAAGAGTGGAAGTATAACATAAAGTAAGTATGCAGGAATGGAATTATGAAAGAGTGGAAGTATAACAGAAAGTAAGTATGCAGGAATGGAAGCATGAAAGAGTGGAAGTATAACAGAAAGTAGGTATGCAGCAATAGAAGTATGAAAGAGTGGAAGTATAACAGAAAGTAAGTATGCAGGAATGGAAGTATGAAAGCGTGGAAGTATAACAGAAAGTATGTATGCAGGAATGGAAGTATGAAAGAGTGGAAGTATAACAGAAAGTAGGTATGCAGGAATGGAAGTATGAAAGAGTGGAAGTATAACAGAAAGTAAGTATGCAGAAATGGAATTATGAAAGAGTGGAAGTATAACAGAAAGTAGGTATGCAGGAATGGAAGTATGAAAGAGTGGAAGTATAACAGAAAGTATGTATGCAGGAATGGAAGTATGAAAGAGTGGAAGTATAACAGAAAGTAAGTATGCAGGAATAGAAGCATGAAAGAGTGGAAGTATAACATAAAGTAAGTATGCAAGAATGGAAGTATGAAAGAGTGGAAGTATAACAGAAAGTAAGTATGCAGGAATGGAAGCATGAAAGAGTGGAAGTATAACAGAAAGTAAGTATGCAAGAATGGAAGTATGAAAGAGTGGAAGTATAACAGAAAGTAAGTATGCAGGAATGAAAGTATGAAAGAGTGGAAGTATAACAGAAAGTAGGTATGCAGGAATAGAAGTATGAAAGAGTGGAAGTATAACAGAACGTAAGTATGCAAGAATGGAAGTATGAAAGAGTGGAAGTATAACAGAAAGTAAGTATGCAGGAATGGAAGTATGAAAGAGTGGAAGTATAACAGAAATTAAGTATGCAGGAATGGAAGTATGAAAGAGTGGAAGTATAACAGAAAGTAAGTATGCAGGAATGGAAGTATGAAAGAGTGGAAGTATAACAGAAAGTAAGTATGCTGGAATGGAATTATGAAAGAGTGGAAGTATAACAGAAAGTAAGTATACAGGAATGGAAGTATGAAAGAGTGGAAGTATAACAGAAAGTAAGTATGCAGTAATGGAAGTATGAAAGAGTGGAAGTATAACAGAAAGTAAGTATGCAGTAATGGAAGTATGAAAGAGTGGAAGTATAACAGAAAGTAAGTATGCAGGAATGGAATTCTGAAAGAGTTGAAGTGTAACAGAAAGTAAGTATGCAGGAATGGAAGTATGAAAGCGTGGAAGTATAACAGAAAGTAAGTATGTTGGAACGGAATTACGAAAGAGTGGAAGTATAACAGAAAGTAAGTATACAGGAATGGAAGTATGAAAGAGTTGAAGTGTAACAGAAAGTAAGTATGCAGTAATGGAAGTATGAAAGAACAATGAAGTGCTATGGATAAAGAAGAAATAAAGCAACGCCAAAAAATGAAAAAAAAAAAATGAAAACATACTTTTGCAGCTCCATCCACGGGACATGGCCCAAATGCCACCCTATCGTAGGTCCAGAAGCCATCGTCCCCTCCCCCCTCCCACTCCCTTTCTTCTGTGGCCCAAGAGTCCTTGTTTGTCCCTCCTTTTCCTCTCATTTATAGTCCTTTCCTCTACTTTACTATACAGCCAGATCTGCTCTTCTTTACCTCTTCCCACTTTTCGTATTTATGTAATTATCATTGGTTTTTAAGCCAACTTTGAGAGTATGATCAACTTTAATCAAAGATTCCTATAGCATACAGTAGGCATTACAATCAAGGCACTCCTGTTATTTTAGGACAATCTAAGAATACATAATCCAATGTATCGTTTGTCCCTTTTTTAGGGTGGTAGAATTCAATCTGGTTGCTATTTTTAACAAGTTGCGCAACCATATAGAAACAGCAGAAAAGAGTCAAGTGGTGATGTTAACTCTTTTGATATCAAACTGCCTGAAAGTGCTCCTTGTTTTACAATTCAAAATTGTCTGATTTAACCCTTTAAACCAACCATATCCAGCCAGAATTCCCACACCTCTTTCTGTTCAGACTGACGTTAAGGTATTGTTCTCTAAATAAATGACACCAAAAGCTTGTAGATTCAATATTATGTGAGATAATTACGTAAGATAAAGCCTTTACCACAAAAATAGAATAGTATATAATGCTAAAGTGTTAAGTGTTTGTATTTATTCAAAAGACTTCCATCATAATTTTATGTAAGAACCTTTGTTAAATTAAGTTCCAAACAGTATCTATCTTAATAATGAGAAAGTTAGTTATATTACTAAATTTTTCCAGATACTTCATTATTTTCAAAATGATTTGAAAATAATAGGCAATGCCTTTCATTAAAAATATGATAACGAAAGGGTTACACTGAGTGATGACTGCCACAGAAGAACAGGGATGCGCTTTTCAACAGGCTTCCACACAGTGCCTATCTACTTATTTTAATTCCACCAATTCATTGTCCCTAGACTGGTACTTTATTTATCGACCTTGGAAGGATGAAAGGCAAATTTGATTTTTGAGATTTTGTATTCTTAGCGAAGAAATCGGGAACAAATACATTTAATCCAATGCTCTAACAAGTCTGCCATTTAAACTCAGAACACAATATAAATTCAGAGGATAAAAAGCCAGGGCAGATATTGCAAGGCATCTCATTCAATGCTCTGACAATTTCACCAATTCATTGTCCTAGACTGGTATTTTTTACCCTAATAGGATAAAAGGTAAAGTTGACTTCAATAAGATTTGAACTCAGAACACAGAGAGCCAGAAGAAATACTAAAAGGTGTACTGATGTTGTAAATAGTTTGCTAATTCAGACACTTACAAAGCGAAACCTACAGTCAGTAGGCACCTCTAACAAAAATACACCCCCGTCCCACTACCCCCACCCATCCACACCACCCCTTTCGATGTAAAGTTATGTTGGTACCACAACATCCAGTCTGAAACAAATGAGGTCGTGTAGGTGTCACAACAAAAAAACACACAGTCCACGCTGTAATGTGGCCATGTAGGTAACACGGTAAAAACCTCCCAGTCCACACTGTAAACGTGGTTGGTGTTAGGAAAGGCATCCAGCTGTAGAAAACCCGCCAGACAGTCCTATACGAGCAAGACAACCAATCTTGCCTCAAGTGAGAAAATTCCCATCCAAACCCATGCAAGCATGGAAGATGGACGTTAAACGATGATGATGATGATGATGCTGATGTACAAAGCACAGTAAACAACACTTTTCTGAAACACTGCACATTCTATTGATAGATATCATCATAGGCATGGTTGAGTGATTAACCCTTTTGTTGCCATATTTCTAATGAAAAATACTGCCTCTGATTTTCAAATAATTTTGAAGGTAACCAAAAATTTAGAAGGATTTAATAATGATTTCTAGTATAGGCACAAGGCCAGTAATTTTGGGGGAGGGAAAAGTCGATTAAATCGACCCCGGTATGTTACTGGTGCTTTATTTTATCGACCCCGTAAGGATGAAAGACAAAGTTAACCTTGGCGAGATTTGAACTCAAGAAGGATTCAATAATATAATCAATTTTCTTATTAAGTTAATGCTTCAAGCATAAACTTAACAATGGATCTTACACAAAATTAGAATGAACATTTTTTATGTAAATATAAACACCTTAGAATAAACAGCTTTGTTTGTAGAATCCCTGGCAGATTCAGACAGTTTGATATCAAAAGGTTTAAAATAAATAAATAAATAAGTAAATAAGAAACACAAGGAAATTGTATCCAGATGACAACTTTAAAAGAATGGTATGATAAAATTTGTAAAACGTAAAAAAGTAAATGAATGAATATATGAAGGAATAAATATGGTGTAGGCATGGCTGTGTTGTGTGGTTACAGAGTTTGTTTCACAACCACATGGTTTCAAGTTCAGTTCCTCTATGTGGTACTTTGAGCAAGTGTTTTCTACTGTAACCTTGAGTTGACTAATGTCTGATGAGTGAAATTTGGAAGATGAAAACCAAAGATGTCTTATATGTATATACATATGTATATAAATAGGGAGAGACAAAGCAGGCTTTGTTTAGAAATGGGTAGCGAATTTGAAAATCAGGTAGTAACATGTGCTTATGTTGTATTTGACTAAATAGAATTAGTCTGTTAGTTGGGATTTTAAAAAACCCTCTGAATGGAAAAAAGGATGAGTATTGACGTACATGGGACACAAACCCACATCTTTGGTAACACATTGGTCCGGCAAACCAAAGATGTGGGTTTGTGTCCCATGTACGTCAATACTCATCCTTTTTTCTATTCAGAGGATTTTTTAAAATCCCAACTAACAGACTAACACTATGTAGTCAAATATGGCATAAGCACATGTTACTACCTAATTTATATATATATATATATGAGGTGATATTGAAAGGTTTCTGTAATGCACAGTGCACAGCAGTCGACACAGTGGAAAAGCCCTTCATCTCCACAACCGAAGAAGGCAGGACAAAGTCACAGCTCAATCAAGAGCATGCTCATCATTTTTTGTCGACATCTCTGGTATTGTGGATTGAGAATTCATCCTCCAGGGCCGGACCATCTATCAAGAGTTCTACAGCAACGTTTTGAGGCATTTGAAGGAGACGTTTGGCAAAAGTAATCAGATTTGTGGAGCGTGACGAATTGGATTCTTCACAACGACAATGCACCCTGGCACTGAGCTTTCCTCACTAGTGAGTTTCTCACCCAAAACAACATTGTATTGCTCCTACACCTGGCCTATTCACCAGATTTAGCACCTCTGGACTTCCATCTCTTCTCCAAGCTGAAAATGCAGCTCAAAGGTCACTGTTTTAACACTGTTGCCAAGATCCAGAGTGAATCACAGAGGTCCTCGATTTGCTTACAGAAAACGAGTTCCATCTGGATTCCCAAAGTGGTTGGAACGCTGGGGTAGGTGTATTGCTGTGTAAGGTGACTATTTCAAAGGATATGATGTTAAAACGCAGGTAAATATAATGGTAGTGGTAGTGGCTGTGGTGGTAGTGGCAGTAGTAGTGGTAGTGGTTGTGGTAGTAGTAGTGGTAGTGGCTGACGTAGTGGTAGTGGTAGTGGTAGTAGCTCTGGTAGTAGTAGTGGTAGTGGCATGGTGGTAGTGGTGGTGGCAGTGGTAGTGGTAGTGGCAGGAAACATATCAGTACAGCAACACTACTATCAGCAGTTACACATTTTCCCTAACTCCATTTTATGTAGACTTATCTCAGGAATTGGCTGAAAATCCTGAAGCTTGTCTGTGAGTCTTGTTTTGACTGGTATTTATCAGACAACATACACACACATGCATACACACACATAAACATACACACACAAATACACTCATACACCTACACACACTCATATGTACACATATAAACACACACACACACATATATATATATACATACATACACACATATATGCTACACACACATGTATGTAGATATGTATGTAGATATATATGTATACATATATGTATATATATATATATAAATATATATATATATAAATATATATGCATATATATATATACACATATATATATATATATGCATACATCGACACATGCACACACACAAATACATATACACTCACATCATACACACATACACATACACATGCATTCACATAACTGTACACATCTACACACACACATGTATAATCCCCATATGCACACATACAGCAAGGCACGCTTCTGAAAATGCAAATAATGTTAAATTAAGCGCTGATATTAATTAGTTTAAAATTATAAAAAATAAATAAAACATAAATAAAAACAAAAAATAAAACAAATTAACAAGTAGTGTAAACAAGTCTAGTTGGCTTACAAAGAAACAGAAAATTTGAAATTTGAACATATAGTTGCCACATTGCAGATAACTATAATGATAGTTGAATAAATTGCAAACTCTAAATTGAGAAAATTTTCTATATCAAACTAATGGTTTCTTATATAGGCACAAGGCCAGCAATTTTGGGGTGGGGGAAAGTCGATTAAATCAGTCCCAGTACAGGACTGGTACTTTATTTTATCGACCCCATAAGGAGGAAAGGCAAAGTTAATCTCGGCGGGATTTGAACTCAGATCGATCATAAAGCCATAATTCTATGCTGCAAAGCATGGTGTCTGACCCTCTACAGAAACTGCCAATCCACCGCCCTATCAAAATAATGAATGGAATAAAGATAACAGTTATTATCCTGCATCAGAAAAATACAAATGATAATTAAAAAAAATAAAAAAAGATAAATAAATTGAAAAATTCTTCAAAGTAAACAAACAAAAAAAAATCTTCAATGGAAATTCCAGATGATAGATGCAGGCATGGTTATATTATTATTGCATTTCATCCTTACGGGGTCGATAAAATAAAGTACCAGTAATGCACTGGGTAATTGCTGGCCTTGTGCCCAAAAGTAGAAACAATTATTAAGGAGTTTGCTTTACAACTTTGTAGTTCTGAGATCTAAGATAGGTAACTTTGTACGGCACCTTGGGCAAGTGTCTTCTACTATAGTTTTGGATTGAGGTTGACCAATGAGTTAATGCTTTAGCATTTAAACTGGCCATATCCAGCCAGAATTTTCTTACCTCTTTCTGTTCAAACTGGCCATAACTGGCTGCTCATACTGATGTTAAGGTGTTGTTCTCAAAATAAATAACATCAAAATCTCATAGATTCGCTGTTATATGAGATAATTATGTAAGATAAAACCTTTACCACAAAAATACAATAGTAAATATAGAGTAATGTAAATGCTAAAAGGTTAAGGGGGAAATTTGGCAGACAGAAACTGCAGATGCTCCTCATATCATCATCATCATCATCCTCATCATTATCATTTGACGTCCATTTTCCATGCTAACATGGGTTAGATGGGTTGTGCCATTAGAGGCAAGTTAGGTCAGGTGACCATGTCTTACTCACATAGAACTGTTTCTGGCAGGTTTCTACAGCTGGATGCCCTTCCTAAGGCCAACCACATTTACAGTGTGGGCTGGGTGCTTTTTGTCATGATGTATATATATCATCATCATTTTACGCCTGTGTTTCCATGGTTTTATAGGTACCATGGATCTTTATCAGTATAGTATTCCCCCACTCATTACATTCCTTCATCGTCTCCTCTGTGAGGTTCAGCAATTTGAGATCACCTCTTATCATCACTTCCCAGGTCACCATTCATATACATTAACATTGCACATCCATTGAAGCATATATATATATTCATGCACACACACATACACACACAAAAACACCACACTCACATACACACACACACACACACACATATATATGAAGATATGTGCAGATAAAAATGTTTTTGTGTGGATCCAGGTGGAAGATCACAGAGTAATTATATAATTGATCTTCCACCTGGAGCCACACAAACAAATTTTATCCGTACATATCTTCATATATTTCTGCTTCCAAACGGTCAAGTCAAATGCTTACCATCACACTATGGAGAAACATTACCTTAGCATTTTTGTTTTTTCTTATACATTTAAATATATATATATATATAGAAATAGGATTTAGCTTCAGGCATAGCTGTATACAAATATGTATAGAAACTTCGTATTTCTAAAGAAACACGCTATTTAGGAAGCCGTAACTATGCAAAAACTGGGGCTAACGCCCTCTGGTAGGGTTCAGCAGAAGCAAGGGGGACAACCGTCTATGCGTTTCAGACTTGACTGGTCTTCATCAGAACAGTCCCTCCCACCGCTTGCTACTGCTGGTGTTGAGAACATTTATATATATATACATATATATATATACAAATATGTATTCGTGAATAATAAAAACAGAAAACTGGTGTAGGTATGCAGTTCATTGTTTTATGATCATTTTAGGGGGTCGATTGATTGAAGGAGATTGATTTATCGACTATCATGGTAGTGGTTAAGTTACTATCTATTTCTAGTCTGGAAATCCCTGTTCAATAAGCTGTCCTCTTCAGAAACACTAAAGTTCCCACAACATTATCAGTCCCACCACAACCAAGTGGATTACGATATATACATATATATATATATATATATATATATATAAACATAAAAAATGAAACACAATTTCATTTCCCACTCTTAGTATGGCTGTTACTTAAATATAAGTATGTACATGTACATACATATATTTATACAGACGTACAGTAGTGTGTATATATATATATACATACATGCCCACATATATATATATGTACGTATGGATTCACCGAACATTTATTATAATGCTCGGAGTGTTTGTAAACAAACATCCCGTATTAAGCCGTAGTGTCTAGCAACCATCGTTGCTCGTTTGTTCAACACTGACAAAGGAATGCTGTACTAGTTTCAAGCTTATTAGCTATCGTCAGCAACGTATACCTTCCTGCCAGATTGTAGAACGTATATACTTACCTTATGCATATTAACGGCTGAGTAACCCAATTTGCATATCGAGTGGGTTAATCGGCCAGGTGCACCGAAAACGATAAACGGAAAAAATGAAACGAAATTTCATTTCCCACTCTTAGTACGGCTGTTACTTAAATATAAGTATGTACACGTACATACATATATGTATACCGACGTACAGTAGTATATATATATACATACATGCACACATATATATATGTACGTATGGATTCACCGAACATTTATTATAATGCTCGGTGTGTTTGCAAACAAACATCCCGTATTAAGCGGTACGTACATATATATATGTGTGCATGTATGTATATATGTATACATACTACTGTATGTCTGTATACATATATGTATGTACGTGTACATACTTATATATATATATATATATATATATATATATATATATATATATATATATATATATATATATAATAGTAGAACACTGGTGGGTTATATCGGTAGCAGTACAGCACTCAGTCCATGGGATGAATTTAGTGAAATAATTGTCCCCGATAATGGTAAACTAACTGTTGTGGAACTACTTATATATATATATCAGAAGGCTGCGTGTTCGAATCACGTCAGGGTCACCACTTTAGATGACTGGTATTGGTGTATATATTACTTATAATAATATTAAAAAGAATAGAATGGCTGGTGCGTGTTTTACAAAGTTTTATATCACAGGAGTCAATAGTAACACAATAGAAATACTTTACCACGTGTTGTGATGGTGTAGTTGATGAGTTGGTCTTGACTCCAAGACTGGAGCGTATAAAGAAGAGAGAGAGAAGGCAGGACTTATCTCTTCATAGGCAGAAGTCAGCTCCAAAATTATGCGTGTTGTCTCTTCGCAAGTCACCGCCGGAGAGAGAAATATTTTTGGTGACGTCAGAGCTATGTGTAGGTAACTCTGCATAGCTGTCTCCAAGCACATGGCAGGTGTCGCTTCACTATATATATATATATATATATATATATATATATATATATATATATATATATATATATATATACATACATATATATGTATCATCATTATCGTCACCCTTTAATGTCCATTTTTCCATGCTAGCATGGATTAAATGAGTTGTTCTATTGTGAGGCAAGTCAGATCAGATAACTGTGTCTTGCTCATACATATGTGTGTGTCTGTGTTTATGTTTATATCCTGTAACTTAGCAGTTTGACAAACAGAGATTGATGAAATAAGTACCTGACTTTAAAAAATATATACTGAGGTCAACATGATTGACTAAATCAAAGCAGCGCCACAACATTGCTATTGTCTAATGGCTGAAACCAGTAAAAGAGTAAATGAATAAACTAAAAATTCTTCAATGAAAATTCCAGAAGATATCTTATGATTGGCAGCATATCTATTTAGGCTTTTCTACCAAACCAGTGAGTGAGGAAAAGAAAGAGGGAGAAAGCAGAGAGAAGGAGGAATATATCTTGGTTGTATGCCAGAACAGTTAGTATTTAATTTACAAATGGTTTGCTGGGTTTCCTGTTTGGAAGTTCAACTGCTGGCAAACAGTTCATAATTGTGCCCATTCCTCTTAGGTCTGGGAAGTGAATCTGGATGCTAGCATGGCTTAATGTTTAAGAAGTTCCCTGGGAAATAACAAGGTCCCAGGTTTGATCCTTCTGCATCACATCTTGGGTATGTGCCATAGCACACATTGAAACTAATGATAGCATTGCATGACTTCTTGGTGGCCAAAGGGTTGAAATCTTCAGTGGAAAAGTAAGCGCTAAAGTTTGAAATCTGTTCCAAGTTTGGAGGCTCATCAAATCATAGCTTATCCTGGTTTCAAGCACTTTAGAGTACACATTTCACTCCTGGACAGGATGCCAGTCTATTGCAGAGTTACCCCCAGATATTGCTGGGACTCATTTCCAGCTGAACTGATTGGAGTAATGTGTAATGTGACCAGAATACAATGGCTCACCTGGTCCAGGAACCCACAATATTATGACCTTAAGTGCAACACCATAAGCACTAGGCTACACACCTTTCTGGTAGGGAACAAAAAGAAGTTAGATTTAGACTGGAAACCTGTTCTGAACATTTGCAACAGAGTGGACTCTACCAAAGGCACTCAACAGCTAGGTGGGGTGGTGATGTTAACCAAGGTGAATGGATTAACCCTTTGATACCAAACCACTTGAAACAATTGCTGGTTCTACAATACAACACTCTTTGTTTTAAAGTGTTTTATTTATCTAAAAACCTTCCATCATAATTTTATGTAAGAACCCTTGTTAAGTTATGTTCCAAACACAAGCTTAATAATGAGAAAATTTCTATTTTACTAAATCCCTTTTTGATTATTTTCAAAATGATTTAAAAATCATTGGTTAAAGGTTAAGTCTACCACTCCAAAACAAGGAATAATACCACTAATGAATTTTTACAGTTTCACTTTCAAGGATATGGTTGGCTCAAAGGTATGGTGGAAGACAATTAATTACCCCTTTCATTAGTTTATTTTCCAGATATTCCTAAAACAAAACAAAACAAAAAAAAAAAGATGAAATGGTCACAGCTAGAATGTTTTTCATCTTAGATCTTCTTAACACGGCTGACTTGGGAGCGAAATATCAGCAAAAATAACATCTGGAATGGACCTCCATCAGTTTCAACAATGAATGTTCTAGTTGATTTGATTAAAGGAACTGTCTGCTCCTGAATTAATGTGTAACAGATGTGTAATTCTTATGTAATTCTCAGAGAGATTTAACAGGACAGTGTGTGACAAGACTGGCCATTTGAATTACAGTTACAGTCCATCCAACAAGCTTCAAAACAGATTATATGTATCCAATTTCACTTCAAGGTTTGGGTTGACTTAATCCTTTAGCATTTAAACTAGCTGTATCCGGCCAGAATTCTCTCACCTCTTTCAGTTAAAACTGGCTGTAATCGGCTACTTATACTATTGTTAAGGTATTGTTCTCAAAATAAATAACATCAAGATCTCATAGATTCGATATTATGTAAGATAATTATGTGAGGTAAAGCCTTTACCATGAAAATATAATAATATATATATAGATTAATGTAAATACTAAAGGGTTAAGGCTATGGTAAATGACATTTGTCCAAGATTCCATGCAGTAGGATCAAGCCCAGGACCTCATATTTGCAAAGTAAACTTCTTAACCATACAGCCATGCTGTGTCCACAACAACAATTACAAGAAAATTCATTAGACTATATTCAAAATAAAAAGAATCACAACACTCCCCACCAAAACATTACATCATTAGAAAAGGCTGTCATATATTTATCATCTCTATTGAATAAAACATTTACAACAACAATAACAACAATAAGAATAACAACAACAGCAAACAACAACAACAACAACAGTAGCAATAGCAGTAACAACAACAATAATAGCAATAACAACAAAAACGACAACTGTAACAGCTGCAACAACAACAAAAACAACAACAGCAACAATAGCAGTAACAACAACAACAACAACAACTGCAACAGCTGCAACAACAACAACAACAACAACAACAACAACAACAACAACGACGACAACGACGACAACAACAACAACTACAACAGCTACAACAGCTGCAATGATAACAACAACAATGACTACAACTGTGTAGATGCCAACCTTGATGTATATTCCTAAACATATCCAATTAAATCATTGTAACTTCCTTATTTCAGCTTACTTATGGAACAAACAAGAAGAAGAAGAAAAAGAAGAAGAAAAAGAAGAAGAAAAAGAAGAAGAAAAAGATGAGAAGAAGAAGAAAAAATAAATAAATAAGCAACAGAAGGAAATTATATCCAGATGACTTCTTTAAATAATGGTATGATAAAATTTGTAAAATGTAAAAATATATATAAATAAATGATGTGTTGTTTCCTTGAGCAAGACATTTTATTTCACATTGCTCCAGTTTACTCAGCTGTAGAAATGAGATGATAGGGACTGGGGTCCAACAGTTTCCATTGACTTCTAATGCTCTGCACCTTTTTATGCAGCTGTCATCCTTCATAGGCATCATATGTCCATACCAACACAACCGCCTCTCCTGCACACAGCATTTGATTCCTCTTATGCTCAGTCTCTCTCTCAATTCATTCATGCTTTGCCGTTTGCGTATATTACTATTACACATCCATTGGAGCATGCAGGCTTCGTTTCTTTCTAATCTACGTAAGTCTTCTACCTTCAGCGCCCAGGTCTCACTACCATGTAACATTGCTGTTCGGATACACGCATCATACAGTCTGCCTTTCATTTTGAGGGAGAAGCCTTTTGCAGCTAGCAGTGGCAGTAGTTCCCTGAACTTCTTCCATCCCGTTCTTACCCTAGTTATTGTACTTTCTGAACATCCACTTCCGCTGCTAATTCGGTCACCTAGGTAGCAGAAGCTGTCTACTGTTTCTACAGAACCCTCCCAGAGATTGGTGGTACTTGTTTCCTGTGGCTGTTTGCTGCTTGCTGTCCCAGCACAGCTGCTACATGTGAAGCCTACATTCTTAATTAAGCTCCCTGAGATCCCGCTACATCTCTTGTGTACCCATTGTTTGCATTTGGGGCAGAGAATGGAGTTCCTACCTACACCTTTCCTACATACTGAGCAAGGCCATTTCCCTGAGGGGATCTGGGTTCTGTTTTCTCGTCTACTTACAAGGACCTTAGTCTTTGTCATGTTGACTTTGAGACCCTTTCTTTCTAGCCCCTGCTTCCAAGTTTGGAATTTCTTCTCTAGTTCTACCATAGATTCAGCTATAAGTGTGAGGTAATCTGCATACAAGAGTTCCCATGGGCATCCGGTCTTAAACTCCTCCGTTATTGCCTGCAGGACGATGATGAACAGGAGAGGGCTAAGAACGGAGCCCTGGTGGACACCGAACTGAACACTAAATTCCTCGCTATACTCATTGCTAATCATAACTTTGCTGACTGCTCCCCTATACATGGCTTGTACAGCTTTCACAAGCCATTCATCTACTCCTAGTTTTCTAAGAGCCCACCAGATTACAGCACGAGGAACTCTGTCAAAGGCTTTCTCGTGTGTATATATATATATATATATATATATATATATATATATATATATATATATATAT
>OZ024741.1:366860775-366873275 GCA_964016885.1 Eledone cirrhosa | reverse complement strand
AGAGCTCACAATTGTAAGGTCATGAATTTAATTCCTGGACTGGGTAGTGTGTTGTGTCAAGACACTTTATTTCACATTGTGTCAGTTCACTCAGCTGGAAAAAATGAGCTATACTTACCTTGGACAATATTAGTGCCATGGAGAGGAGAGATTAACATGCATGGGCAAATGCTGGTCTTTCACACACAAAACACTTGTCCAAGTTTATGCCTGGGAACAGAACATTCCATATGCAAACCCATGGTCAGTGATGATAGAAGGAGGGCTATTAAATGTTTGATAGACCACTGTATAATAATCTACAAATATATCACTGTTTTGATGGATCTACAGTTGAAACCAAGCTGTTGGTAGTAGGAATGTCAGAGAATAGGGATTGGCTAACTATGTTGTGAAATCTGTGAAGCAATGTTGTCAGGTGGCAAGAGCTGGTTTTAACAGTTTTATTTGATGAGTGTTTGGAATTTATGTATAACTGGGAAGTGTTTATCTTGTATTGGTATGTGGGTATTTTACATTAATACTATATGTATCTTATGACACTCTTTCTGGAGATGCAAGTTTGTGAGGAGTGTTTCTTGTAATCTATAGTATAAGACACAGGTAGCCAAAAAAAAAACATTATACTTATAGAGTACATATTTTCCAGGTAGATTTAAGCAGCATACATACTTCTCAAAGTCTAGAGATAGAATAAGTCACCCTCTCTTTCACAATGTGTCCAGAAACTATTTCTCTTTCCCTTCTCTTTCTCTTTCTTTTTAATGTAAGAAACAAAGGAAAGAAACCAATTGTCAGATGAGACCAAAGAAACCATTTCCATTTGTCTTGCCATTGCTGACAATATCTGCCAGTTACAGGAGTAGGTAGAAGTAGGTGGGATTTAAACTCATAGAGTCAGATCAGATACTGTAGTATATCCTATCCCACTCTCAACAATTTTACTAATCAATCTCACCTAGACTGGTACTTTATTTATAGACCTTGTAAGGACGAAAGGTAAAGTTGCCCTTAACAAGATTTTAACTCAGTGCACAGACAACCAGAGTAAATACTGTGGCATTTTATCCAGTGCTTAACAACTCTGAAAATTCTTTACCTTCTTCAATGTAATTGTTTCTAAATTAGACATTAACCCTTTAGCATTTAAACCGGTCGTATCCAACCAGAATTCTCTCACCACTTTCTGTTCAAACCAGCCATAACCAGCTGCTAATGCCAATGTTTAAGTATTGTTCTCAAAATAAATAATATCAAAATCTCAAAGATTTGATATTATGTGAGATAAAGCCTTTACTATGAAAATACAATTGTAAACATAAAGTCATACAAATGCTAAAGGGTTAAAGTGACTCTCAGTACTTTACTGGTTCTTTATTCTATTTACCATGGAGTGATGAAAGGCAAAGTTTGACCTCAATGAGATATGAACTCAAAGCATAGAGAACTGGAAGAAATACTCATACAGTTAATCTGATATTCTAACAGTTCTGCCAATCACCTGCCCTCAACCTTCTCTAATACTGTGAATTGTAAAACATTTATAAAGAAAAAATATTTACTCTATGCCAGCCATAGATTAGAGCCAGGTACTGGAAATTAGTAACAGATGGCATGTTCAGTTTCGTTTGTCTTACTAATTAATTAGTGCCTGCAACTAGTGAAATATACCTAGCGTTATGTGTCTTTATTCACCTTGTGCAGAAACAAGATTTTCCTCAGTATTCTGACAATTAGTGAGTGTTTATCCATTTTCTTTCTTTCTTTCTTTCTTTCTTTCTTTTTTTCTTTCTTTCTTTCTTTCTTTCTTTCTTTCTCTACTTCTTTTCTTTTTCCCTTTCATTTTATTTCATCTATTTTTCTTTTCTTTTCTTTTACCATTACTATTTTCACTCATTAAACTGTGGCCATGCTGAGGCACTGCCTTGACGGGATTTTAATTAATTATATCAAATTTAGTATCAATATTTATTTTATCGACCTTCTTTTGTTGAACCACTAATTTATGAGTCACAAATGATTAATTTAAACAGATATAGATAGACACACACACATGCAATCACATATATACGATGGACTTCCACACAGTTTCTGTCAACCAAATTTATTTATATACTTATTTATTTGTTGTGTTTTGCTTCTTTTCTATACCTCTGTTTTTCCATTTCCTTGTTGTTTAACACCAGGTCAACCACTGATTGAGAAGAGCTATGATTAAAGACTTTCAAGTGATGACCATCTAACTCTAATCCAATTCTGTCTCTTTTTAATCCTTTAGCATTTAAACTGGCCATATACAGCCAGAATTCTCTCACCTCTTTCAGTTCAAACCAGCCATAACTGGCTGCTCATACTTATGTTAAGGTATTGTTCCCAAAATAAATAATTTCAAAATCACAGATAATTATGTGAGGTAAAGCCTTTACCGTGAAAATACAATAGTAAATATCGAGTAATATAAATGCTAAAGAGTTAAGTCATAATGTATCTAGGACTTTGTTATAAAAAATGTCCTTCATTTTCATCAAGATGTGATTTCTAGCAGATCAAGTGACCACATAGAGGTTCCCTCTTGGTATGGCAGTAGGCAGTGTACCAGTCACATAATCAAATCTAACTTGTTTTTTGGTGAGGAACTGACAGTGTCTTTAGGCCATCAGAGGAATTGGCAGTGTCATTAGACCATCAGAGGAACTGGCTGTGTCTTTAGACCATCAAAGGAACTGGCAGTGTCATTAGACCATCAAAGGAACTAGCAGAGTTGTTAGACCATCAATGGAATTGGTAGTGTCGCTAGACCATCAATGGAATTGGTATTGTGATTAGACCATCAAAGGAATTGGCAGTGTGATTAGACCATCAAAGGAATTGGCAGTGTGATTAGACCATCAAAGGAATTGGCTGTGTTATTAGACCATCAAAGGAATTGGCTGTGTCATTAGACCATCAAAGGAATTGGCAGTGTGATTAGACCATCAAAGGAATTGGCTGTGTGATTAGACCATCAAAGGAATTGGCAGTGTCGTTAGACTATCATTGGAATTGGTAGTGTCGATAGACCATCAAAGGAATTGGCTGTGTTATTAGACCATCAAAGGAATTGGCTGTGTCATTAGACCATCAAAGGAATTGGCTGTGTCATTAGACCATCAAAGGAATTGACAGTGTGATTAGACCATCAAAGGAATTGGCTGTGTGATTAGACCATCAAAGGAATTGGCAGTGTGATTAGACCATCAAAGGAATTAGCTGTGTTATTAGACCATCAAAGGAATTGGCTGTGTCATTAGACCATCAAAGGAATTGGCAGTGTGATTAGACCATCAAAGGAATTGGCAGTGTGATTAGACCATCAAAGGAATTGGCTGTGTTATTAGACCATCAAAGGAATTGGCAGTGTGATTAGACCATCAAAGGAATTGGCTGTGTTATTAGACCATCAAAGGAATTGGCTGTGTCATTAGATCATCAAAGGAATTGGCAGTGTGATTAGACCATCAAAGGAATTGGCTGTGTGATTAGACCATCAAAGGAATTGGCTGTGTCATTAGACCATCAAAGGAATTGGCAGTGTGATTAGACCATCAAAGGAATTGGCTGTGTTATTAGACCATCAAAGGAATTGGCTGTGTCATTAGACCATCAAAGGAATTGGCAGTGTGATTAGACCATCAAAGGAATTGGCAGTGTGATTAGACCATCAAAGGAATTGGCTGTGTTATTAGACCATTAAATGAATTGGCAGTGTTATTAGACCATTAAATGAATTGGCTGTGTTATTAGACCATCAAAGGAATTGGCTGTGTTATTAGACCATCAAAGGAATTGGCTGTGTTATTAGACCATTAAATGAATTGGCTGTGTTATTAGACCATCAAAAGAACTAGCAGTGTTGTAAGTCCATCAAAGGAATTGGCTGTGTTGTTAGACCATCATTGGAATTGGTAGTGTCGATAGACCATCAAGGGAATTGGCAGTGTGATTAGACCATCAATGGAACTGGCTGTGCCATTAGACCATCAGAGGAACTGGTTGTGTCATTAGACCATCAAGATAAATACCATGGCATTTATTCTGGCTACTTATGCTCTATGTTCAAGTCCTGCCAAGATTAACTTTGCTTCTCATCCATTCAGATCAATGGAGCTGCCTACTCATTAAATTAATGTGTAAGTAGCTGAATATTCTACAGACATATGTACCCTTAACATAATTCTCAGGGAGATTCAGCATGGCTATATGACACAGCTTGCCCTTAAAGTCATAGGTACAATTCATCTAATGAACTCCCAAACAGTTTTCATGTACTCAATTTCACTCATGGGGCTTGATGTCAAGCAATGGGATTGAACCTTGAACATCATGATTGTGAAGCAGCTTCTTAACTATTTGACCATCATGCATCCACAAACTAAGCTAAGCTAGCTAATAAAACTAGCATGTAAGTGGCTGAGTATTTTACAGACACATGTGCCTTTAATATAATTCTTAGGGAAATTCAGTATAACTCAGCATATGACAAGGTATAGTCTATTCAGTAGGTTTCCATACAGTTTCCATCTCCCCAATTTCACTCACAAGGCTTAGGTTGACCTAGCTATGTTAAAAGGCACTTTCCCATGATGCCCTACAGTGGTATTGTACCTAGAATCTTGTGATTGTGAATCCAACTTCTTAACCATTCAGCTATGATGCATCCACATCCTAAGCTAAGCTATCTAATAGAATTAAACTAAACTAATCATTCAGCAAAACAATTTCTCCACTAATTACTGCTGTAGAAACCAGTTTAAACCAATTACTCAATTGGTCTTTGTCATTCAAGAAGGATTAGCTTAGTTTAGTTAACTAGCTTAGCTTGCCTATCATATGAACAATAGCTAAATTAGTGTTAACATAGGGAGTACAGAAAACATCAAAACAATAAGAAGAAATAATTATGCACAAAACTATAGTAGTCTATGACTAATATTGTATCATTTTTTCAGCAAGTATAGAAGACAACTCTAGACATGTTTCAGTATTATTATGGCTTCATCAGTGAAGTATAGTCTTCACCATAAAACCATGGGGGTTGATGCCTTGGGAAATTAAACTTGATTGAGCTCCATCCCTCTTGGTCTGTACACAGCCAATTTCTTTCAGAAAGAAAGAGAAAAGGGGAATAGGGGATGGATCAATCCTAGTACTAGACTTCATTTATTAACCTTAAAAGGATAAAAAGGCTAAATCAGGGGCATGCAACAGGCGGCTGGTGGGCCACAATCCGGCCTGCCAGATTAGTCAGAGTGGTCTGCAATAACCATTTTTAATTTTTACCTGTAGACTTATTTAGAATTTTTTTCGTAACCATAATACAATTTTCTGTTAGTTGACCTATATTAAAGGGCCTCACTGATAGAGTTATGTGTGTTATAATTTCCCAGTTCCATGTTATTTGTCTTTATTGTTTAAAAATGTATTCACAATGTATTTATGACTCAATTCACTGGTTTTCATTAAATTACATATTTTTGACATTGACTGGCCCTAATAGTTGTTCCAATATTCAAAAGTGGCTCACCAACTGAATATGTTGCACACCCCTGAGCTAAATCAACCAGGGTGCAGAGAGCAGGAATGAATACCTCAGAGTATTCTATCTAACATTTTAATGACCCTACTCATTTGCTACCTTCACCATATTAAATAAAGTAAAATGTATATATTTATCTAAAAAGCTTCCATGATAATTTTATATAAGAACTTTTGTCAAGTTATGTTCCAAACACTAGTGTAATGCTTTTGTTACTCTGTGTGTGTGTGGAGGGGGGGGGGGTATGTGTTGGTCCTCTGTCAGTTACAATAATGGCTTCTGATTTAGGCACAAAGCCAACAATGTTTTGGGAGGGGAAAGTTAATTAAATCGACCCCAGTGCATTACTGGTACTTTATTCTATCGACCCCGTAAGGATGAAAGGCAAAGCTAACCTCGACAGGATTTGAAATCAGAACATAAAGGGCCATAACTCTATGCTGCGAAACGTTGTCTGAGAGGATTTTAGTTGATTGCTTGGGAAATCAGCATGCAAGACATTCATACACTTATGACATTCATATACTTATGTAGTTCTCAGGGAGAGTCAGTGTGACACTGTGTGTGACAAGGATGGCCTTTTGAATTACAAGTATAATTTTTTTTTTTTGCAGGTGAGTGAATTGAAGCAATGTGCAGTAAAGTGTCTTACTCAAGGACACATTGTACTGTTTGATCTGATAATCACATTCACAATTTTATGGTCATGAACCAAACACCCTAACTACATGGCCACATGCCTTCACCTTCGTTACTGTATTTCTAGTAAGAAACACAATAAATTTCAAATTATTTTGAAAAATCTCTATCACCCTTGGCAATGCTGCGAGTGTGTTGGATTGCTTCAAAAATTAGAAGTGAAGCTCCATCACCCCTTTTTGTGATGTGTGACTGAATATGCAGGTCTTCTCCCTTCATTTTTCCTTCTTCATTTTCCGTTTTTCTTCCTTATTATTCACCTTTCTTCTTTTTTTTAAATTTTGTTTTTACTATATCATCATCATCATCATCATCATCATCATCATCATCATCATTTTCCATGCTTGCATTGGTTAGATATCTGCAAAGTCTTATCTCTCTATATATAAAATGGAAGATGTCTGTGTGTGTGTGTGTGTATGATTTTTATGCATTTCCACATTTCTCTACCGATTTTGATGATTTTTTTTCCAATGTGGTCCAAATTTACCAAGGATGGTCAACGCGTAATAAACTTTGCCAAAAATTTCCTGCTTCTATGAAAGAAAATCGATAAAACTAAATACATGCTGTAACCCTCTCTCTTACACGCTTATTCACTCTGTCTACTACCATCAACAATCTATGAAACTACATACATGTTGCAACTCTCTTTAAAAGGTTCATTCCTCCCTCTACTCCACTCTCAATCTCCTCTGCAACTCTCTTTAAAAGGATCATTCCTCCCGCTACTCCACTCTCAATCTCCTCTGTAATTCTCTTTAAAAGGTTCATTCCTCCTTCTACTCCCTCCTCAATCTCCTCTGCAACTCTCTTTAAAAGGTTACTGCCTCTGTCTACTACCCTATCACCATTACAATTTACAACTGCGACAAAACTTCTTTTCAAGGAACGCGATACAAACTTTGAAAACTAAGCAACACATCAATTTATACAACAAACATAGCTTTACTCACTCCATCGCTCTTCCCGCTCTCTATAATAGATTACTCCCCCTCTCTATAATTTAACTGCTTTACTCTCTTCATGCTTCGAGGTTTAACACACCTCCTTATGGTTTCTTAGCTTTATTCTCTCCGTTGCTCTTCCCTCTCTCTATAATAGATCATTCCCCCTCTTCGTTTAGGAACGCGAATCTCTCAATGTTACATTTTACATCAAATAACAAATATTCAAAAGCAACAGATGAATTTATAAAACAACAAACGTAATCATAACGATGCTTAAGCATTCATTTACTTGAATCTCAACAAAGACATTATATTTTATTGTTGTCCTTTTTGTAATTTTTTTTCTTTGTTTTTTGCAATATGAGACAAAAAAATAATGAAAAACCTTTTTTCAGGAACCTCCGATTTCGATGATTTATTTTCCAGTGTGCTCCAAAATATCGCCCCTGTTTACGCTCTTTTGTGCTATAACTCAGACGGGTTGGCTTACAGGTTTGACCTATTATTTAAACAGTTGGTGGTGCACCTTGAAAACGGTCAAAGAGTCTACTTCACCACCTCCACCGCTGCTGAGATAGCAGAGGAACCCAAGGACACCACACTTACAGCATTTTATAAGTTATGCCGAAACGATCCCTTCGCCAAGACCCTCTTCTACTCTCAGGTGCCATCATACTACACATGGAACACAAACAACAGAATTTGGTTAAGAAGGGTGAAAGGACAACCCGTTGAGGGACATCCAGACATTAAAATGTCCCCTACCCTTGGGAGAGTGTTCACCATTCATCCTAACCAACAGGAATGCTTTTATCTCCGCCTTCTATTGCATGAGGTGGTAGGACCGACATCTTTCAAAAACAATCAACGGAGAGGTTTGTACTTCATTCCGCGCAGCCTGCCTTACACAGGGTCTACTGGAAGATGGCGCTCAGTGGGATGCGACATTGGCGGAGGCAGCTACAATACGCTCAGCGCGAACTCTTCAGCAACTCTTTGCGGTGCTACTGCAGACATGCGAGTTAAGCGACCCTGTATCCTTATGGGACAAATGCAGAGAGGACCTTTCCGATGACTACATACACCAAGGACAACTGCTACTCCCTCATTCCGACGTACGACTCAGCGACGAATTCTTCAACAAAGCTCTCATTGACATCGAGGACAAAATCCTAACTGCTGGCGGCAATGACCTTCCATTCTATGCACTTCCAAAAGTTCAGCAAACGGGCTCAGACAAACTTCCGACGGGCATAATTCAGGAAACTGCCTACGATGTTGACGCCCTTGAACTGTTCATCAATGAAAACGAGCCGAAATTGTTGCAGGATCAACGGCGGGCCGCCAAAGTGCGACGGCAAAAAGGAATCGCCCTGGCTGTGGCTTCTTCTGGGATTGCCACAACTCTGCTGCCCGGAGGTAGGACAGCTCATTCCGCATTTAAACTACCATTCAACACGACTTCAGACGACACAATAACCTGCAACATCACCAAGGACTCTAACAAAGCGGAAGTCTTGAAAAGATGCCACCTAATTGTGTGGGATGAATGCACAATGGCCCATAAAGGGTCCCTTGAGGTGTTAGACAGGACCCTACGAGACATCAGGGAATGCAACCGGCCGATGGGAGGAGTACCTCTACTGCTGTCTGGCGATTTTCGACAAACTCTTCCAGTTGTTCCAAAAGCCACCACGGCTGACACTGTGGGGGCTTGCATTAAGTCATCTCCCCTGTGGCAGGAAGTGACAATTCTAACCCTCACAACAAACAGGAGAGCCCAACTGTTCGGCGACCACTCATCAGCCGACCTCTCAAAGGACCTCTTAACAGTTGGTGACGGCACTGCACTTTCAGATGCAGCTGGAGAAATAGCAGTCTCGCAAGTAGGCACCGTTGTCGACACTGTTGACAACCTCACAGTCTCTGTCTTTCCCGATATGGCCATCAACTACAAAAACACGAGTTGGCTGTGCGATAGAGTCATGTTGGCTCCCAAAAATGTCTCCATTGCAAAATTCAATGAGGACCTTCTGCAACGCATTCCTGGACACCTCCGTACCTACAAATCTGTGGACAAAGTTGTGGACAAAGATGAGGTTGACGATTTTTCCACACAATTCCTCAATTCCTTGGATCTCTCTGGACTGCCACCTCATGAACTGCAAGTCAAAGTTGGGACTCCAGTGATGCTGTTGAGGAACCTGGAACCACCACGTCTCTGCAACGGAACACGGTTAGTGGTAAGAACCTCCTGCCGCATGTAATTGAAGCCACAATTCTCACAGGCTGCGGCGAAAACGTCTTCATACCCAGAATACCATTAACTCCATCAGGTAAGGAATGCCCCTGTACTCTGCGCCGACTTCAATTACCCGTTAAACTTTGCTTCGCGATGTCAATCAACAAGTCCCAAGGCCAAACGCTATCAACGGCAGGCCTCCATTTAGCCCAGCCGTGCTTCTCACACGGCCAATTATACGTCGCCCGCTCAAGAGTGGGATGCAAGCAGAAATTATTTATACTTGCGCCCAAAGGCAGAACAAAAAATGTGGTCTACAGAGAGGTGTTGTGACTCCTCTATTCAGCACCACTACAGTCTTGCCGGTCTGACATATGGTGAGTAGATGCTATTGTATATTTTCAAACTTACCCGTATTTACTTTCAATGCCTCAATAATCATAATTAAGTGGAATCATTAAAAGTACTTTAAAGCAATTAAACTCTGAGCAACGCCAGGCACTTCTGCTAGTTCATTATATAAATTGTATTGACATGTTTATTGATATAATGCTCTAAGATAAAATCAAGACTTTAAATGGATTTAGTAATCAAACTGGTGTTTAGAATATATCTGAAAGCATCTAACATAAAATTATGATGAACGGGTATTAGATAAATAAAAAACTTTAACCCTTTCATGACAGTATTTTTAATGAAATACCCAATATTTCAATTAATGAATACATTTTAAGGATTTACAAAAATTATCAATCACTTTATAACTAAGATAGTAACTTAATGCAAAGTTCCTATATAAAATTATGTTGTGAAATTTTCATTTAAATAGGAAAATCGGTTTATTTGTTACAATAGAACCAGAGCTGGTTTTGAACAGGATGCTATCAAAATTGTTAAAATAAATAGCTCAATATCATAGAATCAGGAGAGGTTTCAGGCAGTTTGGTACAAAAGGGGTTAACTCATTTAAATTAGAATACACACATTATTACACTAATACATACATACTTACATACATGCATACATACATAAATACATACATACATGTTGGCTGCAAACTCTGCTAAGAGTAGTGCAATCGCTTGTCAGATTATAGATTTTGGTGCACTTTTAAGCTACGGCCAGCCACACAGACCTGTAACATATCCTGAACAAGCAATGCCTGTGCTTTGAAGGTTTTTTAAGTGGGGAAAGGCCTTGCACTCAACCAATCCCACTCTCTGAGCATCAAAACCACTACTCGAAAAGGAGAACTGGTCAATATCATAGGATGCTTCTGAAGCCACAGGTTTTTTTTTAGAGTTTCCCTCCCCTAGAAAGGTGTTGTGACAACAACTGACGGCCTTTCACTCCCAGGTGAAAAAAAACCAAAAAAACCAAAAAACAAAAATAACAAAACAAAACAAAAAACTACTATTTGGATGGCCGTTGACTCTGCTGAGTTCCTCCGCCCTTTGTTGGGTCTTGTATTTCATCCCGCAAGGTGTCCAAATATCACCTCCGCATCAAGCAAGCTTGGTGGGGTTGCCGGTTTAGTCGCCGACGACCTGACCATGAGGCAGGTTGTACTGGGTTACATATTACCAGTAGCACTCGAGAGTGACCTGACAAAACATACATACATACAAAGATACATACAAAGATACATACATACAAACAAACATATATACATACATACAAACATACATATATACATACATACAAACATACATACATACAGGGCCTCGTTTGCCTTAAAAATGTGAGGGGGACAGACCAACATTTGTTGATTCTTAAAGGAGCATAAATTGCTTATAGTGCCTTTCCCAGACCCTATCACATAAGTAACATTTTACGCTAATTAAATTTTATATATTCAAATGAAGTTCAGATATAAAAAAATAAGCTTAAAAAGAATTTATTATATCAAATAAACAAAAAGTAAAAGATAGACGTTTGAAAAAGTGTGTGTGTGTGGGGGGGGGGGGGGCATGTCCCCTGGTACCCCCCTGAAACAAGGCCCTTGCATACATACAGGGAAAAGCGGATGTAAAATGATGATGATGATGATGATGATGATGATATAAAGACACACACACACGCACTCATTATATATTCACATATAGATTAAACACTCCATTAATGTCAGCATGAAAAATGGAGGTAAAATGATAATGATGATGGTGATGATGATGGTGATGGTGATGATGATGGTGATGGTGATGATGATGGTGATTTATACTAGTACTTGAATGTATATATTTACATTATTATTTATACCATACAGCCACGCACATGTACAAATACACCTACATCCAAACATGCACACACATAAACAAACACATAAATACACATATGCACACTCATACACACATCAATATATATATATAGTTGAAATTACTACTACTACTACTACCACTACTACTACTACTACTACTACCATCACTACTACTACTACTACTACTACTACTATTACCACCATCACTACTACTACTACTACTACTACTACTACTACTACCACCATCACTACTACTACTACCACCACCATCACTACTACTACTACTACTACTACTACTACTACTACTACTACTACTACTACTACTACCATCACTACTACTACTACTACTACTACTACTACTACTACTACTACTACTACTACTACCATCACTACTACTAGTACTACTACTACTACTACTACTACTACTACTACTACCACCACCACCACCACCACCACCACCACCACTACTACTATACTTATCTATCAAAGACAGCACCACACCCAGTACCACTTCTTACAAATAGTATTAGCACCACCCACTACACCATTACTTAAAGTACCACTAGAAGACCATCTCATTCACTAATTCCAACACCGGCACCAGCAACACCAGCACCAACACCAACACTACCAGCAGCAGCAACATCAACCGGAACTGCAGCAGCAGCAGCAGCACCATCACCATCACAACCACTACCACCACCATCATTACCACCACCGTCACCACTATTGTTACCAACACCAACACTAGCAAGCTAATCAACAGCAGCAGCACTA
>OZ024741.1:366828275-366855775 GCA_964016885.1 Eledone cirrhosa | reverse complement strand
TCTCAAAATAAATGATATCTAAATCTCATAGATTTGATATTATGCAAGATAATTATGTGAGATAAAGCCAAACACTGAAAATATAAATAGTAAATATAGAGTAATGTAAATGGTAAAGAGTTAAACTGAATGGGAATATAACGATCCCAGCTTTTACTTACTCATTACTTGAAATATCTCAATCCTGTTGTTTTTGTTGTTGTTGTTGTATTTTTCTGTTCACTTCTTGTTGCATACATACACACACACTGACCTAACCTAACTCTGCCTCCATCTTTCCCTTGCTACACACCCACACAAACTCACACACACACACACACACACACACACACACACACACACACACACACACACTCACACACACACACACACACACACACACACACACACACACACACACACACACACACACACACAAACACAAATACACACATGCACGACTTAATATTTCCCCTTACTGCATCACACACAAACACACTCATACACACACAAACACACACATACAAACACACACAAATACACACACATACACTCACACACACTCACACAAACACTCACACACACAAACACTAACGCACACACGTACACACACATACACACATACACACACACAATTTAACACTTCACCATTTTTACCCTTGCTGCTTCACACACACACTCACACACACACACACACAACACTTCCCCATTTTTCCTTTACTGCATACACACAAACACACACGCACACACAGACAGACAAACACGCACGCACACACAAATACACATACAAACGCACACAAACAAATACACACACACAAACACATACATACACACAATTTAACACTTACCCACTTTTGTCCTTGCTGCATCACACACACACTCACACACACAAACACACTAACACACACACACTAACACTCACACACATACATACACATTCACACACACACATTCACACACACACACAATTTAACACTTCCCCATGTTACCTTTCCTGCACCACACACACAAACACGCTCACACGCACACACGCAAAACACACGCACACAAACACACAAACACATAAACACACACACACACACATACACACAGACACATACACACACACACTCACACACACTCACACACAGACAGACACACACAATTTAACACTTCTCCATGTTACCCTTCCTGCATCACACATACACACACACACTCATACACACATACACACACTCACAAACACACTCACACACACTCACACACACTCACACACAATAACACACACACAGACGCATATACACAAACACACACACACAGAGACACAATTTAACACTTCCCTATGTTACCCTTCCTGCATCACACACACACACTCACACAAACACTCACACACACATACGCATACACACACACACACACACACTCATACACACTCACACACAAAAACACACTCACATACAATAATACACACACTCACACAGACACATATACACGCACACACACACAGACATATATACAAACACACAAACACACACACACATAGCCACACACACATAGCCACACACACACACACATACACACAGACACACACACACACTCACACACAGACAGACACACAATTTAACACTTCTCCATGTTACCCTTCCTGCATCACACACACACACACACACTCATACACACACTCACAAACACACTCACACATACTCACAATAATACACACACAGACACATATACACACACACACACACATACACAAACACACACATAGACACAATTTAACATTTCCCTATGTTAACCTTCCTGCATCACACACACCCAACCAAACTTTACACAATATCTACACTGTTACGTACCAATACCATAACAGCCACCCCCACTTGCATTACTCAGCTTCTTTTCTGCTATCACTCCAGAAGAACATAAAATGAATGAATATATATGTGTGCATGAAGCCAAGAAGTTCAGTAGCGGCATCTCAACCTATAATATTAACAGTTGCTGTACATACACACACACACACAAACACACATGATATATATATATATGGATATATATATATATATATATATATATATATATATATATATATATATATATATATATATATATATATATATATAGGTATGTATGTATACGTACATACATATATGTATACAGACGTACAGTAGTATGTATATATACATACATATATATATATATGCACGTATCGGTTTACCGAACATTTATTATAATGCTCGGTTTGTTTGTTTGTAAACAAACAAACAGCCCAAATTACGCCGTACAGTGTTTAGGCAACCACGTCACGTTTTGTTCAACACTGACACAGGAACGATGTACTAGTTTCAAGCTTAGTAGCTATCGTCAGCATCGTATACCTTCCTGCCAGATGGTTGAACGTCTGAAAGTATATACTTTTCTTATGCATATTAACGGCTGAGCAGCCTAATTTGCATTTAAGTAAGTGCCGTACTAAGAGTGAGAAGTGAAATTTCGTTTCATTCTATTCCATTTATATATATATATATATATATATATATATATCATCATCATCATCATCATCATCATTTTACGTCCACTTTTCCCTGCTTGCAAGGGTGGGACGGGAACTGATTCTGGCTTGATTTCTACAGCTGGATGCCCTTCCTAACACCAACCTCATTTACAGTGAGTGCTGGGTGCTTTTTTTCCGTGGCACCTCCACGACCACTTTGCAGTGGAATGATAGGGACCCCAGTCCTATCATCTCATTTCTACAGCTGAGTAAACTGGAGCAATGTGAAATAAAGTGTCTTGCTCAAGGAAACAACACATCACCCGGTCTGAGAAATGAACTCACAACCTTTCGATTGCAAGCCCAATGCTCTAACCACTAAGCCATGTGCCTCCATTATATATATATATAAACTCACATGGTATCTAAACGCATGTGATATTTACATATATATATACCTCAAACAACTCAAGTAGTACCTGCTATATGGCAGCTACAACTTCGATTCATACACACACATATATATATATATTTTTTTTTCCCTTCTTCCTCTCTCCTCATCTCCCCCCCCCCCCTGTTCTTCCTCCTTTCCCTCTCTTTCCTTTTCTCTCTCCTTTTTCTCTCTCTTTCTCTCTCCTTTTCCACCTGGCCTTTTGATTAATAAAAGGCCTCGGGCGCACCCGAACTACACCGATGTCCTGTAATTCAGCTCCGAAACATCGGTTCGGGAAACATTTATAGCTGACGATGGAAACTCCTTTCGTCCTAACCCCAATCCTAAACCTTGTGTTTAGTAACCACACACCTCCTTTCGTTTCATAACTTTTTGTATATATATATATATATATATATAGTAATAATAATAAATTTGAAGACTAAAATCCAAAGAGGGCTCGATAAGGATCAATATATATCAAATATATAAGAACTGTAGAGCAAATATTTATTAAAATAACAGATTAAAGTTTAAGTAAAGAATCGCTGCTTTCACCCTTAACGGGATCTTCTGAAACTAAAAAAAATCAATCTGTGAATGCAGAAGTAAATATTTCGAAAAACGTTGCAACCGAAGGAAGACAGGAAGACGATACTTTGGTTCGTGGAAACGTTCTCTGGCAAAGAACAAAAAAAAAAACGAAGATAATCCGTTATTATTTGGAACGGTGAAAACAATTACACACAAAGACAAAACCACGTTCATGGTATAAATGAAGTCGTAGACTAATATTCTATTAGGTGGTTCGTGGAGACGTTCCCTGGCAATTAACGGAAAAAACGAAGATAATACGTCATTATGTGGAGCGTTGAGAACAATTACACGCAAAGACAAAACCACCACCTAATAGAATATTAGTCTACGACTTCATTTATACCATGAACGTGGTTTTGTCTTTGCGTGTAATTGTTTTCACCGCTCCAAATAACGACATATTATCTTCGTTTTTTTTTTGTTCTTTGCCAGGGAATGTTTCCACGAACCAAAGTATCGTCTTCCTGTCTTCCTTCGATTGCAACGTTTTTCGAAATATTTACTTCTGCGTTCACAGATTGATTTTTTTAGTTTCAGAAGATCCCGTTAAGGGTGAAAGCAGCGATTCTTTGCTTAAACTTTAATCTGTTATTTTAATATATATATATATATATATATATATATATATATATATATATATATATATATATATATATATATATATATATATATATCTACATACATACATATCCATACATATACATTTATGTATAAATATATATACAATATTGGGTATGATTTGAAGTTGTAGCTGCCATATAGCAGGTACTACTCAAGTTGTTTGAGGTATATATATATATGTAAATATCACGTGTTTTTAGAAGATGGCTACGATTGGATTTTAAAAATTGAATTGAATTAGTAGCTTTCACTATATTTTTTTTTTCTACAAAAAATAGTCTAATAATTGGGTTACATAGACCCCTAGTACAGAGAAGATGGGCATCCCATTTTGCACAATATAAACACCGATAGCCATTTTTTATGTTCTGGGTGTTTATACACCCCGTTGTTAGACTACTTCCTGTTGAAAAGAATTATGGTGAAAGCTACTAATTCAATATATATACCAGACTACTAACTAGTGTTTTGGCAGTTGAGCAAGGCAAACAGTGAATTGCAGAGGTTGATGGGATTAGAACCAGTGATGAAAGTTGCGAAAAGAAATGGAATGAGATGGTTGGGTCAATTGTTTGAGAAAAGATGAAAGTGACTGGGTGAGAAAAGTGACGGAAATAAATGTGGAAGAAAGTAGAGGAAAGGGAAGACCATGGAAGACATGACTAAAGAAGATGGAAGAGAAAATGAAAGTTGATGACAGAGGATGAAGATAATAGGGCAAAATGGAGAAGTTTGTGATGGGACCTAGCAAGGCTAACTCCTGCTTTAACAAGGGAAATGGCCTTAAAATATTTATCATTGTGTTGTTGTTTCTGATTCTTAATGATGGTGATTTCATGGTGTATTAATCTGATTGAAATTATTTGACCAGTTCTATGTATTTTGGTATTGTTATTTATGTACTTTTGTAATATATATATATATATTGGAATATATATATATATATATTGGTCGAGTGGAAGGCCTTTCCCCACTTAAAAACCCCTTCAAAGCACAGGCATTGCTTGTTAAGGATCTGTTACAGGTTCGTGTGGCTGACCATAGTCTAAAAGTGCACCAAACACTATAATCTGACAAGCAATTGCAATACTCTTTGCAGAGTTTGCAGCCATCATATATATATATATATTTTTGAGACGATCGACTTTCGTCAAATCGGACCGAGGGAACAATGTTTCCGTTGGTCTTTCCAATTGCTAATACTATCTATCGGTCACAACTCCAGGTAGAAGGAGCAACGTGAAATAAAGTGTCTTGCTCAAGGACATAACACATCGCCTGGTTTGAGCCGGGCCTGGGATGCACATTTATTATTTAGTGGTTGTTGCTTCACTAATGCTTGTTCGAGCAGGGTCTGGGATGTACATTTGGTTCACAGATGTTTGTTTACACCGCTTGCCCACCGGGGTGTTATGGTATATATATATATATATATATATATATATATATATATATATATATATGTATATATATATATATATATATATATATATATATATATATATATGTATTATATATATATATATGTATATACATATATATATATGTATATACATATATATATATATATATATATGTATATATATATATATATATATATATATATATATATATATATATATGTATATATATATATATATATATATATGTATATATATATATATATATATATATATATATATATATTGTATATATATATATATATATATATGTATATATATATATATATATATATATATATATATATATATGTATATGTATATATATATATATATATATATATATATGTATATATATATATATATATATATATATATTGTTATACTTTGGGAGGGTCATGTTGCCAATAAGAAACACGCACCAGTTGCTTTCACTTCAATTTATTATATATTTATAAATTTATAAATTTACAAATCTACAAACTTATAAATTTCTGGTTGGTTGGTTGGTTCCACAACCAGATAGTTGTTTATATATAGTCATAGTCCTTTCGTCACACACTCTGTGACCTCTTCAGTGACTGGGGATTCCTTTCTTTGTTTCTGTGCCTTTCCTTTCTTCTGTCCTACGCCATTTTGTTTCTGTGTGTGTGTTGTGTGCTCAGTTTGCGCATGCGCCACATCCGGGTGTCTGTGTGTGTTTGTGTTCATTTATCTATTTGTTTATTTATTTACATGTTGTTGGTTGGTTGTTTGTTCTATGTGTGTGTATGTTTTCATTTTGTCCTTAATTGTAAGTTGTGATGTTGCTGTTCCACTCATATTTTCTATTTAATTTTGGTTGTAATTCTTTTATGCTTACTGCCTCTGTAATTTGCCTAAACATTGCATCTTTTCTGTGTGTGGATTCTATTTTTATTTCTATGTTCTCTAATTTACCCTTGTGTTCTATCTTAGCATGTTGGTAGAGTACAGATGATTCTTTATTATCTTGAAGGTCTCGCCAGTGTTCATTTATCCGTTCCCCTATACTACGAGCTGTCTCACCTATGTACACTATATTTTTGTTTCTACATTGTCCTTCAGTACATCTTATGCTATACACTACATTTCTAGTTTTACAGTTAATATGGGGGCTTATTTTACAGGTTATACATTTCTTATCTATACATGAGGGTCTTTGGAACGGGTATGTCTTGCGAAAGGACTATGACTATATATAAACAACTATCTGGTTGTGGAACCAACCAACCAACCAGAAATTTATAAGTTTGTAGATTTGTAAATTTATAAATTTATAAATATATAATAAATTGAAGTGAAAGCAACTAGTGCGTGTGTTTCTTATTGGCAACATGACCCTCCCAAAGTATAACAATATCGGTTTCAACACACGATTTCAGATAAAGAATCTTGCTAAACAAATTCAGAAACGAAATATATATATATATATATATATATATATATATATATATATATATATATATATATATATATATATATATATATATATATATGTATATATATATATATATATATATATATATATATATATATGTATATATATATATATATATATATGCATATATATATATATATATATATATATATATATATATGCATTGTGTGCAGAGGATATACGCAGACTAGAGAGGAACGAAGCTTGCATGCTCCGCTGGATGTGTAACAGTAATATACGTGAACGGCAAAGCATAAACGAACTAAGGAAAAAATTAGAGATAAGAGGGATCAGATGTTGTTTACTCGAGAGAAGGCTACGTTGGTATGGACACGTGATGCGCATGAAAGTCGATAGCTGTATAACAAAGTGCAGGGCAATAAAGATAGACGGTAGTCACGGAATAGGCAGACCTAGAAAAACCTGGGACGAGCTGATAAACTCCGACATCACACACTTACACCTCTCCAAGACAATGTCACTGGACCGAGACCTTTGGCGGTACTCAGTAACAGAGAAGACCCGCCTTACCTAAATATATAGTAAAACCTACTCCAGCCAGTAGGCATCTCTAACAAAATACACCCCGTCCCACCACCACCACCCCCACCCCATCCACACCACCCCGTTCTATGTAAAGTTATGTTGGTGCCGCGCCATCGAGGCCGAAACAAATGAGATCGTGTAGGTGTCACGACAATAAAACACACAGTCCACGCTGTAATGTGGCCGTGTAGGCAACACGGTAAAAACCTCCCAGACCCACACTGTAAATGTGGTTGGTGTTAGGAAGGGCATCCAACTGTAGAAAACCTGCCAGACAGTCCTATGCGAGCAAGACAATCACTCTTGCCTCAAGTGGGACTACCCCCGTCCAAACCCATGCAAGCGTGGAACACGGACGTTAAACGTTGATGATGATGATGATGATGATATATATATATATATATATATGTACCAACTTCTTACATGAAAGTTGATCAATATTTATGGTACGTCAAAATTATTTATAAAACTGCTTATATATTGTATTTTATCTGAAGAAGGCATGCCATATTTTTAATATGGTATCCCCGAAATATGTATAATGAAATAAATATGGTTTATTTGTTTAATATCGTATATATATATATGTATATATATATATATATATATATTTATATATATATATATATATGTATATATATATATATATATATATATATATATTGGTAAACGGAATAGAAAATGCTGACAAATTGTTCACATTTGAAAAATGGTTTAATTAGGAATAAAAGAGTATTAGTGATTGTATGGGTTAGTATTCAGTTGTGGTTTTAAGTTTTTAAGTTTTTACCGGTTGCGCATTTCTAAATGCTTTTCAAAAATAATTTTGAGATAGAGTGTCCGTGTTGTTTGCTCTGATCTGATTAGTTTTGGGAATTCTACCTGTTTTTATGTTAAAAAAGTGGATACATATACATATATATATATATATATATATATATGTATATATATATATATATATACATATACATATATATATATATATATATATATACATATATATATATATATGTGAAGGCGTGTGGCTGAGTGGTTAGAGAATTGGATTCGCAATCGTAAGGTTGTAAGTTCGATTCCTGGACCAGGCGATGCGTTATGTCCTTGAGCAAGACACTTTATTTCACGTTGCTCCTTCTACCTGGAGTTGTGACCGATAGATAGTATTAGCAATTGGAAAGACCAACGGAAACATTGTTCCCTCGGTCCGATTTGACGAAAGTCGATCGTCTCAAAAATATATATATATATATGATGGCTGCAAACTCTGCAAAGAGTATTGCAATTGCTTGTCAGATTATAGTGTTTGGTGCACTTTTAGACTACGGTCAGCCACACGAACCTGTAACAGATCCTTAACAAGCAATGCCTGTGCTTTGAAGGGGTTTTTAAGTGGGGAAAGGCCTTCCACTCGACCAATCCCAAACATCGAAACCACTACCTGAAAAGGAGAACTGGTCAACATCATCGGATGCTTCCGAAGCCGCAGGGTTTTTTTCAGAGTGTCCTTCTCCTAGAAAGGTGTTGTGACAACAACTGGGGGCATTTCATTCCCAGGTGTAAAAAAAAAAAAAAAAATAAATAAATAAACTACCTTGTCCGCTTAAACCCTATATTGTTTCTATTTGATTGGCAACACTGTAGTCTTCAGCCCCTTGCAATGTTTATTTTTAGTGACACATTGCTTGTATTAGTGAATAAGTCAATAGAGCTATATAGCTCACAATAAATATTTTATCTTTATTTTATATAGGAAAAGAAAGGAAAAGAAGTCGATCATCATATCAAATCCTGGAAATAATGTTTCCATTGGTCTTTCCGTTACTGATACTATCTTTTGGTGACAACTCCTGGCAGAGGTTTCACCATTTTTCTGGTGTTAGGAGGTGTGATTGATAGACAGAGCCAGAACAGAATCTGCAAAACATCCCATCTGACTCTTTAAGGATTCTGCTAAAACATCAGCCTTGGATTGAGATTTTATTTCTCAACCCCAAAAGGGTGAGAAATGCAAAGTTGACTTTGGTGGGATTTATAATCAGAGTACAGAAAGCCAGAACAAATACTGAGGCACTTAATATGACATTCCATTCACTCTGCCCAATCACTCCTCGTTATTTTCCAAGCATTTTGATTGGCTGATATTGCTGGAGCTGTTTTCCTTGATTTTAAATTCTAAAGGTTGCTACAATGTACTAATTGCATGAATAATCTTAGTTAATTAGATATTTTTAACACTCTATATCACACATCTGAGACTCTACTAGATACTGTTGCTTTAGATATTAAACACTCCCAGAGAGAGTTTTTTTTACTAATTGCTTTGATAATCTCAGTTACCAAACTGTCTGAAACTACCCCTGGTTCTACAACCTAAAACTGTTTTAAAAATCTATATTTATATAAAAGCCTTTTTTCATAATTTTATATAAGAACCTTTGTTAAGTTATGTTCCAAACACCAGTTTAATAATAAGAAAAATATTTTACTAAATTCTTCAAAATTCTTGATTATTTTCAAAATTATTTGAAAAGAAGGGGCAGGGTTTTTCATTGGTAACAAAAGGATTAATCAATATTTTTTATTTTTTTTATTTTCCAAAAATTCTGATTGGCTGATATTATTGGAGGCCAGTGGATTGGCAGTATTGGAATAGTGCTGGATAACATGCTTCATGGCATAGAGTTAGTGCCCTTTATGTTCTGAATTCAAATCCCACTGAGGTTAGCTTTGCCTTTCATCCTTACGGGGTCGATAAAATAAAGCACCAGTAATGCACTGGGGGTCGTTTTAATCGATTTTTACCTCACCTTCAAATTGCTGGCCTTATACCTAAAGTAGAAACAATTACTGGAGTTATTTTCTTTAGTTTTCGTTATTAAATTTTAAAGCCGGCGAATTATCTTAGAATGCTTTATAGTATTTGTTCTGGCTCTCTGCCCTCTGAGTTCAAATCCTGTTGAGGTCAACTTTGCTTTTCATCATTTTGAGGTTGACAAAAAAGTTCCAGTCTAGTACTGGGGTCAATTCTTCCTCTCTCTGGAAGAAATATGCTGTACTCAGCCCTGGAGAGGGATGGGCTCCATCAGGCTTAAAATGCCCAAGAAACGCTGTATGTAAATATGGCACCCCTATGACTCTATCAGGAGTTAGTGGATCATACCATACCATTAAATTTTTAGGTAACCATAGAGAGTTTTCATTTATCAATTGCATGGATAACCTCACTTAATGAAACCTTTTCAACATAGTATATTACAACATAGTTTCTGTGTGTATCATCATTGTCGTCATCATCATCATCAGCATCAAAATCATCATCATCATTTAACATCCATTTTCCCTGCTAGAAATGATTGGACAGGTTGTCACCCACCAAATCAATATTTAGCTGGAGCTACTGATCTCAAAGATGGGCCAGGGGTTGCATCTTGCTTACATATGTCTCTTGCACTCTACAGAGTGTATTAAGTACATTTTATCATGATAAAAGGGAGGTTGTTATGTCTTTGAAAAGACTGAAAAGCCCTCTCGACCTTTTGCATACCAACCACTTTACAGAATGTATTTCATTTTTAGTTTCAAAAAATTTGATAGGCTGATATTATTGGAGTTATCTCCCTTAGTTGTTATTAGATATTTGGGCATCCATAGCGAGTTCTCGCCAACCAATTACATGGATAACCTGACTTAAAGTTTTTCAACTTACTATATTACTATATATTTTCAATGTGTATCCAGTTTAGAATATGTGCACCATATGCCTGTGTGCCATATGAGGTGACTAAAATGGTTGGCACCAGGAAAAGCATCTGCCTATAAAACGTTGCCCCCAAAAGGATCCCTGACCTGTGCTCTAGTAGCTAAAATGGCCTCAAAACGCTTGTTGTATTGTTTATTATATATCATTATATATGTGATGCGCATGGAGGATGACCGATGGGTAAAGAAGTGCCAGGAAATGCCAGTTGAAGGAAGACGTGGTAGAGGTAGACCACAAAAAACATGGACGGAGGTGGTGAGAACAGACCTCAGATCACTGAAGCTCACAGTGGAGATGACGAAGGACCGTGACAAGTGAAGAGATGTTGTGCTGAATAAGGCCCGTCCCTCCCTTGCAAGCAGGGAAGAGCGGACGTAAAATGATGATGATGATGATGGTGATGAGGCCCGACCATTGTTCAATATCTACAAGCCAGTTAATCAGCCAATCAGAAAGCTAACCTGAAACTATAAGTAACTTACACAGCAAGGCATTATGCCCAGTTTGTTTGATAGCAGATTACAGATAGCAAAGTAATGTTAGCTATCTATCTATGGTTAAGAATAGGTTTTGAAAAGATATGAGAAATAAATGCTGTTGGCAACAATATATATATATTGACCCCACAACTTACCGTGGATATCTCTGTGTATATATATATATATGTGTATATATTATATATATATATATATATATATATATATATATATATATATATATATATATATATATATATATATATATATATATATATCATCATCATCATCATTTCATTTTACGTCCACTTTTCCCTGCTTGCAAGGGTGGGATGGGAACTGAGTCTGGCTTGATTTCTACAGCTGGATGCCCTTCCTAACACCAACCTCATTTACATATATATATATATATATGTATGTATGTATAAACATACACATACATATATACTTATATATATACATATATGTATATATATATATTTATCTATGTGACCTCTGGCGTCACGCAGTAATACAGAGTACCCGACCTCCCATGGGTACAAGCTGAAGCATATAGACAATATGCCCCCACACCCTCCCACTGCAAAGTGGTTGTGGAGGTGCCATGGCAAAAAAGCACCCAGCCCACACTGTAAAGTGGACGTGTAGGCGCCACGAAAAAGCACCCAGCACTCACTGTAAATGAGGTTGGTGTTAGGAAGGGCATCCAGCTGTAGAAATCAAGCCAAAATCAGTTCCTGTATGAGCAAGGCATGGTCAGCCAACCAGACACTGCCCACAACAGGACAACCCGTCTAACCCATGCTAACATGGAAGAACAGACGTAAAACGGTGATGATGATGATATGATATATCAATGACCGATGCGTGAAGAAGTGCCAGGAAATCCTAGTGAAAACAAGTCGTACTTGAGGAGATGACCCAGAAAGACCTGGGCAGAGGTTGTGAGAGCTGACCTTAAATTGTTAAGACGAAGGAATGTGACATGTGGAGAAATGCTGTGCTGAGCAGGACCCGGCCAACCCATGCAAGCAGGGAAAAGCGGATATAAAAACGATGATAATGTTGATGATTATGATATATATATGTAGTTTGTAGGAAGGAAAATAGGGCACCGGTCCCATCTGGGAAATGGCCATGCTCAGTGTGTAGGAAAAGAGTAGGCAGAAACTCCATCTTATGTCCCAAATGCAAAGTATGGGTGCATAAAAGATGTAGTGGGATCACAAGTAAGCTAACTAAGAATATAGATTTTATATGTGGCCGCTGCTCTGGTGCAATAAGTAGCAGCAAGTGCCCACAGAATACTAGCTCATTCCATTGCACAGATGGTTCTATAGAAATAGTGGACACCTTCCGTTACCTGGGTGACAAAATCAGCAGTGGTGGAGGGTGCTCTGAAAGTACAGTAGCTAGAGTCAGAACGGGATGGAAAAAGTTCAGAGAGCTTATACCACTATTGGCCGCTAAAGGGTTCTCTCTAAAAATGAAAGGCAGGCTGTATGATGCCTGCATACGAACAGCAATGTTACATGGCATTGGGACCTGGGCATTGTGTGCAGAGGATATACGCAGACTGGAGAGGAACGAAGTTTGCATGCTCTGCTGGATGTGTAATAGTAATATACGTGAACGGCAAAGCATAAACGAACTAAGGGAGAAATTAGGAATAAGAGGGATCAGATGTTGTTTACTTGAGAGAAGACTACGTTGGTATGGTCACGTGATGCGCATGAAAGATGACAGCTGTATAAAAAAGTGCAGGGCGATAAAAATAGACGGTAGGCACAGAGTAGGCAGACCCAGAAAAACCTGGGACGACTTGATAAATTCAGAACCTCACATACTTACACCTCTCCAAGACAATGTCACTGGACCGAGATCTTTGGCGCTACACAGTAATACAGAAGACCCGCCTTGCCTAAGTACAAAGCGAAACCTACAGTCAGTAGGCACCTATAACAAAAATACACCCCGTCCCACTACCTCCACCCCATCCACACCACCCCTTTCAATGTAAAGTTATGTTGGTGCCACAACATCCAATCTTAAACAAATGAGGTCGTGTAGGTGTCACGACAAAAAAAACACAGTCCACGCTGTAATGTGGCCGTGTAGGTAACACGGTAAAAACCTCCCAGTCCACACTGTAAACATGGTTGGTGTTAGGAAGGGCATCCAGCCATAGAAAACCCGCCAGACAGTCCCATATGAGCAAGAAGACCAATCTTGCCTCAAGTGGGAAAATTCCCGTCCAAACCCATGCAAGCGTGGAAGATGGACGTTAAACGATGATGATGATGATGATGATATATATTACATACACACACAAATATGATAAATACATATGCAGAACATATACAGCACATGATTAACTGAGACTGCATGAATGTATATATAAATACATACATTAAATATATATATACATGTAAGCACATCAAATTCATGTATTCCCTGTACATTAAAAAAGATGAACATCCTGGCTACTAGTAGATTTGGTAGGCTTTATAAAGCCATAAGTTACATATTTCTTTGTGGTTGATCAATGATGTAGATGGCCTCTGATGAGGCCCTAATAAGGGTTGAAAATTAATTAAGGATGTTCATAATTTTTCGAATATATAGACATATAAGCATGTCATATGTACATATTTCCATTTACACTGAAAAAATTATGAACATCCTTAATTGATTTTCAATCCTTATTAGGGCCTCATCTTTCAACCTTTTATTTATATACACTTTCACTAAGTCTTAGTTAATCCTGTGCTGCATATGTACAGATATGTATTTTGGCTGATAGCTCACAATTTAATATATACATATGTGTGTGTCTGTATTGTAGTTTTATATTAGTGGTTCATTAGCTAAAGTGACTGTGTTGTATATTGTATGTTGTGTGTCATTGTCAATTGTCATACTATATGACATTGTTACATTATATGTCATATTTTTTATCACTTTCTCAGAAATAGAAGTGCTTATGATCCTTGCCAGGGGCCTATAAGACTGGTTTGAGGGAGAGAGGAATTTACTCCCAAGTCAGTGACCTGGCTCAAGTGCTTGCAGTAAGGTAGATTCCCACTCATGGCCCCCAAGGATCAAATGGGGGATGTTAAACTGGGCAATGGATTAAGTCTATTACCAAAGTAGGTCACAGTAGGATCTGAACTCAAAATATAAAGAGCCAGAACAAATACCACAAGGCATCCTAGACCTCAGAAACATGAAAAACAAAGATAACTTAGGCAAGATTTGAATTTAGGGTTCAAAGAGTTGGTAAAAATACCATAAAGCACTCTGTATCATGCTCTAGTTACTTCACCAGTCCACAACTTCAGGTAAGTTCTTTATCAACCCCAGAAACATAAAAGGCAAAGATCTGAATTCAGAATGCCAGAATAAACATTACCAAACATCTTGTCTGACAATCTAATACTTCTACCAATTTTCCACCTGTCACATTATATGTGAAAGAAAGTCCTCACAGGTGCGTTAAAGTTTTTACTCTAATACTGCAAATTTTCACATCAATTTATCCTGTGGTAAAGATACTATAACCATTTAAATAAATAAACGCGTTTTTAGATATTTAGATATTGTCTGCTAAATCCTGACAGAACATTAAAAATTAATGTCTTAACTCCAATTCTACAAATTTTCACAATGATCTGTTTACTAGTAAAGATAATATAAACATTTGAATTAACAAACTCATTTTTAGATATTTTCCATTAATCCTTTATCCTTTAAACCAGCCATATCCGGCCAGATTCTCTCACTTCTTTCTGTTCAAACCGGCTGTAACTATCCACTCATACTTATGTTAAGGTATTGTTCTCAAAATAAATAACATCAAAATCTCACAGATTTAATATTATGTGAGATAATTATGTGAGGTAAAGCCTTTACCACAAAAATACAATAGTAAATATGGAGTAATGTAAATGCTAAAGGGTTAAATCATTCCATGATTTTAAAAGTTCATCTCCCAGTAACTGTTGCTGCTGTTGCTGTTGTTGTTTAGCTCCAGGTCAGCCCTGATTGAGCAGATCTGTGATCAAAGGTATTCAAGTTGTGGCCATCTTGTATTTTTCATTTCAAGAATAATATACTTGCGACTACATTGTACAATGTGTTCTTTAAGACAGCTGTGTGTAATTAAAAAAGAAAAATATGTATATATATATGTATCATCATCATCATCATCATCATCATCGTTTAATGTCCATCTTCCATGCTAGCATGGGTTAGATGGCAGTTGTGCCACTTGAGGCAAGGTTGGTCGGGTGACCGTGTCTCGCTCATATAGGACTATCTGGCAGGCTTTCTACGGCTGGATGACCTTCCTAACACCAACCACATTTACAGTGTGGAACTGGGAACTTTTTACCGTGTTACCTACACGACCACATTACAGTGTGTATATATATATATATATAGATATAAATGTGGTTGGTGTTAGGAAGGTCATCCAGCCGTAGAAAGCCTGCCAGATAGTCCTATATTAGCGAGACACGGTCACCCGACCAACCTTGCCTCAAGTGGCACAACTGCCGTCTAACCCATGCTAGCGTGGAAGATGGACATTAAACGATGATGATGATGATGATGATGACTAGCTTTGGCCAGTTAATTTTATTGACTGGTTTTGGTCTATTCTATTGACTGCCGAATAGCTCTGTTATATTTAACCACTCTGTCGAGAGCTTCATTCGATTTGTGATATTTTGCATTTTTGCAATATTATACACAGATGAATTCATTCGCCTAATTTAGGTGTTGCCTCCCTTGCTGAACCCCACGTGGGGTCAGTTACAGACACATCTATGTGGTCTTTCGAACTGAATCCTGTTGATAACGCGCACTCCTAGTTCAGTCAGGATACGAGAAACTTAACATCCTTTATGTAAGTGGACAGTAAATGACTTATGGAGCCGCAGAAACCCCATCACTGGACTTTACCATCATTCCAGGGGTCCGGGTGAGTATAAAACATTTATGCTTTCATATATTTTTATATCTGTATATCTGTTTGACCCTAAATAGGAGATCGAATCTTCGCTGTGTGGATAATTAGTTTAACCACCATCTCAGTGTGTTTGGCCTTTAACGTAAGTTGTAAGCTCTAATTCTTTTGAATTATTGAGCGCTTGCCTCACAATTCGAAAGTGTTTTTTCGTTATTTCATAGGCTGAAATTCGATTCTCGCTAATTTTTACTTGTATATCTATATATGTATATTATTAATTCTTCATTGAGCCACACCGTGAACAATTGCAACATATATATCTGTGACTTTATGTATATGTAAATCTTTATATTTAATAATATCCCGTTGGGTTGAGATGCAATTTGGGCGATATTAGGCTGCGCTTTCTAGCAACCAGCCTACCCGCCGTAAGCAACTAATCACATTCTTTCTAACTTGACCACTGCCACGTCACGATTCTTAGCCATTTTTTGAATCTATTTCTGGCGGGATCGCTTTGGAAAATTAACTGTCCTATTGAGTTTGTCTCCTGATGAGTTCGATACTCGAGATTTATCCTTAATAGGATATCTCAAAATACGAACGAAACCATGGTAGAGATATAATTACGGTATGTACACATTTCTTCTAACTTAAAATTTTTACCTAATTGTGTATGGTTGACGATATATTTGGTCAGTTTCTACATGCTGTTGAAATGTTGTGTAAATACTGTAAATACTCTATTGTGGTCAACCGCAAAAAGGCTGCTTTCGGTTATTTATCAAATATTTCTTCATAGGAGCCTTTATTCTTATAGCCTGGTCTAATTGATTTTTTATATGGTTAATTATGCTAATTAGGAGAGGAATTTGTATATATTTTATCTAATAATTCTAAGGACATGATTTATGATATATATATATATATATATATATATATATATATATATATATATATATATATATATACATACATATATATATATATATATATATATATATATATATATATATATATATATATATATATATATATCTAAAGTGAGATATATGAAATTGTAATGTGCTTGTCGAATCAACAAACATACATTTGCACACACGCACACACACACACATGATCATATACTATAATGGTTAACATTTTTATGATAACCTCAAATGATATATTTATATATAACCAAAATATTACACAAACAAGCTTCAATCCTCCCTGTGATTTGTAGGTTTTTTGACAGTTTCTGCCACACTAGATGTTTTACTATTCATCATGACATTTCAATGGCTCATAGAAATGTAGAAATGTTTTGCAGTGCCCATCTCCTCTCTAAGTGTCCACTCCCTCACAAAGTTTAGCCTGCCACCATAATCTGTTCTTGGGGTTTAGCTGAAAAATGTCTTGGAGCCAAAAGTGAGAGTCAGGTGAAAACTGATGTATCCTTCCATCTCTAAAGATGCTGCATCCAGGCTTCAAGGTATTCTCTCTAGCCAAACACCACAATCTCGAGATCATGTTTCTTCAAATACTGGATAATGGTACGGCTGATATTGCAATAACGTTTCTTCAAATCATTTCAAAGAGAGAAAAAAGAGAGAGAGAGAGAGAGATAGATAGATAGAGAGAGAGAGAGAGAGAGAGCAAGAGAGAAAAGAGAGAGAGAGAGAAAAAGCAAGAGAAAGAGAGAGGAGGGGAGAATGAGATAGGGATAGAGATAGATAGATAGAGTTAGATAGATAGAGAGAGAGAAGGAGAGGAGAGGGAGAGAGAGAGAAGAAAGATATATATATATATATAGAGAGAGAGAGAGAGAAGTGAAAGCCTTTAGGATCCATCTCATCAACAGGTATATATCATATATCTTGAGTGATCTGTATGAAGCTTTAGAATGTTTATTGGCAAGAAATGTTAATAGTTTTTCATTTAATCAGGAACTTATATCACTTATAATCTTATACATATTACTAACATCTCTGTATAGTGTCCTATAGATCAAGGTAATGTGTACTGGAGCTTATTATATTTTTCATTGAGTTAATAACAGTAAGCAGTGAGATATCTCTTCTCTTCTTGGATAAGAATAACCACCATTATTAAAAAATGATATCATCATCATCACCATTACCATCATCATCACATCATCATCATTCTTTAACATCCATTTTCCATGCTGACATTGGTTTAAGAAATTGTAATGTTCTGAGACTAGACATGTCTGAGGATCAAACCATTTTGGCATAGCTTTCTTATTGCAAACCACTTTTCAGTGTGTACTGGGTACATTTTATTGTGACACCAACACTAGATAAATAAGCTAATTATCATTAATAATAATAATAATTGTTTCTACTTTTGGCACAAGGCCAGCAATTATCCTAGTGTATTACTGGTACTTTATTTATTAATAATAATAATAATAATTACCAAGCCAACATAATAAAAAATGGATGCAGCCCATTATGCCGTGTATGCAAAAAACAACCAGAGACCATTGACCATATAATTTCAATGTGCAGCCCTATAGCTCCAACCGAATACCTAAACAGGCATGACAGAGCTGCACAATACATACATTGGATAATGTGTAAGCATTTTGACCTGCCCCATCAAAAGAATTGGTGGGAGCATCAACCACCTCCCATACTTGAAAAAGATCACATCTCAATCTTGTGGAACTTTAGCATCCAAACAGACCGAAAAATAGATGCAAATAGACCTGATATAATATTGAAGGACTTTAAAAAGAGGGTATGCCTGCTAATTGATATGTCTGTTCCAATAGACAAGAATGTATCTATAAAAACATTTGAAAAATTGAGCAAGTATAAAGACCTGGAGATAGAAATTGGAAAAATGTGGAAATTGAGAACTAAAACAATACCAGTGGTTGTAGGCGCTCTGGGAATGATACCTAAGGGGTCTAATGATTACTTATCGCAAATCCCAGGAAACCCGCGTATAGGAGAAATACAAAAGATAGTACTAATGGGAACTGCCCATATACTAAGGAAGATTCTGTCAATATAAGTACATCACAAGTCTAAACACTAAAGATGCATGTGTGAGTATGTATGTTATTTCTTGAACATGGCGGACCTTGTTGTCTCTTGAGGTCACTGGTTGTGACTTGGTGATAACTCGTATAAACATAAAGCAAGATAAATGCAACTGTAATAATAATAATAATAATAATAATAATAATTGTTTCTACTTTAGGCACAAGGCCAGCAATTACCCAGTACATTACTGGTAATAATAATAATGCTTTCTTTATTGGCCACAAGGGCTAACATAAATAAAAACATTACAGACGGCACAGAATGGTACAGCACGATACAAAGTGGGTTTTGGTTGTGTAAAAAAGGTTATGACAAGAAGATAGAAATATCAAAAAGCCCAAAAATTCTCCAATAGGGGGAAAACTTCCGAGGGTCACTTGTGGCGAAAACCACACAAAAGACGATGGCCACCCTGACCACCAGGGCAAGCACCCTCTCTCAGTTTTCCCACTCCTTAGTCTCGCCACTCTCACCCACCTTTCAACAAACTTACTAGAAGACAGCACTTGCCTTTCCACCCTGACTTTCTTCTTTAAGTGAAACTTGAAAAAGTTAATCAGGGATTGGCTGGAGAGGAAAGTCTCTATAATAATAATGGTTTCTTAAATAGGCACACGGCCAGCAATTTTTTGAGGAGGGGAAAGTTGATTAAATCGACCCCAGTGCGTGACTGGTACTTACTTTGAAAGGCAAAGTTAACCTCGGCGGGATTTGAACTCAGATCATAAAGGGCCATAACTCTATGCTGCAAAGCATGGTGTCTGAAGCTCTACCGATACTGCTAATCCATAATAATACTAATAATAATAATTGTTTCTACTTTTGGCACAAGGCCAGCAATTATCCAGTGTACTGGTACTTTATTTTATCGACCCTGTAAGGATGAAAGGCAAAGTTAACCTCAGTGGGATTTGAACTCAGAATGGAAAGGGCCGTAACTCTTTGCGTCAAAGCATGGCGTCCGACCCTCTAACGATACTGCCAATCCACCGCCTTACTAATAATAATAATTTCTATTGGCATATGGCCAAACATTTATGAGGCAAGACAACAGTACATTACATCAACCCCAATAGTTGACAATTACTAATTTTATTGCTCCCAGGATAATGAAAGATAATGTCGACTTTAATAAGATTTGAGTTCAGAATATAAAAGGATTTAACCAAGCCTGGGCTAACCATAAACCCTTTTCATACCAAACTGCCTGAAATCATCCCTGGTTCTATGATATTCATGATATTTTAAAATGTTTATATTTATATAAAACATTTTCATCATAATTCTATGTAAGAACCTTTGTTAACCCTTTTAATATCAAACCCACATAAAGCTGCTCCTGGTTCTATGAAACAAAATCACTCGTTTTAACCTATCCAAATTGACAAGATGCTAGACCTCATTCTCTTACTGAATGGGGTGGAACTCATCAAATCAGACCAAGGAAACAATGTTTCCATTGGTCTTCCCAATTGTTAATACTATCTACCAGTTACAACTCCTGGCAGAAGGAACAATGTGAAATAAAGTGTCTTGCTCAAGGGCATAACATATTACCCAGCCTTGGAATCAAACTCACAACCACATGTTTGGGAATCCCCTCTCTAACAATTTCATATAATAACCGTTTTATTAAGTTATGTTATAAACACCATCTTAATAATTGTTTCTGCTTTAGGCACATGACCAACAATTTTTGCGGAGGAGAGCATTGAATAAATTGATCCTAGTGTGTTACCGGTACTTTATTTTGTCAACCCTGTAAGGATGAAAGTTAACCACAGCAGAATTTGAACTCAGATCATAAAGGGCCGTAACTCTATGCCGCAAAGCATGGCGTCCGACACTCTACCGATACTGCCAATCCACCGCCCACACCACCTTAATAATAAAATAATTAATAATTTTAGTAAATCTCCCTAAATTCTTCCCTAATTAATTCAAAGACAATATATATCTCATTAGAAATATGGTAACAAAGTGGTTGAGTTAAAAAACAATTAAACAAAATAAAACAGGCTATATTAAACCCTTTAGCATTTACATTACTCTATATTTGCTATTGTATTTTTGTGGCAAAGGCTTTATCTTACATAATTTTCTCATTTAATATCGAATCTATGGATTTTGATGTTATTTATTTTGAGAGCAATACCTTAACATCAGTATGAGGGGCTGGTTACAGCTAGTTTAAACAGAAAGAGGTGAGAGAATTCTGGCCGGATACGGCTGGTTTAAATGCTAAAGGGTTAACATAGTTGTTGGGGTGTGGCCTGGAGGATAGCCTGAGTGGAGGAAGAGGGGGATAGTGTGGCAGATGGTATAGGGGCATGACATGGTGGATGGTGTAAGGCGATGGTGTGAGGGGATAGTGTAGGGGATGGTGGGTGGTCGGGGCGGGGATGGAATAAGTGATGGTCTGGGGATAGTGTAGAGGATGGCATGGGTGTTGGTGAGAGGCTTGCATTGAAGATAGTGTGGGGGAGATGGCATGAGGGGGTGGCATGGAGAATAGTGTGGAGGATGGTGTGTAAGAAAACAAAACTGAATTTTTAATCTATTATTTTCCATTCTGCCATTTGCCAACCTGGGTGGGTGCCAGCCCATGCCGGAGTGTGGTAGATGACTAAATATCAGGCATTGCTGGCTGCCATTAAGACCTCCTGTGTCCTCAGTTCCTGGACTGTTCTTCACCCACCAAATTGGCAGGATGAGGTTTTTATATCTGAGAAAAGAGACCTGAATGGCCGGTGCAGTGGGTATCCCTGGCAATACTTTCACTGTCTTATTCTGTCTGCAAGGTGCAGCTGAAATATACCATTCAGCTAATGATGCATAGTTACACACCTTTTTTTTTATTTTACTTCTTTGTGATTTTCTTTTTATGATGGAATGGCAGTATCGATAGAGGATTTGGATGCCATGCTTTGCAGCACAGAGTTCCACACCTTTACGGTCTGAGTTCAAATCCCGCTGGGGTTAGCTTTGCCTTTCATCCTTATGGGGTCGATAAAATAAAGCACCAGTAATGCACTGAGATAGTTGCTGGCCTCTTGCCAAAAATAGAAATAATTATTAAGATATTGTAGCAGGGCAGTGTGGATTGGCAGTATCAGTAGAGAGTCGGACGCCATGCTTTGCAGCAAAGAATTATGGCCCTTTATGGTCTGAGTTCAAATCCCGCCGAGGTTAACTTTGCCTTTCATCCTTACAGGGGTCGATAAAATAAAGTACCAGTAATGTACTAGGTAATTGCTGGCCTTGTGCCAAAAGTAGAAACAATTATTTGTAGAGAGTCTGATGCAATGCTTTGCAGCATAGAGTTACGTCCCTTTACGGTCTGCGTTCAAATCCTGCTGGAGTAAGCTTTGCCATTCATTCTTACAGGGTTGATAAAATAAAGTACCAGTAATACACTAGGTAATTGCTGGCCTTGTGCCAAAAGCAGAAACAATTATTATGATACCAGCTGAATGACCCAGCGTTGCCCGAGTTACTGCTGCTCTTATTCAGATTAGTAAACAATAAACATGGAGATATATATTTTTTCTCATAATTATTTTAAAATATATACATTTTATAAAAAAAATATCAAAATTGTAATGATAATAGAATTTAGAAATGAAAATCTGTCAATCTTGAAGCACCTCAGGGTAAACAATATTCATTGTATAATTTTTTTGCAAGCAACCAACATAGAGTTGGCTGTGGGAGAAACATGTAGTAGAGAGATCAAGTCCAACTACCTTGAGGGATTGACCCTGAGATTTGTTAATTGAAATAACAAAACTTAGTTTGACTGGTAACTGAAGCCTTTTAAATTCAACCTCACATACACTCACACACATATACTTGTCAGCCATCACATATGTATATGTATGTGTAGATGTGTGTGTGTTTAATTCTCTGTGTATCTGATTAAATATTTACGTGAAGATGTATGTGTATATAACTTCCTAAGGCCTAATGTATATAACAAACGTGAAAACACACACACACACACTTACAGACACATACACACTCATATACAAAATGCGATGTTGTCGTGTTATAAAATGTCCGTTTTCTTATAGTCTATAGTTGAATATTTTAGATAAAATGTTATATTGTTTTGATCCAAATGAAAATAAAAATTTCATGTTGTTAATCCCAGGGTCTAATACCTTGTAAAATTTGATTTGATTTGGTTGATCTGTTTGAGAATATATAAGGAAACAAACAGACAGACAGAGAGACAAAGAATTTTATATAGAGAGAGATTGTATCAGGTTCGTGGATTGGCCTGTATTGATAGAGGGTCTGACACCATGCTTTGCAGCATAGAGTTACGTCCCTTTACAGTCTGAGTTCAAATCCTGCTGAGGTTAACTTTGCCTTTCATCCTTACAGTATCGAGAAAATAAAGTACCAGTAATGCACTGGGGTAATTGCTGGCTTTGTGCCAAAAGTAGAAACAATTATGATATTGTATCAGTTATGTATTGAAGCTTTGTTAGACAATGAAAAAGTTGAAGTAGAATCGTTGTTTGGTTGTGTTAAGGCATCTGTTGGCTTTAATCCAGCTCTGGATGTAACTAAATACTGTTGTGCACTTAATGCAGTTCTCTACTGTTTCGGAGCAAAATTCACCATAAGAAAACATAATATATTTAGCATTGTTGTTGTTTTGATTAGGTAGAAAGCCCTATGTTGTTGTTATTGTTGTTGTTGTTTAGCCTCTGGCTAGCCGGGAATGAGATGGCAAAACTATGATCAAAGGTGTTCCAGCTGTGACTAGTCAGTCTTTTATTCAAATATTGTATACATTACTCAATGTGCTCGTTTTTAAAGATGTTAGTATAGTGTGATTTAAGGGTGATTTGGCTGTTATTTTTAGCAGGTTGAGCAATTGTATAGAGACTATCTTTGGCAGTGATTTTAAAAAGTGTAATCTTTTCTAGGTTAGAGAAATAAGGAATATCTGATGTTCAGTTCAAATCTTGTGTTAAAAGCATTATTATTTCTTTTTTATCAAAAGGCAGGAACTACATTGTTTATGATACTTTTCAGGGCCTCCATGACTGTTGGGAGGGATAGAGAGAGGTATCTGCAAATTAAAGACATTGTGCAAATAGTCACAGCAGAGTGGAGTCCACTAAAATCACCCTAAGACTAGGTGGTGATGTTAAACTGGATGACAGTTTAACAAAATATAAATAAATATAACAACTAGCATTTTAAGACCATTTTCCCTGCTAAAGCTGGGGTTAGCCTTGTTTCATGGTCATCTTGGGGTTTTATTTTTGAAGCAATGTTTTATGGTAGGATGACCTTCCTGGCACTGTACCAACCATTTTAATTGGTTCCTGTACCATGCATGGATATGGTGAACGTATTTCTTAATCAGGTACATACAGCACAAAAATATAAATAATTACAAATGTTTAAAAATTAGAATAACCAAGAATCAAAACAAAGACAAACAAAACAAAGATCTAGTAATGTATTGACCAATCTTCCTTATTTCAACATTTCTAGAGAATACAGAAGTCAAATCTAAAACAACTTAGTTATCTATTGAAAGAATTTTAGTGTCAAGTTAAACAAGAAGAGAACATATATTTAGTTGAATATAAAAATAAACATAAATTTATGTATACAAGTAAACAAGAGTGATTGACTTACAGAGAATTGGGACATTTGAAATTTGAAAATAAAGTTGCCAAAATGCAGATAGCTATAATAATATTGATAACTATAAATAATGTTTGAATAAATTAGCTATATTTTCAAATTATAAATCATGATGATGATGATGATGATGATGATGATGATGATGATGATGTTGATGATATAAATATAAATACAAATATAAACAAGGTATAAAAATATAAAAAGCAAAATCTAAAACAAGTTATCTTTTCAAAGAATTTTAGTGTCATGTTAAACAAGAAGAGAACATATCTTTAGCTGAATATAAATATAAACATAAATATAAATAAACAAGATTGGTTGATTTATAAAGCATTTGAAAATTTGAAATTTGAAAATATAGTTGCCACAGTGCAGGTAAATAATAGTTGAATAGTTGAATAAATAAGGTTAAATGCCTCTGAAGACGGAAAGCTATATTTTCAAATTATAAATATAAGGTATGTTTTTATGATATTTTTTGTTGTTTTTTTCTTCTTTTCTCTCAAAGAGGTGGAAATAATTATTAGCAAAAAAAAAAAAGATAAAAAAATACCAACAAAAACAAAACAACTTGGATTAATTCAGAGTAAAGTTCTTGGAACTTACCCGAAAATGTTTGGTACACAATACTAGCTAATGGTTTCATGTTTATATATATATATGTATGTATTTGAGTATATATACATGTATATTATATAGTGCCGGTTGTCGATAACCAACCGGGTTTGGTACAGTACACAGACTATGTAGCTGAGTTTAAAGCTAAACAGACATACAGAAATTATATGACTAAGTCGTCACTGTTCTTGCTGTTGTTGTCATCAATGTCATCATCATCATCATCATCATCATCATCATCCTAATCGACAACATTACCACCATCCTCACTGTCATCCTCATCCTCATCAAAATCATCTTCATGGTGATGGGAGTGGTGATGGTGGTGGTGGTGGTGGTGGTGGTGGTGGTCATGGTAGATGATATTGTTGTTGTTGATGTTGTTGTTATTATATATGTCTTGTTGCTATTATTATCATGATCACCATCATCATAATCATTATTACTATTATCATTGCTACTACTACTACTACTACTACTATTACTACTACTACTACTACTACTACTACTACTACTACTACTACTAGTACTATTACTAGTACTACTACTTTATTACTGCTAAATGTTGTGGTAGTTATGTCATAGGTTTGTCAAAATGAAATCTAATTATGTTCTCAGATGTCATAAAATACAAAAAAAAGTAAGACATAAAGGAGGAAAAATAAAATATATATGGATGCAAACACATACATACACACACACTCACACATACACACACACTTATACACACATATCTATATATATATATATGTGTGTTTGTGTGTGTATGTGTGAGAGTCTGAGTTTGCTCACACACACACATGAATTTCTCAGAAGAAAAAATATGTCTATAAGAAACATCTATGTCAGTGTATTTGTCTATATAGAAGATATATATATATATATATATATATATATATATATATGTATCATATGATGTATATATAGGAAAATATACACCTACGTAGCACTAAAATAAACATTGAACAACATATTCATATAACATTCAGGTGGATATATGAAGGAAAATCTATCTTCTGCAAGTGTCTTCACAGGTTTTTACCTTTGCTTGCTTCTCTTTACTAATATCTATCTCTCTTTTATAGTTTTTCCCCTCTCATTCATATTCTCTTGTAACTGTTACCCCTACCACCATTACCACTATCATTTTTCTCTCTTTCACTCAACTCTCTCTCTCTCTTTCCTCCTCCTCTCTCTATTTCTTCTCCTCTTCTCTCACCTGTTCTCTATACATGTATTTCCTCCACCTCCCACATGCTCTCTGTGTCTCTCAACGGGCACTCCAACAAATTTATGCTAGGATAAAAGCATTACTTTACACACACACACACACATATATATATATATACATGCATACATACATATCATCATCATTTTACGTCCGCTTTTCCCTGCTTGCAT
>OZ024741.1:366815775-366823275 GCA_964016885.1 Eledone cirrhosa | reverse complement strand
TGACAACTCATCTAACCGATGCTAGCATGGAAAAATGGTCGTAAAACGGTGATGATGATGATGATGATGATGATGATGATGATGACTGGGTTGGAGCAACGTGGAATAAAGAGTTTTTCCCTAAGGACACAACATGCTGATTGGAATCGAATTCACAACTTCACAGTTGTGAGCAAAATACTGTAACTACATTCACAGGCATATATCTATGCCACTACTTAGCCAGTTGCCAAAAGGAAATGGTGCTACTGTAGCAAGAATCAGCAAGTTACTCACCAATATTACCAATTCCATCTACCTGCTTCCCTGCTGCACCTACCTATATTTCTAATATCAAAGAGATTTTTCTGCTGAAACCAAATCTCACAGCTAGTTAGGTCTGTGAAAATAGATGACAATACATTTGGCAACAAAGAACTAACATAACTACCGCAGTAAGCTTCTCAGAGGGGTCTGTTTTAACATCCGTCAATAACTAAAGCTTTAGTGTACTTGTATAATAAAGCTTAGATGTACTTGTATATTTCCATAGTATCAATGATACTAGCTTTGAATTCTTGAGATGTACTAGTACTGATGTTATTACAGACGTTTTACTGACTAGATACATTAATATGTATAAGTTATTTGACTATATAGTACCTGTGTTTAATCTTTTCACTACTATATTTCTTATGAGAGACATTGCCTATTATTTTCAAATCATTTTGAAAATAATAAAAAATTTGGAAGGATTTAGTAATATAACTAACTTTCTCAATATTAAGCTAGTCTTTGGAACATAACATAATAAAGGTTCTTACATAAAAAGACGATGAAAGGTTTTTATAATAAATCATCATCATCATCGTCCCTTAATCCTTTTCTGGGTCTTTGGGGCACTGCTGTGTTGAACGCTGCACCAACTGCTTCCATCATCTCTGGCAGTCATGGGTGAGTGCTTGGGTTGTGGTTAACTTCTTTCCTGTCCACTCAGCTATGTTGCCTGTCCACTGCTTCCTCTGTCTGCTCTGCTTTCTCTTTCCCAGCACTGTTCCTTGGAGAATTGTCTTGGAGAGTCTGTCCGATCTTGTTACAAACCTAAACCACCTCAGCTTCTTCCTCTTCACTATGGTCAGCAGCTCTTCAGAGTTGCTCATGAGCTGGTTGATATTTTTGCAGACCGCTTTGTTCGTGATGTATTCTGTGTGAGAGATTCCCAGGATTCTTCTATAGCATCTCATCTCCACTGTTTATATCTTTCTTTGCAGTTTAGTGGTTAGGGTCCCTGACTCACATGTGTATAGAAAGATGGATAGGACCAACGCATGTAGGAATTTTATTTAGCATCTGAGAGTGGTGTTTTTGTCTCTCCAGAGAGGTTTCAGCTTAGCAAGTGTTGTGGCTGTTAGAGCACTCCTTGCAAGTACCTCTGACTTTGATACCTCTTGACTGATGATGGTGTTAAGGTACTTGAACTGCGTCACAGTCTCCAACTCTTGGCCACTGACTGTGATCCTCCACTCAATTGGGTTTGTGGTGTTTGGCAGTGCTGACCTCCATGTCATATTTGGCAGAAGTTACATCCAAGTGGTTCACCAGCTCGGCAAGTTCTTCACTTCCAGCTAGCCTGTCGATGTCATCAGCGAACCTGAGGTTTGTCACAATTAATCCTCCTATACTGATTGCGCCAGGATTGTCTTCTAGGGCGTCGGTCATGATTCACTCAAGGAAGATGTTGAAGAGTGTCGGAGAAAGGAGACAGCCCTGTCGGATGTCTACTGAAATGTGGAAGCAGTCCTCCATTGTGTCATGGACATGTACCACACTTGAGGCTTTTGCATACAGCTGTTGTATAGTGTGGATTATCTTTTGGCCCATGTTATATTTCTTCATGGTCACTTACAGCGTATCGAGCCACAGCCTGTCAAAATATAAACAGTTCATAACTTTATATCACAGAACCAGATGCAGTTTCAAGTGTCTTGGAATCAAAAAGGTTAATGTGGTCATATTTAAGTTTAAACAATGATCATGAAGATGATGATAAAGATGATTATCATCATCTTTATCATGATTATTTTATGTTTTATTTTCTCGTTTTCATGGTTTCCACTATAATTTCATGTAAATTATACTTCAAACAGTTGCTTAATAATTGTTTCTACTTTTGGCACAAGGCCAGCAATTATCCCAGTGTATTACTGGTACTTTATTTTATCGACCCCGTAAGGGTGAAAGGCAAAGTTAACCTCGGCGGGATTTGAACTCAGACCATAAAGGGCCATAACTCTAGTTTCTAATTTAGGTAGATGGGGGCAGGGGAAAATATATTAACTCTTTTGATACCAACCTACCAAAACCTATTTCAAATTTGATGTAAGAAATTCTTGATAAATTCTGTTATAGATACCATCTAAATTGATTAATATTTAATGTGATGCCAAACATAATCTTATGTGTGCATGACTATTAATTTATTACATATCATCATCATCATCACCATTTTATGTCCATTCTTCCACGCTAGCATGGGTTAGACGGGTTGTCTTGTTGTGGGCAATGCCAGGTCAGGTGACCATGTCTTGCTCATACAGAACTGATTTTGGCTTGATTTCTACAGCTGGATGCCCTTCCTAACACCAACCTCATTTACAGTGAGTACTGGGTGCTTTTTTACCGTGGTGCCTACATAACCACATTACAGTGTGGAGTGGGTGCTTTTTGTTGTGACACCTATATGACCACTTTGCAGTGAGAGGGGATGGGGGTATATTGTCTATATGTTTCAGCTTCGGCTTGTACCCATTGTAAGTCGGGTCTTCTGTATTACTGCGTAACGCCAGAGGTCTTGGTCTTGTGTCATCACCTTTGAGAGGTGCAGTTGGGTAAGGTCAGCTTTTATCACCTCATCCCAGGTCTTCTTGGGTCTCGGTTCACTAAAATTATGATGTGAGTACAAGACATTCTTGGCAGAGCTGTTCGGCTAGAGAATGAATTGCAGGTGTTGCATAGTGTATATGGCCACCAGATATGATGGCTAGTTGCAATATAAGCAGGCACCAGCCAGATAAATAAGCTGCCCCAGACCAATAGTGGTAAACTACTAGTAAAGATGGAGCAATGAGTGACACCTCTAGCTCCCAAGAAAATTCTCACAACCCAGTGATGTAGCTATGACAAAGCCAGTAAAAGCTGCCTCTGAAAAAGTTTAGTCTTTGCAGGTCTGAGAAAAGTACCAGCTTGGTAACTGGTGTGAATAAGACCACCAAAAAAAAAACACTGCAATATGACTAGACACAACAAAGGTAGTCATACTACATTATCTTTCGCAAACATTAACAAAGGATGTGTTCAGGTCTTAGGAAGAGGGGCCTGTTCAAAAAATATATTGCAGTCTCTATCTCATACTGTAAAAACTGGTGATAGGTCCATGACCTGTCCTGAGAGGCATGGGAGGAATGCACAAAGATTGCATATCCTGAGACCCCAAAGAGGATTTGAAAGGGAACAAACCATAAACATTGGAGCCTTGAACACCACAACCCTTACAGGTAAGGAGCAGCAACTAGTGGAGAAGGCTAGATGCTACCGGCTAGATATAGTTGAAGTTTCCTCAACAAAGTTCCATGGTTTTGGTACAGTAAATTTGGATTGAGGATGGCAACTCCACTATTCAGGTGTAGCTCCAGAAATTGCTGCACAGACAGGAATGAGGTTACTTACAAGACCTTGGCTATCAGAATGGGTTATAGACTGAATCCTATTAGGAGCTAGGATTTTTTTCTTGAAGCTTAGACTGAAAGATAGGTCTCTGTGAGTAGTGCAAGTTTATGCACCAAAGATGAAGTTCAAGACATTAAGAGTTAAACACCTGTTTAACCATTTAGCATTTAAACCAGCATTTATCCGGCCAGAATTCTTTCACCACTTTCTGTTCAAACTGGCTGTAACCAGCTGCTCATACTGATATTAAGGTATTGTTCTCAAAATAAATAATATCAAAGTCGCATAGATTTGATATTATGTGAGATAATTATGGGAGGTAAAGTCTTTACCATGAAAATACAATAGTATATATAGAGTAATGTAAATGCTAAAGAAGTAATTACTTATTTGATGAGGCTTAGTGAACACTCACTTTGCTGAAACATTGTAGCTATATTGTAAGAAAATGAGTAAATCAACTTACCATGTAAACTTACCAACAAAAAGCACCCAGCCCAACTTTGGTGACATGACAAAAAGCACCCAGCCCACACTGTAAAGTGGTTGTTTTAGTGCCAAGACAAAAAGCGCCCAGTCCACACTATAAAGTGGTTGTTCTAGTGCCATGATAAAAAGCATCCAGTTTACGCTGTAAATGCAGTTGGTGTTAGGAAGGGTATCCAGCCATAGAAACCAAGCCAGAAACAGTTCTGTATGAACAAGACACGGTCAGATGATCTGACTTGTCTCACAACAATTAATGATACAATGATTAACCCTTTAGTGACCATATTTCCAATGAAAGATACAACCTAAGTTTTGAAAATAATAAAAAAATTGAATGGTATTTAGTAATGTAACACTAACTTACTCATTATTAAGTTGGTGTTTGGAACATATCATAACAAAGGTTCCCACATGAAATCATGTAAGAAGGCTTTTTAGATAAATATAAACACTTTAAAATAAAATGTTAACGTGTAGATATAAAGCTAAGTATCAGGTAGTTTGGAGTCAAAGTGTTAAAAATATAGCATAGAAAGACAAACAGACAGACATCTCTATCTAGTTCTAATCTAACAAAAACTAAACAACAGCAACAACACTAAACATTACTGTGACTAGCTAGAAGTAGTCTATAGATAACATTAAGACATTGAATAAGGTAGTTTATATAAGACAGGATGGCGCCATTGTTGAATGGGTCAGGGGGTTGGATTTTTGGTTTGTGAATGTTTAGTTGTTAAATGTTAACTGCAATCAATGACATGAGTACTCTTGCTTGGACAAGTCCTCCTAGGACTAAGAATTTAAGGAGATCAGTCAGTGGTGGTCTGTGTTTACAGAAATTTAGTTAAAATTATTAAAGAAAAAAAGATAGATATTATTAGGTAGCATGTGATAAGTAGAATCATCGTCATCATCATCATTTTCATCATCATTATTTAACATCTGTAGGGCGGTGGATTGGTAGTATCAGTAGAGGGTCGGATGCCATGCTTTGCAGCATAGAGTTACGGCCCTTTATGATCTGAGTTCAAATCCCGCCGAGGTTAACTTTGCCTTTCATCCTTATGGGGTCGATAAAGTAAAGTACCAGTCACGCACTGGGGTTGATTTAATCGACTTTCCCCTCTCCCCAAAATTGCTGACCTTGTGCCTATATAAGAAACTATTATTTAACATCTGTGGACTGGCAGAATCGGTAGAGCGTCAAGCACCATACTTTGCAGCATAGAGTTATGACCCTTTATGTTCTGGGTTCAAATCTCGCTGAGGTTAGTTTTGCCTTTCATCCTTACGGGCTTGATAAAATAAGGTACTAGTAATGCACTGGGGTAATTGCTAGCCTTGTGCTAAAAGTAGAAACAATTATTTAACATCTGTTTTACCATGCTGGCATGGGTTGGAGAGGTCATCACAGATCAAGTCAATACATTAATGGAGTTATTGGCTTCCTAGATGAGCAATGATGGTGAAAGAAGGGCTTATCCTGTTTACATATGCTCCAGTTTTGGCATAATTTCTATAGCTGTATACCCTTCCTATCACTTTTATCACCTTTACAAAGTGTACTGGGTTCATTTTATCATGAAGAGAGGTTGTCATGTTCTTGACACGACAAAAGAGTCCTTTCAACCTTCAGGATGGTTTCTATTGCAGGTTGCTCTTCTTAATATCAACCATTTTACTGAGTGTACAAGGGGCACTTTTCATGTCACCAGCATGAAGTATGATATGTCTAATTGTGTTCTTCTTCAGAGAATAAACTATGAATTCCTTGAAAGATGGGAGATCAAATTAAATTGTGTCTGGTCAAATAGATTATAGTGTTCAAACTAAATTAGATATATTATTAAATCCCTCAAATTTTTTTTTTTATCATTTTCCAAATTTTTCCCAAACCATAAGCAGTGTTTTTCATTAAAAAATATGATAATAAAAGGGTTAATAATGAACAAATTTGTTATTTTATGAAGTCACACTAAATTTTTGATTAAATTTCACTTTCTTTGAGTGTCATCCCTGTTTTAGAGGTTGGCATAGATCAATGTTGGAATCTCAATCTAAGTATTGCTCTATGCGTAAGCCTATATTCATGTGCTTTTAATGTTCATTACATTTATTGTTATCTCCAAATGTTTTCTAGCACTAGTTGCCTTATTTTTGGGTATCACCTCTGTTTTAAAGCTCAGCATGGATGGATTCTGAAATTTCACTCTCATTCTATGGATAGGCTTATGTTAATGTACTTTATATTTTCATCAAGTTCCTTGTGTGTATAAACTGAAAAAACCAAATGTTCTCCAACCTAAAGCTCTTAGTTGTTTAATCTGGCCCTTCCAATGAAGAAGAAAAAGATATTCAACTGAAATCATTTTGAAAATAGTGGAATGTGATTGCTTGGTTCAAGATAACCAACTGCCAAGTTGTTGTCTTTGGTGAGTGGAAACTTCTGGAACATTTTGATGTCTACAGAAGATAGTTCTGCAATATCTGCTTCTTATCACGTAACACTATCTTTACTGCATGCACACACACAGACAGACAGACACACACATCTGTGCACATATTTTCCACATGTTGCCCGCTCAGTTCAATCATTCCACACACATCAATCTTGATATGAATACACCCATACACTCACACACACACACACATATATCAAATACGAGTAGTTAAGACGAGGTTATACTCTTTTATAATTTAATTACTTTACTGGCTTTGGCCATATGGCTATGGTTTTGTATATATATATATATAAGCTTGAAACTAGTACAGCGTTCCTTTGTCAGTGTTGAACAAACGAGCAACGATGGTTGCTGGACACTACGGCTTAATACGGGATGTTTGTTTACAAACACACTGAGCATTATAATAAATGTTCGGTGAATCCATACGTACATATATATATGTGTGCATGTATGTATATATATATATACATACTACTGTACGTCTGTATACATATATGTATGTACGTGTACATACTTACATTTAAGTAACAGCCGTACTAAGAGTGGGAAATGAAATTTCGTTTCATTTTTTCCATATATATATATATATATATATATATATATATATGTATATATATATCATCATCATCATCACAGTTTTACATCAATGTCTCCATATATATATATATATATATATATATATATATATATACTTACAGTAAACATTGTTGCAATTCAATTCAACCACTCTATGTACTTTTTCCACATAGAAATGATGGATTATATATAGAATAAGAAAATGTGAAATAGCTGTAGATGTTAAAGTCCTTTATTGCTAAGGCTGTGATACATATTTCAA
>OZ024741.1:366753275-366810775 GCA_964016885.1 Eledone cirrhosa | reverse complement strand
CTGGGCATGGATACATTGAAGCTCCGAAGTCTGGCAACTGACTTGGTAAACACCCACAAAGTTATTAACCATCTCGCCAACAACAACCCTGAGCACCTTTTTGATTTCCATGTGTCTAACACCATGGGCATGTCTACAAAGTCAGAAAACAGCACAGCTCCCATGACTTTCGGAAACATTTTTTCACGTTCAGAGTTGCTAAAGCATGGAACAAACTACCTGCATCAGTTGTTAGCTGTCGACACACTGCATCCTTTAAAACCTCCATGCTTCCCGAGATTCGCCAACACTACACCTAATATTCCCCCTCCGTACACATGCACACATGTATATCATGACTCATACACTGTTCACTTTCCTGACATTTGTACATTATTCTATGTACTATACATGCACCTTTGATGAGTTGTAGTGCACCTGAGCACTGTACACAATAATGTCATTATTATTATTATTATTATACATATATCGTTTATACTCCCAGAATTAGAGATTTTCCTCATTTAATTTTAATATATAATATTGCTCCTCTGAGATTTCTTTGATTGAGATGTTTAAGTATTAGAGACTAATTAACCTTTAATATATATATATATATATATATATATATATATATATATTACGGGGCTCTCAATAATACAGTATATAGAGAAGAAAACACTAAAAGGGGTTATGTTTTCATTTACAAGGGGTAGAGAACCACTGTAAAATTATTATGTATTTTCTTCACTTTTCGTAGACTTTATATCCTTCACTATAGTGGTTTTCTACCCATTGTTATTGAAAACATAACCCCTTTTTGTGTTTTCTTCTCTATATACTGTATAATTGAGAGCCCAGTAATTTATTCCCTGAGCTTATAAAATTACAGGGATTAACGCGAGTCTCTAACTCTGTTTTTTTCAATTATATATATATATGTAAAAGGTCAACAGAAATAACAGTTAGTTACACACACACATATATATATATATATGTACATTATTAGATGGCTGTTGAGGTTCTTCACACTCAGACGGGTCTTGTTTTTTTCATCCCGCAAGGGGTCCAAAATTCTCCTCCTCCTCACCAAGCAATCTTGGTGGGGTTACCAGCTTAATCTATGACTTGACATTGTGACAAGTTGTACTGGGTTACATGTTACCAGTAACACTCTAGAGCGACATGGCATGCACACACACACACAGACAGACAGACAGACACACACACATGCACACACACACACAGACAGACACACACACACACAGACAAACAGACACACACACATGCACACACACACACACACAGACAGACAGACACACACACATGCACACACACACACAGACAGACACACGCACACACAGACAGACAGACACACACACACAGACAGACACACACACATGCACACAGACAGACAGACAGACAGACACACAGACAGACAGACAGACACACACACATGCACACACACAGACAGACACACACACATGCACACACACAGACAGACAGACACACACACATGCACACACACAGACAGACAGACAGACAGACAGACAGACACACATGCACACACACAGACAGACAGACAGACAGACTGCTTGTTTTTCCTGAAGATAAGGTGCCAACGTGATAGTACTGTAAACAAAATACATCCCCTACTATTACTACGACTTCGACGACAACACAACACCACCATCACCACCACCACTACCACCACCGCCACCACCAACACTACCACCACCTCCACTAACACTACTACCACCAACAACGCGATCACCAACAGTACCAACACCAGCACCACCACCACCACCACCACCACCACCACCAACACTACCAACAACATTACCCCCACCACCACCACCACCACCACCACAAACACCCCCTCCACCAACACTATCACCAACACTACCACCATCACTACCACTACCACCACCAACACTAACACCACCAACAACATTATCAGCACCACCAACAACAACAATAATGCTACCACCACCATCAACAAGAGACCACCAACAATAACACCACCACCATCCCCACTCCTACCAACAACACTACCACCAAAACCACCAACACCAACACCACCACAGCCACTAATAATAACAAAATCACCCACAACTACCATCACCACCACCACCACCACCACCACCACCACAACCACCACCACCAGCACCGCCACCCCCACTGCCACAACCAGCACCACCACCAGCACCACCACCACCACAACCACCACCACCATTACCACCATCACCACCACCACCACCATCACCACCACCACCACCACCACCACCACCGCCACAACCAGCACCGCCACCCCCACCGCCACAACCAGCACCACCAGCACCACCACCACCACCACAACTACCACCACCATTACCACCATCACCACCACCACCACCATCACCACCACCACCACCACCACCACAACCACTACCACCAGCACTGCCACCCCCACCGCCACAACCAGCACCACCAGCACCACCACCACCACCACCACCACCACCACCACCACCACCACCACAGCCACCGCCACCGCCACCACCAGCACCAGCACCAGCACCACCACCAACACTGTTCTTAGTTGTAATCAGTAAATCTGTGTCAAAAAGAAATAAAGAAAGAAAGGAAGACAGCGAGGATTAATCAAGATTTAAGAATTGGGTTATATTTCTTAACTTTATTCATAACTAGCAGTAAAGCCCGGCGTTGCTCGGGGTCGCTCAGTAGCTGTGTTAAAGTTACAATGTTAAGTTTCTTTCTTGGCTTAAAAACTGTAGTGTCTACTGTGCAGACTTGCATGTGGTGTTTTTGATTAATATTCCCTCAACCAACAATATGCCTTATGAAGTTAAGAAAACATAACGATAACCCGAATGTTATAACAAAAGAGGATGCTGGGGATAGAAACTGCACTGGTTATTTATTAACAAAGATCGAAAATGTAAACACTGCAACGCAGAGAAAAACATTAGCGTAACCAAATTATCAGTTATGTCTGTCTGCACGCCTATATCACCTCTCTGCACGACTGTCTGTCTGCACGCCTATATCACCTCTCTGCACGACTGTCTGCCTGCACGCCTATATCACCTCTCTGCACGACTGTCTGTCTGCACGCCTATATCACCTCTCTGCACGACTATCTGTCTGCACGCCTATATCACCTCTCTGCACGACTATCTGTCTGCACGACTGTCTGTCTACACGCCTAACGACGAAATATTTGCTTGTTTTACGTAGTCTTTAAATAGACTTGTTTTCAAGTAAAAATATTGTTTTAAAATGCTTTTAAATGGAAATGAAGCAAAACGGAAGCTTAGTGTTCAACTGTTCGTGTATTGTGTTAATGTCATTTTAAACGCTGAGAAAGCCAGCGTAATTTTTTACGTAAGACGCTCAATGTAAACAGAACAAAGGGAAATAGCTGATAACTTACGCTCAAAAATCGATACATTATATTCGATTTCGTCACATAGGGTGGGTCAATTTGAAATATTTTTTTCCGATGTCTTCGCTAGGGCTCAATGTACAAGTATAGCAATTTCGGTGCAATTCCGTGAGAGATTCTAAGAGGAGATGTGTGCCAAAAATCGATAGACAGACAGACAACCACAGTTTTATATATATAGATTTACGTCTTTTTGTTCTGAAATATGACTGTGTAAGAGTGAGGGGGGGAGAGAGAGAGAAAGGGAGGGAGGGAGAGATAGGGAGGGAGAGCGAGAGAAAGAGAGAGAGAGGGAGAGAGAGTGTGTGTGTGAATGAGTTTGTGATTGAGAGAGAGAGAGGGATAGTGTGTGTGTGTATGAGAGGGAGGGGGATATGTGAATGTTTGTGGGGGAGAAAGGCTATGTGTGTGTGTGAGAGAGAGTGAGAGAGTATGTATGTGTGTGAGAGAGAGAGAGGTATGTATGTGTGTGTGTGAGAGAGAGAGAGAGAGAGCGGTATAGATTTGAGAGAGAGGGAGAGAGTGTGATTGTGGGTAAGTGGGTAAGTGAAAAATAATGTAGGTATGTATGTGTGACTGATATAGATACAGAGAGGAATATGTGTGAGAATAGGTGTATGTATGAGAGAGAAAGCTGGTATGTGTGAATGTTTATGTATGTGTGTATGTATATATATATATATATGTGTGTGTGTTCATGTGTGTGTGCATGAGTGTCTCTGCAGTTAATCATATGGCTTATATCCCTGGACAAGACACTTTATTTCATGTTGCTTCTGCCCACCCTGATGGCAAAAAGGAGTTGTGACTGTAATTGATAGGGTGGCCAGGTTTGTCACACTCTGTGTCGCCCTGAATCTTCCCGAGGACTACATTAAGGGTGAATGTGCCTGTAAAATGCTCAGCCACCTGCATGTTAATTCCACGAGTAGGCTGTTCTGTTGATTGAATCACCTGGAACACACATTCTCGGAACAGTCTGAAGTCCAAACACACGCACACAAATACACACACATGTGCACACACACACACATACACACACACACACAACACATACACACACACACACACATACTCATCATCATCATCATTCGTCGACTACTGTCGAGATGATGGATCTCACTCTCATGCTCCAGAATTCCCCGTCCCCCATCGCTGCCCCCAGGTCCTGTCTACTGATTCCCGTATCCCTAGAGATAACGTCAGGGAATGACAGCTTCCTACTCCTAGTCAGGCTGGAGTCAGGGTTCCAGAGCAAGAGAGCGGATATGATTTCATTGCTGGCACGGTGACAGTGGTCAGCAAATTGAGCTCTCCGGGATTTTAGAAGGGCAGAGGCTCGAGGGAGTTTGCCATAGATTTTAGACAAGGTGGGATGTCGTTTCCAGGATAGGTTTTGCACTCTCATTAAGAGGCGGGTATATGTGCCATCCAATCTCCTCTCAAGTTGTGATGTTAGCGTCCAAGTTTCGGATCCATAAAGTAATATGGGCCCAATGGTTGCTTGGAATATTTCCAGCCTTAGCTTGTTGGTAAGTTGAGATGTCCATATGTCGCGCATGTCACCGCACGCCAACCATGCCATACCCTTCCTGGTTAGAAAATCTTTTTTGGAGGAGGATATATATGAGCCAAGATACTTGTAATCTTCCACCTGCTTAAGGGTGGTACCATTAAGGGTTCTGATGGGGTAGTTTGGGCTGTTTGCGCATCTGTTCACATACTCAATCTTGGATTCGTTGAGGTACAGTCCAACACAGTTGGACGCTTGCTCCAATGACTTCAAAAGATTCTCAGCATTTTCCAGTGACCGAGTGATCAATGCGATGTCGTCAGCAAAGTTGGTGTCGGTCAAGTATTTTGCTGGGTAGCGTGAGCTTCTTCTAGGCTGTAGTTGGTATCCCCTATCCTGAATCCTATCCACAGACATGCGCAAAACATAATCCACAACAATGATAAATAGACACGGAGCAAGGGTATCGCCCTGTAAAATTCCAGCGAGGATTGAGAAAGGTGGTGTCTCCCCATCTGGGGCCAGGACAGTTGACTTGGTATCTGTATACATTACACGTATGGCCGCAATGATTTTATCAGGAATCCCATAGAGTTGTAGAATTTCAAACATCCCCGACCTGTCAACTGACTGTCACACATACTCACACAAACACACAGACGTGTGCACATGCACACACACCTACACATACATTCTTAGTGATAATCAAAATGATTAAGTAGAGTTATGTGCATTACCTTTCTTGAGCTTAATGGTGATGCTTATCTTCTGGTCAGCTTTGCCTGAGTTGACATTTCAGCAAGGATGTTCCATTTAAGTTTGACACATCTTTTACTTTCAGGCAGAGTGGACTCAACTCTTAGTTTGTACTGACCTGTACAACCTTTCCCTTAACCCACACATCATTCTTGACAGGAAGGTCCATCATCATCATCATCACCTCTCTCTCCCTCCCTCTTTTGTATATATATAGAAATGGCTCAACAGGTAGACAAATCAGGGAAGCAACTGAAATAGAACTAAGAAAACCAAAGTTGAACAGAAAAAAATGAATGGAATAACAACAACCATGCGCAAACACACAATACTGACCTAAAGTAAATATAAATAAATAAATATACACAGGTGCAATAATAACAACCACATAAACACATGCTAATGAACAAAGATAGAATACAAACACACATAGACTCAAACATGCATCACAAACAGAGACAAGAATAAATAAATAAATAAATAAAAATGGTATAGACATTACAATACACCGGGGGGGGGGGGCATAATTGTATCACTGATGATGTCACAGGTGTGTGATGAAAGAACTTTGATAGACTATATATATATATATATATTTATATCTATATTTTTAACAGTTGGTCAATCAAGGATAAACATTGATTGCCAGCTAAATTAACTATAGAGATATAAAAAATACAGAAGTAAAAACAAATCCAAACCAAACAGTGAGTGTGTTTTGTTATTATTTCTAGCAATATTATAACAATATGACCCTCCCCAAATATAACAATATATATATATTATATATACATATATTAAACTAAAGGTATTTTAAATTAAGAGTACAGTCTATCTTGTATTGTAAGTGGTTGAGTATTCCATATATATATATATATAGGGGGAAAATGGGGTGTATTAAACCCCAAGGTGGCATTAAGCTCCACCACAATATAAATATATCTATACTTGGTACATCAGCCATGTTTTCAGGTGACTCAAAAACCAATCAGAATGTGTTTTTCTTGAAAAGGAAATTATATGAAAACCAATAAATTGAGTATTACAGTTTCTGCTATAATTTGAATCTGCAGCTCTTCATTGCATAATTATAAAGTGTCGGATCTTCTTTGTCTTTGGTGTTCAGTTATATCCACAACTGATGTTTTCACCATTTCAGTGTTTACTGATTAAAATAAATCGTCAAAAGTCTGTTAAAGTACTAAGGTAAGTTCTTATATCTTATTTGAGTACTTGGGTATATTATTTAGATAAATAATACATGGTTAAGAGTAGTGTTTGTCTAATTAGATCTAATTAGGGATAAAGAAAAAATGGCCACCATGGTAATATTTTTTAGGACCCCAAACTGGGTGATACAAATAAACAGAAAATTTGTTTTCTTCCGGTATAGTATAAATATAAATGGGTATTTTTTTAGAGGGAGGTGGTGGTAATTTTCTATAGCCTAACATGTATGTCATTTGAATATGTCTGGTGCCTAATGTTCTCAAGAGATTTCTTTTTGTCAGAATGTTGTCTGTAGCTATCAGAACACACAAACACTCAGGTAAAATTTGATTGCCAGACATTTATACCTTTTACAAGCAAAGAAACATTCCTTGCTTGGTTTATTTAGTTTTTATTGTGGAAATAATCAAAAATGCATGGTGCTTAATGCCCCCCATTTTTTCCCTTCAGATGGTACAACATTATAAGAAGAAGACTGAGCGTGGCAGGAAAAACTATGCAAATAGTCAGGAAATGACTGATGCTGACAACTCAGTAATGAAGAAGGAGATGTCTGCTACTCAGGTGGCCAAATACTTTGGTGTTTGTAAGAAGTCTCTTCTGAGGAGAGTTAGAGAAGAAATTCTGATTAATCCGCATGTGGGAAGGACATGCACTTTATCGCCTGATCAAGAGTTGGAGCTCGTGGAATACTTGAAACTTTTAGTAGATTTTTGTACATATTATATGGAGACTCGCTTCACAAACAATCACCCAGCCAGGATTGATTTTTACAACATCACCCACCTATTGCTCCCCGCAAGACAGAACAGCAAGGAGCCGTGCACAGATCCTGAAGTTGAGAGGGCCTGGTTTGATTTATTAGACAAGGAACTTTCACAGACAGTAGTGAAGAGTTTGCCTGAACAAATATTGAATGTGGATGAAAGTGGCTTCGTCACAGACCCAAAATCAGACCTGGTGTTGGCCAGGAAAGGTGCAAAGCATATTAACCAGGTTAGTGGAGGGTCTGCAGCAGGTGTGGTGTTACCACCATATATAGTTTGCAAGGGAAATAATCTGCATCAGGGTGAACCAGAGAAAGCCTGTTACACAACAAGTGAAAAGGGATGGATGGAGTGTCCCACATTCCATGATTGGTTTAAGAAAATATTTCTGAAGGAAAATGAACACATTCGACACTGACCAACAGTACTTATTTGCAATTTCTTTTTACCAAATAAATGGATAGTAAATGCTGGAGCAAAATACTATTTATAAAGTGTTTATTTACAATACAAATGTAAAATAATATTCATCATACCGGGGAAAATGGCCTTACAATGCTTGTGTTATTTACAATAAAAAGATTTGATGATGTAAACTACTAAAGTAAGACTCTTCCCCTGATCAAAGAAGCCAAGTAAAAACAACTTACTCGTTCCCTGACTGCCTGCCCATCTGGCGCATCTGCTGCAGCCTTTTGACAAGTCTGTCTTCCAGCCTGTTAAACTGTGTTGGCAACAACTGTTGCACAAGTATGTCAGGACACATAATGGAGCTGTATCAAAGAAATGTTTCCCTGGCCTCCTAAAAAACTGTATGCCAAGGTATTCACACCAGATCAAATCACGTCGGGGTTTAAAGCCTGTGAGATCTTACCTTTAACCCTGATGTTGTGCTACGACATGAATTGAAACCGTCTTCATTTATAGCTCCACCAGCTCTCCAAGGTCAAGTTCAAGTTCCAACACCCTCAGCTCCAACATCAACCACACCTGTTCCAACACCTCCATCAACAACCCCAACCACACCTGCTCCAATACCTCCATCACCAACCACACTTGTTCCAAAACCTACATCAACAACCCTAACCACACCTGTTCCAATACCTCCAACACCAACCACACCTGTTCCAACACCTCCATCAACAACACCAACCACACCTGGTCCAACACCTCCATCAACAACACCAACCACACCTGTTCCAACACCTCCATCAACAACCCCAACCACACCTGTTCCAACACCTCCATCAACAACCCCAACCACACCTGTTCCAATACCTCCAACACCAACCACACCTGTTCCAACACCTCCATCAACAACACCAACCACACCTGTTCCAACACCTCCATCAACAACACCAACCACACCTGTTCCAACACCTCCATCAACAACATCAGCCACAACTGTTCCAACACCTCCATCAACAACCCCAACCACACCTGTTCCAACACCTCCATCAACAACCCCAACCACACCTGTTCCAATACCTCCAACACCAACCACACCTGTTCCAACACCTCCAACACCAACCACACCTGTTCCAACACCTCCATCAACAACACCAACCACACCTGTTCCAACACCTCCATCAACAACACCAACCACACCTGTTCCAACACCTCCATCAACAACACCAACCACACCTATTCCAACACCTCCATCAACAACACCCACCACACCTGTTCCAACACCTCCATCAACAACCCCAACCACACCTGTTCCAACACCTCCATCAACAACACCAACCACACCTGTTCCAACACCTCCATCAACAACGCCAACCACACCTGTTCCAACACCTCCATCAACAACACCCACCACACCTGTTCCAACACCTCCATCAACAACCCCAACAACACCTATTCCAACACCTCCATCAACAACCCCAACCACACCTGTTCCAACACCTCCATCAACAACACCAACCACACCTGTTCCAACACCTCCATCAACAACACCAACCACACCTGTTCCAACACCTCCATCAACAACACCAACCACACCTATTCCAACACCTCCATCAACAACACCCACCACACCTGTTCCAACACCTCCATCAACAACACCAACCACACCTGTTCCAACACCTCCATCAACAACACCAACCACACCTGTTCCAACACCTCCATCAACAACACCAACCACACCTATTCCAACACCTCCATCAACAACACAAACCACACCTGTTCCAACACCTCCATCAACAACACCAACCACACCTGTTCCAACACCTCCATCAACAACAACAACCACACCTGTTCCAACACCTCCATCAACAACACAAACCACACCTGTTCCAACACCTCCATCAACAACACCAACCACACCTGTTCCAACACCTCCATCAACAACACCAACCACACCTGTTCCAACACCTCCATCAACAACACCAACCACACCTATTCCAACACCTCCATCAACAACACCAACCACACCTATTCCAACACCTCCATCAACAACCCCAACCACACCTGTTGCAACACCTCCATCAACAACACCAACCACACCTATTCCAACACCTCCATCAACAACACAAACCACACCTGTTCCAACACCTCCATCAACAACACCAACCACACCTGTTCCAACACCTCCATCAACAACACCAACCACACCTGTTCCAACACCTCCATCAACAACACCAATCACACCTGTTCCAACACCTCCATCAACAACACCAACCACACCTGTTCCAACACCTCCATCAACAACACAAACCACACCTGTTCCAACACCTCCATCAACAACACCAACCACACCTATTCCAACACCTCCATCAACAACACCAATCACACCTGTTCCAACACCTCCATCAACAACCCCAACCACACCTGTTGCAGCACCTCCATCAACAACACCAACCACACCTATTCCAACACCTCCATCAACAACACAAACCACACCTGTTCCAACACCTCCATCAACAACACCAACCACACCTGTTGCAACACCTCCATCAACAACACCAACCACACCTGTTCCAAAACCTCCATCAACAACACCAACCACACCTGTTCCAACACCTCCATCAACAACCCCAACCACACCTGTTCCAACACCTCCACCAACAACACCAACCACACCTATTCCAACACCTCCATCAACAACACCAACCACACCTATTCCAACACCTCCATCAACAACACCAACCACACCTGTTCCAACACCTCCATCAACAACACCAACCACACCTGTTCCAACACCTCCATCAACAACACCAACCACACCTGTTCCAACACCTCCAACAACAACCCCAACCACACCTATTCCAACACCTCCATCAACAACACCAACCACACCTGTTGCAACACCTCCATCAACAACACCAACCACACCTGTTCCAACACCTCCATCAACAACACCAACCACACCTGTTCCAACACCTCCATCAACAACACCAACCACACCTGTTGCAACACCTCCATCAACAACACCAACCACACCTGTTCCAACACCTCAATCAACAACACCAACCACACCTGTTCCAACACCTCCATCAACAACACCAACCACACCTGTTCCAACACCTGCATCAACAACCCCAACCACACCTGTTCCAACACCTCCATCAACAACCCCAACCACACCTATTCCAACACCTCCATCAACAACACCAACCACACCTGTTCCAACACCTCCATCAACAACACCAACCACACCTGTTCCAACACCTCCATCAACAACACCAACCACACCTGTTCCAACACCTCCATCAACAACACAAACCACACCTGTTCCAACACCTCCATCAACAACACCAACCACACCTATTCCAACACCTCCATCAACAACACCAACCACACCTGTTCCAACACCTCCATCAACAACACCAACCACACCTGTTCCAACACCTCCATCAACAACACCAACCACACCTGTTCCAACACCTCCATCAACAACACCAACCACACCTGTTCCAACACCTCCATCAACAACACCAACCACACCTGTTCCAACACCTCCATCAACAACACCAACCACACCTGTTCCAACACCTCCATCAACAACACCAACCACACCTGTTCCAACACCTCCATCAACAACACCAACCACACCTGTTCCAACACCTCCATCAACAACACCAACCACACCTGTTCCAACACCTCCATCAACAACCCCAACCACACCTGTTCCAACACCTCCATCAACAACACCAACCACACCTGTTCCAACACCTCCATCAACAACACCAACCACACGTGTTCCAACACCTCCATCAACAACCCCAACCAAACCTATTCCAACACCTCCATCAACAACACCAACCACACCTGTTCCAACACCTCCATCAACAACACCAACCACACCTGTTCCAACACCTCCATCAACAACCCCAACAACACCTGTTCCAACACCTCCATCAACAACACCAACCACACCTGTTCCAACACCTCCATCAACAACACCAACCACACCTGTTCCAACACCTCCATCAACAACACCAACCACACCTGTTCCAACACCTCCATCAACAACACCCACCACACCTATTCCAACACCTCCATCAACAACACCAACCACACCTGTTCCAACACCTCCATCAACAACACCAACCACACCTGTTCCAACACCTCCATCAACAACACCCACCACACCTATTCCAACACCTCCATCAACAACACCAACCACACCTGTTCCAACACCTCCATCAACAACACCAACCACACCTGTTCCAACACCTCCATCAACAACACCAACCACACCTGTTCCAACACCTCCATCAACAACACCAACCACACCTGTTCCAACACCTCCATCAACAACACCCACCACACCTATTCCAACACCTCCATCAACAACACCAACCACACCTGTTCCAACACCTCCATCAACAACACCAACCACACCTGTTCCAACACCTCCATCAACAACACCCACCACACCTATTTCAACACCTCCATCAACAACACCAACCACACCTGTTCCAACACCTCCATCAACAACACCAACCACACCTGTTCCAACACCTCCATCAACAACACCAACCACACCTGTTCCAACACCCCCATCAACAACCCCAACCACACCTGTTCCAACACCTCCATCAACAACACCAACCACACCTGTTCCAACACCTCCATCAACAACACCAACCACACCTGTTCCAACACTTCCATCAACAACACCCACCACACCTATTCCAACACCTCCATCAACAACACCAACCACACCTGTTCCAACACCTCCATCAACTACACCAACCACACCTGTTCCAACACCTCCATCAACAACACCCACCACACCTGTTCCAACACCTCCATCAACAACCCCAACCACACCTGTTCCAACACCTCCATCAACAACCCCAACCACACCTGTTCCAACACCTCCATCAACAACACCAACCACACCTGTTCCAACACCACCATCAACAACACCCACCACACCTATTCCAACACCTCCATCAACAACACCAACCACACCTGTTCCAACACCTCCATCAACAACACCAACCACACCTGTTCCAACACCTCCATCAACAACACCCACCACACCTATTCCAACACCTCCATCAACAACACCAACCACACCTGTTCCAACACCTCCATCAACAACACCCACCACACCTATTCCAACACCTCCATCAACAACACCAACCACACCTGTTCCAACACCTCCATCAACAACACCAACCACACCTGTTCCAACACCTCCATCAACAACCCCAACCACACCTGTTCCAACACCTCCATCAACAACCCCAACCACACCTGTTCCAACACCTCCATCAACAACACCAACCACACCTGTTCCAACACCTCCATCAACAACACCCACCACACCTGTTCCAACACCTCCATCAACAACCCCAACCACACCTGTTCCAACACCTCCATCAAAAACACCAACCACACCGGTTCCAACACCTCCATCAACAACCCCAACCACACCTGTTCCAACACCTCCATCAACAACACCAACCACACCTGTTCCAACACCTCCATCAACAACCCCAACCACACCTGTTCCAACACCTCCATCAACAACCCCAACCACACCTGTTCCAACACCTCCATCAACAACACCAACCACACCTGTTCCAACACCTCCATCAACAACCCCAACCACACCTGTTCCAACACCTCCATCAACAACACCAACGACACCTATTCCAACACCTCCATCAACAACACCAACCACACCTGTTCCAACACCTCCATCAACAACCCCAACCACACCTGTTCCAACACCTCCATCAACAACCCCAACCACACCTGTTCCAACATCTCCATCAACAACCCCAACCACACCTGTTCCACCACCTCCATCAACAACACCAACCACACCTGTTCCAACACCTCCATCAACAACCCCAACCACACCTGTTCCAACATCTCCATCAACAACCCCAACCACACCTGTTCCAACACCTCCATCAACAACACCAACGACACCTATTCCAACACCTCCATCAACAACACCAACCACACCTGTTCCAAAACCTCCATCAACAACACCAACCACACCTGTTCCAACACCTCCATCAACAACACCAACCACACCTGTTCCAACACCTCCATCAACAACACCAACCACACCTGTTCCAACACTTCCATCAACAACACCAACCACACCTGTTCCAACACTTCCATCAACAACCCCAACCACACCTGTTCCAACACTTCCATCAACAACCCCAATCACACCTGTTCCAACATCTCCATCAACAACCCCAACCACACCTGTTCCAACACCTCCATCAACAACACCAACGACACCTATTCCAACACCTCCATCAACAACACCAACCACACCTGTTCCAAAACCTCCATCAACAACACCAACCACACCTGTTCCAACACCTCCATCAACAACACCAACCACACCTGTTTCAACACCTCCATCAACAACACCAACCACACCTGTTCCAACACCTCCATCAACAACACCAACCACACCTATTCCAACACTTCCATCAACAACCCCAACCACACCTGTTCCAACACTTCCATCAACAACCCCAACCACACCTGTTCCAACACTTCCATCAACAACCCCAATCACACCTGTTCCAACACCTCCATCAACAACCCCAACCACACCTGTTCCAACACCTCCATCATCAACCCCAACCACACCTGTTCCAACACCTCCATCTACAACCCCAACCACACCTGTTCCAACACCTCCATCAACAACCCCAACCACAACTGTTCCAACACCTCCATCAACAACACCAACCACACCTGTTCCAACCCCTCCATCAACAACCCCAACTACACCTGTTCTAACACCTATCCATCAACAACACCAACCACACCATAAACATAATGAACTTCTTTCTACAGTGCCTACAACCGCGTTTCTCTGGCAACAATGGCACTGGAAGGGGCCGTTCTGCAAAGATACAGAGATTTCGGTATGGGGAGAGCCTCAGAGGTGATGAATGTGTAGCACGTTTACTTGAGGAGGAAAGCAAGAAAGCTGATTCCACTCACCGTGGTTGTAGGAGACGTAGAAAGAGAGAGGTACAGAAAATGTGAGAATTCTGAGTGCAAATCTCGCCTTTTGTCATTGGAAAAGCAGTGATACTTCTGTCAGGAGTTACTACAGTATACCACTTCCCTGGGCATGTTGGTCTCTCATGGGAAGTAATTGGCCTAAAAAAGTGAGGAATACCATTCTCAGATACCAAATTACAATGTGTTCATAATATGTTCATGATGTTTCGATTGTTGCTATAAGTGGAAACAATGATTAGAAGAACGTAGAAGGATGAAAACTTTTCTTCACAAAGTATGTCTCAAAGAGAAGAACTACTTCAAGTTTTGTTTTTGTTTGTTTTTGCATGACTTGGAAATGTTTGGATCCGTGAAGTCCCAACGTTTTTTAGTGATTTTACTTTAAAAACAATTTCTGATGTTTGATTATTTTTTATTTCTTTTTTCAAAATATCTTTGTCAGACATACCATTACTTTTGAAGCGAAATGGATTCCTTATTTAGCGCTCTCTGGCGAACAAATCTCTAATAGAAAAGTAAGCATCATAAGCATTCGACATTTTAAGACGGCTGCTTTATTGCGTTAGAAACGTTTGATCCATCTTCGTCAACATCTTCCAACGACGGGAAACAAGCCAAATTTCCCATTTTAATATTAGTCGTTCGTATCGGAATATTCTCTTTGAAGTGGCCAGATTGCCGTCACATACAACAACTAAATTCGTATTATTTCTTTGAAGTGAAATATTCAATTCGTTCGATCGAATGAATATTTCTGAAAAATATGTCAACAGGTCAAATATTTGTTCTTTTAAGAAAGATTCGATGTCTTTTCATGAAACACACGAGCCAAAACTCGTCCTCACAATAACCATAGTATCTACGTGTGGTAACGCAGAACTCCGTATCCGTAAAATGTTTCAAATGGATGGGGATTCAGTGGTCTCTAATTGAATTCACAATTCTTACGCAAATCGTCAAAATTTCCTGCGCGTTCCGAAGCAAGGTTTTCACAAGTAATTCACATCGGCAGAGAAAACAGTGTGTAATATGCAGGTGAGCAATCTTCCTTCTCACAAGAGCAGATCGATTCCACAACACAGCGGATGGACTACCAGTCCAATCGGCAATGATAATTTTGGATATATTTATGTCCGACGAAAGTTCGTTTACCAGGCTGGATGCATCTTGCAGTTTGCTTGTTATTTACAGCGAAGTAAATGTCTTCTTTCAGGTGTCCATCCTTCACATAATTGATGACAGCAATCAGTTATTTACTATTAGAAACATCTGTTGATGCATCCAAGTGTAGTAATAGTTTCACAGGGTATACGGCGGATAGATTGCTTTACGGTATTCGTCCCACCTCATTGTGCGCTCTGAGTTCAAATCCCACCATAGTGAATTTTGCCTTTCATCCTTTTGTGGTCCATAAAAAAAAGTACCAGACCAGTACTGGGGTTTATTCTTCCTCTATAGAAAAAAGATTCGCTGGAGAGGGTTGGGCTCTGCCACGTTTAAATGTGCCGTAGACACGCCGTTTGACGGTGCCTCTACGACTCTACAAGGGGTTATGGGATCTTTATTCTTTATCCTTTATACATTAAGCACGTAAATTTCTTCTCCACTTTTCCTTCTACTGCTTTTTATTAACAAAAGACCACTGTCTGAAATATTGAAATCTCTTACGCACCCCCTTACATCATAAAATCAATTACATTATACTTTTGTTTGCAGTTATTATTTTCTTCCTGTTATCAATTACATGCTTCTAGTTGACAATCCTGTCTCATATGATGTGGCTACCAACTGCACCTTTTGTCAACATCTTTACCCAGAACAGTTCTAACAATGTCTATTGCACACGTTTCCAATTAATCCCTTCTGATGCTGTGATTGTGGTTGGAACAGAAACTGAGGTTTCTCCATTGGTACAAATCCCAACTGTTGTAGAGTTCCACTTTGATTAAAAAAAAAAGCAGACGACGTCATCTTTAATGATTCAATGTTATTTCCAGTTGCTTTGTCACCGTGTTTGTTATTGAAATGTTTTTCTAGCTTAGGTTTCAAATTTACAATAGAAAATAGCACTGAACAGTAACAAAAAACAAATTAACAAACAAACAAATAAACAAACAAAAAGAAAAACGTTGAGTTCGTAGCACCTTCAATGGAAGTACTCATGCTGCCAGAGTAAATTAGATTTTCCCCCGTTCTTCTTATTTTTAACCGGTTGTATGGTAAGGGTGTTGGACTTACGACCATAACGTCGTGAGTTCGATTCCTGGACTGGGTTGTGTGTTGTGTTCTTGAGCAAAACACTTCATTCTTTGCGTTGATTTGAACCGATCACAACAAGAAGTATTTTTCTGCGACATACATATGACCATGTCAACACTTCTATTTGGAGTTGTTTACCCCCCCCCCCCCCCATTACAATCAAGACACACAGCTTTGTGATATCTTCAGAGCTGCTGCCAGGAAAACAGCCACTTATTGCAGGCGACTTTAACCGCCCTGAGATTGATTGGGAAACTTTTCGTTGGCTGCAAAGTGCAAATGATTTCCTGGAGCTAGTACTGGACTCGAACTGGTGCCAAGTAGTCACTTCCCCAACAAGAGGTGACAACACTTTAGATCTACTCTTTACCACTACTCCTGAAACAGTTATTAGTGTCACTACTAAGGAACCTTTAGGTGAGTCTGTTCATGCTATGATCATTGCCAATCTGTCTCTTATGGGCAGTAACAAAAACCACAACCATATCCAAACTGTTCGCTTTGACTGGAATAAAGCAGACTAGAACTCTTACTGCACCGAGCTACAACGCCCAAACTGGCTTGAATTTTACAACCATGGAGATGTGAACACTATATCTCAGAACATCCTGAACTCAATATGGTCAGCATATGCAGCATTAGTACCACGTAAGCACAAAAAAAAAACACATCAAAAGTGCAATTTGGGAGACTGCAGCAATCCGACTTGCCAGGAAAGAACATTGTAATGCTGAACGAGAATACAAACTGCATAAATCAGATAGCAACAGAAAAAAAAACGCAATAAATCATCCAACCATCTCGGAGGTGACAAAAAAGGCAGTCTTTCAATTTGAACAGCGCATAGCAACCAACCCTGACAGTAAAGTGTTCTGGAAATATGTACATTCAAAGCAGAGACCTCACTCTCCAGTTGGTCCTCTTCCCAATCCCCACACAAGCCAGATTAATGACCATCCCAAAGAATGCGCAGAACTCATTGATGAATGCTATGCAGGCATTTTTACTGTTGAAAACCAAAACGTACCATCTCCACCACCATTTTTTCACGCTCAGAGTTGCTGAAGCATGGAACAAATTACTTGCATCAGTTGTTATCTGCCGGGATATTGCATCCTTTAAAACCTCCATGCTTTACTGAAATTCGCCAACACTACACCTGATATTCCCCCTCCATACACACGCACACAAGTATATTATGACTCATACATTGTTCACTTTCCTGATATTTGTACATTATTCTATATACTACACATGCACCTTTGATGAGTTGTGGTGCACCTGAGCACTGTACACAATAATTTCATTACTATTATTATTATTTCACGTTCCACCAGTATATTCAATTGAAAATGAGTACCAGCAATAGCCGGGGGTTAATCCTGCGATAGACTGGTGTCCTGTCCAGGGGAGACTATTGTACTCTCAGTCGCTTTACGCCATGGAAACCGGGATAAGTACCGGCCTGATGAGCTCGATACAGACTTTAGACTGTATTTGTAGCCTATATTTGTAGCCAGTAATTTTGGCTACAAATATAGGACCTAAAGCTGCCCTCTCTCTTAGCTTTTTCAGCCTCGTAAGAATGACAGCAGGTTGATGTTTCTTAGCGACACCTCCGAACAGAATCAGTCGTCTGTCCATTGATATTTTCACCTATCTCAGATAACAAGACACATTTAAGCTATGTTATATCCATCTTGTATTTTCTTTCGCTTTTGCCCAACGGTATTTATTCTGGTTAAATCTCACCGCGTGGCTTTTACTGTAGCCAATGGTGGATTAAAAGTGATGGTAGGGAGTCGGCATTATCCAGGGACCCTACTATATTTAAGGAGCTAAAAATATATTTTTTTTTTTTTTTGCTACCATAAATTTTTAGGAGATTGAATTAAATGCAAGAATTGGAGGAACTGTGACGCTAATGTGCCAACTTCAGCATACGGTCATCAAAAGAAGCGAGCTAGGTGTAAAAGCCAAATTCGCTATCTTTGATTTGGTATTCATGCCAACCCTTATCTATGGTCATGAATCTTGAGCAATGATCCAAAGAATACAATCACGAAACAAGCGGCCAAAATGCGGTGGTTCCTCCGAAGGATCTTTGGAGTAACGTTGCTTGATAAACTACGTAGCTCAGAAATCAGAGATTCGCCTCCGAAATGAGAGATTACAGCTCCGATATTACAGGCATGTGGTTAGATTGTCTTAGGAAAGAATCATTGGACAGATTTTACGGGCAAAAGCAGCCGGTAGAAGATTCCGAGGTAGACTCCGAGCAAGCTGATCCACGAGCTCAGTTGATCTCGCTCGGGAATCCAACCAGATCAACTGGAGACGGCTTCTTCTGACAGGACCAGCTGGAGAAGAAAAAAGAAAATGCAGACGACGACGCGAAGAAGACCATAAATTCAGAGGGCCCATGCAAACTTAATCTGCTCCCGTGAGAGGAATTTACTAGATGGAAACTTTATAGAAACTCATCAAAGAAGCATGCATACATGTTTCAGGGGTGGTGGAAGCATTTCTGAAGGAAGGGTGGCATTTGGTCAATTTAGTTGTAGTAATTAGTTTAGCTGTTATATCAAATATCAACCGAGGTATAAACAAACTTCGATATGCGATAAACATAACATGTACATAAATTGTAGCGCATATACAAATAGATGTGTGTTTTGGTAGTTTTGGTAGAAAAATATAATTATTGGGGAGTTTAGACTTGAACACTATATGTACTGGTGGCAATATGATTGATGAAATCCTTTCAGAGTCAAGCCCAATAATTAAAATTTCCGAAAAAGAACAACGAAGCAAAAACAAAGGCTTTTCAAGGGAAGTAACTTTTCATTTCAGAAGGTTAAAATAACCTCCCTTGAAAAATTCTGTTTAAAGTTTTTGCACCACCCGCAACGACTTATCTTTCAACCTAAGCTTTAAGAGGCAAATCCTCTCTCCTAATGGGATCCAGTCCATAACACATTGTGACAACTCGGGGGTTGTGAGTATCACCACATCCACCTGCGTAATCATTTCTGGCGCCACACCTGAATAGTGGAGTTTCCATCCCACAGAGTAACAGAGCCACTTTGTTGAGGAAACCCCGACTATATCTAGCCAGTAGTATTTAGCCTCCCCTACTAGTTCTTGCTCCTTACTTGTAAGGGTTGTGATGTTCCAGGTTCCAATTGTCAAGGTTTGCTCCCTTCCGAACCCTCTTTGGGGTCTCGGGAATCGCACGTCTCCTATGACATGTCGGAGGCACATCGCCAGTTCTTACATCATGAAATGGAGACTGCAATATATTTTTCAAACAGGCCCCTATATATAAGGCCTGAACGTGTCCCTTGTTAACCCACGCGATGGACGATACGGTATGATTCATTTTCTAACTTCTCATCATATTGCACTTTTGGTGGTCTTATTCGTGCCAGTCACCTATCTGGTACTTTCTTAAATCCGTTAAAATCTTAATCAGAATTTCTCTAAGCTTGTTGATGAACAGTGTGGTTTTCGCCCCGGACGAAGTACAGTCGATCAAATATTCACACTGTGGCAGGTCTTTGAGAAATCGTGGGAGTAATGTTAAGAAGTGTATTCTTGCATATGACCGTGTTCCACGGGATCTGATGTGGAAGGTTCTGCTGGAGTATGGGATCGATGGACAGCTTCTTGTTCTGAAGTCTCTATACGAATGTTCTAGTATTTGTGTTCGGATAGATGGTGCTAAATCGAAACCATTCAATGTGGGAGTCGGACTCCGCCAAGGGTGCGTACTGTCAATTTACCTGTATCTCGGGGCCCTATTTAGGAGTGATGGAATGCAAGAGGCTGAATTAAGTGCAAGACTTGCAAGAGCCGGTGCATCAGCTTCAGCATTCAGTAACCAGAAGGAGGGGGGGGGGGGTATGTGAAAAAGCCAAATCACCTATCTTCAAATCTGTATTCGAGCCAACCCTTACCTATGTGCGTGTGTGTGTGTATATATATATATATATATATATATATATATATATATATATATATATATATTATATATATATATATATATATACACACACACACGCACATAAATGTATTTGTGAGTTTTATATCGAATAATAATAGTATTCGATTTGTTTACAAGCAAATAGCCTCATTAACCTATATTTTGTAAATTACCATGTGTGTATATATATATACATACATATATATATATATATGTGTGTGTGTGTGTGTATTTATATTAATTATGTATAGTATATTTGGCAATATACTGTATGTTTAATCAAAAACATTTTGAAGACCATTCGCTGAGTTTTAAAGTAGTGACTATGTCACTTACTTATTTTAGGCAAAAACAAAGGATGAGTAATCAACAGTTTCTTTCTCGCTTGTTGGCGTTTATCAAGACCATACACTCCCCTGCCTTCGACGAAAATGATAGAAGCTTGATTCTTATAGAATTCCAGTAGTATCTAAGAGCTGATATATGTATATCATTGCAATACAATTGTAGTATACTGGTATATTAGTTTAATGCTGGATATATTTTGAAAAATCATTTAACGTTTCAGACGCTCGTCCTTCACCTGAAGATAGAAATAGAATGAAGAGAGTGTGTTTGAGTGATTGAAGAAACGGAAACAGACGTGAGGAAGTATAGAAGAGAGAAAAAGAATTTGTTAGTCATCCATCTTGAAAAATTATAATTCAGGACGTGACTAGATTGCTAGAGAGTTATTGAAGGAAAGATAATTATTGATGATTGTGAGAAACATTTGTGTGTGTGAGAGAGAGAGTGTGTGTGTGTGAGAGAGAGTGTGTGTGTGTGAGAGAGAGAGTGTGTGTGTGTGAGAGAGAGAGTGTGTGTGTGTGTGTTCATAGTAGTCAGTGTATAAAATAATTGGTATGCGTTGGACCATGACTTTAATTGAAAACTTATTTTGCATGTGTGTGTTGGGAGAGTGGTGGTGATGGTGGCGCGCATGCGCGTGCGTTGTTTATCTTCTAATTTGATTGGTTAGTATGTGAAGTTGGCAGCTGAGGAAAGTGTGTTTGTGTGCGCGCGCGTGCGTGTATGTATATGTGTGTGTAGTGTATGTGTATGTAAATTACTGTCTGATTTTAGCTGTTCGACAAAATACAGCTGTGGTGTAATAAATAAATATACACATATACACCAGGGCCGAATACAATGGAACCAAACTTCCACTGTCACTGCCTCCGTCTCTCCCGCTCTCATCATCTCTCACTATTATAAGCAAATGGGGGGCCCACGCGCTGACGGCCCTGACAGACAGAATAGAGAAGGCGTTTGCCCCGGACGATGGTGAGGGAGATGCACTGGAAGAGCCATTCCAGCTCGCGAGACTCACAGCTGCGGGTAGCCAACCCTGTGCCGATGGTGGTGAATAGGGAGGTGGTGCTAGGGCCAAGGACACCAGAAGTCTCCACTGCTACGGGCTCAACCACAAACCTGCTGGAGAGTGACCGATGTTTGGAGAGTTTATCCTTTTTTCTCCCTAAACTACCGAAACACATCTATTTGTATATGCACTACAATCTATGTACATGTTATGTTTATCGCATATCGAAGTTTTTTTTTATATCTTGGTTGATATTATGTTAACCTTCATAGTAAATTTGTCATGTCATAACTTTTACTCCACGTATCACTATTTGCCAATTGCTAGTATGTGTATTCAGAGACACATTTCATAGGTCATTTTGCTATAATCGCTTTATTTATTGAAAGCTATAAATGTAATATGAACTGCTTGGACCTCCAATTCAGAAATGCTTCCACCACCCCTGTTATTTTATCTGCGGGCAGTAGCTGAGATAAACCACCGAACCAAGGTGTAAAGTTTCCCCCGTCTTATCTCTCGCCCTCTTTTTCCATTATTTAATCCCCCCCCCCCCTCTCCTTTTTTATCGCTTCCTGTTTATTATTTTAACCGTATTTAAAAAAATAATCCGAACGCCAGCAGCCCGTCTGAGGAAGGAACCCCGCGAGGTGAGGTGGCCGTTGCAGCGGGTGTCGCTGGCCATTGTCCGCGGAAATGCTTTTGCAGCTTTTCCCGCGTGGTCCAGCCCAAACACACCACACCATAGGACCCTCTCCCATCCTCTTTTTCTTTTGTGCCCATAGAGTCCTTGTTTTTTCTCTCCCTTTCCTCTCATTTATGGCATTTATAGTCCTTTCCGCTACTTTCCCCTACAACCAGATCTGTCCTTCTTACCCCTTTCCCTTTCTCTCATTACTTTATTTTGTATTTGAATAGTAAACACAATAAAAAGGAAAATTGATAAAATTTCATTATTTTATATAAGTTGAGGGCGATAGATTGGCAGTATTGGTAGAAGGTCGGACACCATGCTTTGCAGCATAGAGTTACGGCCCTTTATGATCTGAGTTCAAATCTCGCCGAGGTTAACTTTGCCTTTCATCCTTACGGGGTCGATAAAATAAAGTATCAGCCACGCACTAGGGTCGATTTAATCGACTTTCCTCCCCCCCAAAATTGCTGGCCTTGTGCCTATATAAGAAACCAGTATCTATATATATAAGGGCGGTGAATTGGCAGTATCGGTGGAGGGTTGGACGCCATGCTTTCTAGCATAGTTACGTTCCTTTACAGTCTGAGTTCAAATCCCGCTGAGGTTAACTTTGCCTTTCATCCTTACGGGGTCGATAAAATAAAGTACCAGTAATGTACTGAGTGCCAAAAGTAGAAACAATTATCTCCTTATAATATATAACCAGCAATTTCTCTGTCTGTCTGTCCGACAGTGGAAACACGTGCGCGCGTGGTTGCTATCTCTCTCTCTCTCCAGCTATCCCTCTCTTTTAGTCTGTCTGTTTCTCTCACTTTCACTCTTTCTCTTTGTAACACACTAACATTCCTCCCCTCTATCGCTGTGACGAATGGGGAGATGGAGGAGGAGGAGGAGGAGAGAGTCACTTCGTCACTTCACCTCTGCCTTTCTTTCTCTCCCCTCTCACTCCCTCATTACGTACAGACATTAGGGCGTTGGATTGGCAGAATCTGTAGAGAGTCGGACACCATGCTTCATAGTATGGAGTTACGTCCCTTTACGGTCTGAGTTCAAATACCGCCGATGTTAACTTTGCCTTTCATCCTCACGGGGTCGATAAAATAAAGTATCAGTAATGTACTGGGTAATTGCTGGCCTTGTGCCAAAAGTAGAAACAATTATTAGAAACATTGCTTCATTTTTACATATCTAAGCATTAGTAAAATAACTAATAATTTCAAAAGTAATTTTTCAATTCCATTTGTTATGAACAGCAAAACATTAATAATAATTTTGTTCTAAGAAATATATATACATTTCTGTGTGTGTAATATATATATATACACACAGAAATATATATACATTTTTCTGTGTGTGTAATATATATATATATATATATATATATACACACAGAAATATATATACATTTCTGTGTGTGTAATATATATATATATATATATATATATATATATATATATATATATATATATATATATACACACACACAGAAATATATGGGCATTTCTCTGTTTGTCTGTCTGTCTGTCTGTCTGTCTGTCCTTCCCTAAAATTCAAATGTAGGTGCTACAGAAATATTACCTTCCCCTTCCTTTCTCCACTTTGGTACTACCAAGAGAAACACTGTCGCTATAGAAACATTACCTTCCTCTCTCCACTGACTTTGGTCACTGAGGCCGAGGGAATCGCTGGGTGCTATAGAAACACCTCGCACAAGCCAGAAGTAACCAGTTCGAGGCGGTTCTGATTTGACACCATGCCAAGGACCATTTGAAGATATATTGCCATCGTTATATCATAACGTTTATGTATCATAACGTTTATATTTCCGTCACTAATCTCTTTTTCTCCTTTTTCGTTTTAACATATATTTATTTCAAAGATTTCACCGTATAGATAACATATATATTTATACATGCATAAAAGACACACCGAGAGACGGTGAACATGTGGTGCCGAAAACATTTCTCATCCAAATCTCAACAATATCAGTATATACACTAGATTTGCTAGCAGAAAACCGCCCACCGGGTGGTTTTCTGCTAGTCTATATATATAAAACTGAGGATGTCTGTCTGTGTGTGTGTGAGTTCGAATCCCTAAAACTCGAAAACCACCCAACCGACTGTTTTCAAACTTTACACATGTAATACTTATGTTTCAGGGAGTGTTCTGAGCAAAACAAATTTCAAATTTCCAATGCCCTAAGGACCGCATTAAGCGATTTAACGATCTCGCTCTATAATTCTTAGTCTTACTCTTTTTAGATAGATACATACATATAACGTCGCGCCCTTATATTATCTGTCTGTATGTCCGACTGTCTGCATTACGTCAGCAATACTAAGCTTAGCTAAGGCGGTTATATATTTCACACAACACTAAAAATGAAAGCCGGTAACTATGTATGAGTCAGTCTCTTCTTCATACCGTGAGCAAAGAAAATCCAACTTTTAGTGGAGCGAGTGAAATAAAGTCGACCGTGCTGCGATTCAAAAATCAGGTTTGCAGGTTATATATTTCACACAACACTAAACATTAAAGCCGGTAAAGAAAGACATCGCTGTAATAGCTTCAGTTTGTTTACTTACGTGCCTTTACGAGAACACAAGTTACTATTTTACCGCTTAGTATTGTAGAGAAGCACCAAACCGAATGTTTCCAAACTTTACACATGTAATACTTATGTTTCAGGGAGTGTACTGAGCAAAAAAAAATATTCAATGCCCTAGAGACCGCATTAGGCGATTTAGCGATCTCGCTCTATAATTCTTAGTCTTTCTCTTTTTAGATAGATACATACATATAACGTCGCGCCCTTATAATATCTGTCTGTATGTCTGTCTGTCTGCATTACGTCACTTCCCTGAGGATGTGTGTGTGTGTCAGTTTGAATCCCTAAAAGAAGTACCCAACCGATTTTTTTCAAACTTTACACGTGTATTACTTATGTTTCAGGGAGTGTAATGCACATAACAATTCAACTTTATTTTATCTCCTAGGGCCCGCATTAGGTGAAAAACTGCGTTTTAAAAGATTTTAGGGTTTTTTTGAGGCGTTACGTCAGACCGATTTCCTTGAAATTGTAACTATGTGGGGTGGGGTGGAGTGAGGTGGGGGGAGTCGATTAAATCGACCCCAGTGCGTGACTGGTACTTTATTTTATCGACCCCGTAAGGGTGAAAGGAAAAGTTAACCTTGGCGGGTTTTGAACTCAGACCGTAAAGGACCGTAACTCTATGCTGCAAAGCATGGTGTCTGACTCTCTACAGATACTGCCAATCCACCGCCCTTTAATATGGAATAATAATGGTTTCTAGTATAGGCACAAAGCTAGCAATTTTGGGGGAGGGGAAAGTCGATTAAATCGATCCCAGTGCGTGACTGCTACTTTATTTTATCGACCCTGTAAGGATGAAAGGCAAAGTTAACCTCGGCGGGATTTGAACTCAGATCATAAAGGGCCGTAACTCTATGCTGCAAAGCATGGCGTCCGACTCTCAACCGACACTGCCAATCCACCGCCCTTTTATATGGAATAATAATTGTTTCTACATTTGGCACAAGGCCAGCAATTATCCCAGTACATTACTGGTACTTTATTTTATCGACCCCGTAAGGATGATATTCGATTCGTTGCCAGCAAACAACCTTACTACTCTATGTTTTTAGATGACCATCACCATCCGGTCATCTAAATAACATAGCATAATGAGGCTGATTGCTAATATTATTATTATTCGATATAAAACTCACAAATTTATTTAATTTTCGAGAATTCGTCCCAAATTAGATTTCTATTAAATATTTTAAAATAAAAAATATAATTGTTCAAACTATACTGTGGATGTGAAAGTTACCTCCCCTATAATTCACTACCTTTGATATGGTGAGTTACTTCCCTTGCCATAATGTTCAAAATGAATTCTGTAATCCTCCTCAAATTACACGCAAACGTAGACATGAATCTATGATAAAGCCTCCACGCGGTGAGTTGGCCTGCTAGAAAAAGCAGGCAAGTCTTAAATTAGATGTACAACACGTTAAACGCGGGATAATTGCAGTTGGAGTGTTGGTAATCACAGATCTGCATGACTAGGGCTGACTCGGAGCTAAATAACAACAAAAACCTATGATGTAATATAAGCTAACACACACATGCATACACATAAATAGATATGTATGAATGTGTATAAGTGTGTTTTATTGGCAACATTATGCTCCCAAAGCACTTTATTTCAACGCTCTTCTCATTACGAATCTTGCAAAGGAGAAGGAAAACTCTGAAATAACACCTGCAACCCTGATGGTATCCAATGATGTTGACTTGTTCTTCTTTTTGGTAAATATCATCTTGGTTACGAGAGTGGGACTGGCTTTGTGCAGTGCCTTTGCTCATTATAAAAGCTTCACGGCACAGGCATTGCTTTATATCTGGAGATCTCTCTGCACTTGTCGTCACATGGTACCATGGGCCCAGCACTATGTGTCAATAATTGTCACAAGTGTAGTGTTTGTACCAGAGTTTTCAAGTCGTTGGCTGGACTAAAAAGTCACACTTGTTCAGCGCATCGGTAGGGGTTCTCCTACATGGTTATAAAGTAGTGGCCGTACTCGAAAACGAGTTGGCAGCCAACATGTATGTATGTATGTATGTATGTATGTATGTATGTATGTATGTATGTATGTATGTATGTATGTATGTATGTATGTATGTATGTTCTTCTGGTTTTATAATTTCACAAAGTTTTACCAATAGAGAGAGAGTCGGTTTCTAACAGACACAAGACTCTCTCATTGGAATTTACACAACATCAACTAGGTAGATATCTATGCATGTCTGCATGCATGTATGTGCAGGTATGGATGTTATTGTATGTGTGGATGTGGATGTTTTGAGTTGAATGTGTGCATATGTATATGCTTAGTATCTGTACATGTGTATATGCAGTTATTAGACGCAAAATGTTTGGAATGTTTTACATATTTTTACTGTTCCATTAATGGATTGTACTTGTAATTTCCTCACTAGTTGTGTTCTTTCTGTTCCTGTGAAGCCTAGCTTCTCAAGATTTGTATTGAGGCAGTTACTAACATATCCCAGTAATCCCCAATAATCACAGGCATAAATCTGAAGGTGTAATCAGGGTGGAATATCTGCAGATTTCTCATCAGTTCTGCATAAATATTCTCCTTTTCACTAATCTTTGATATTATATTGGCATCTGCTGGGCAGCTAATTTCCACTACTATGCATGTTTTCTTCTCCCTGTCCCATATCATAATATCTGGTCTGTTATGCCTGCATTTTATTGGGGGTTTTTACTGGAACATTCCACCAGTACTCTTTCATATTATGTACATGGATGTCTTCCACATTGTTGTAGCTTTTAATGTGTTTATTATCGGGGCTTTCTTTTTTACGAACTGCATTGTACAGTGTTTTGGCCACTACATTATGCCTCATAGGTAGATAGTACCGCGATAACATCTTTGGACAGCTGCTGATGACATGGGTGATATCCTCGATGTTAGTTCTGCAAAGTCTGCACTTGTTATCACATCTAGGTGTTTTGCCTGTATCCCTATCTCTTTTGTGAATCAGGTATTTCGTGCTAATCTCCTTTTCCTGGATTGCAAAAGCGTATCCTTCAAAGTGGGAGCCAATATAGCGGTTGTTGGTCCAAGATAGACTACTTTCCATATCTATATTACTCTCACTCTGGAGCTTCCTGGCAACATATCCATGCATGACTTTTTGCTGATAGGCATGCAGTTTTTCATCCATGGATTCACTGCGATACTGCTGAGCGACATCCCTGGGTGTAAGTTTTTGATTATCACACAGGGAATATCTCTCAAGGAGTTCCTTCCCAACTCTCATGATCTGATCTGTTTCATGCAGATAGACTTGCTCGAGAAACGGGCTCCTACGCTTCGAGGTTCGTAGATGTTGTCGGAGAGATATGATGCGACATTCAAATGTTGCTTGGACTGATGTTAGGCCTCTGCCTCCCTGCTTACGTTTCAAGTAAAAGCGGTCTGTCACTGTTGATGTGGAAGTTTCCGGTGTTGTTCAGTATTTTTCGAGTTCCAACATCAACTGCTCGGATTTCGTCTATCGTCCAATTGAGTATTCCAAACGTTGGTGTTAGGACAGGCACAGCAAACACATTGTGAGACACTATTTTGTTTTGCGCAGAGAGTTCCGATGACCAGATCTTTCTTGATCGGGTGTAGTATTTCCTGGTTATGCGTTCTTTATTACAGATACCATTATAGGATATGTTCTCATCTATCCCCAGGTATCTGTAGCAGTTCTCATCAGATATCGGTGAAACAGTTAGGCCATTGATGACAATGTTGCTAGATTGGGTTGTTTTTCCCCGCTTTACAGTCATGTATGAGCATTTATCTTGGCCAAACTCCATTCCTATATCCTTTGAGAACGTTGTAACCAGGTCAAGAATTTTTTTCATCCCATCCATGTTCTTGGCATAGAGTTTCAGATCGTCCACAAAGAAATTATGGGTTAGGTTCGTATTTCTGTCCTCCTGTGAGCCAATGATGTATCCTTCACATTTCTTGAGCAAAAAACACAAGGGGCTTAATGACAAGATGAATAATATCACAGAGAGACTGTCCCTCTGAAATATACCCCTGCAATATTTTATTTTATCAGTGAAAATAGAGTCCTCCCTCTCTGTCTTTAACCTTAGGATAGTAGCCCAAGAAGAAGACAGCCTCTCTATGGCTCTGACAATAATGTCTGGGACTTTAGCAAGTTGGAGGGCCTCTATCATCCAAGAGTGGGGAACAGAATCGAAAGCTTTCCTGTAGTCCATCCAAACTGTAGTCATATTCCTCCTAAGTTGTCGCACCTCCGACATTGCAGTTTTGTTGATTAGGAGTTGTTCAGCACATCCCCAAACCCCTTTCTTTCCAGCTGTTTGTTCATCTGTGATGATGTTATTATTTTCACAGTGATCTTGGAGGAATAGGTTCAGGCAGGCTGTATACATCTTATACATCAGGTTCTGGCATGCAATGGGTCGGTAGTTTTTTGCCAAGTGGGTGTCTTTGTTCTTGGGGACCAGTAACGTTTGTGCTAATGTCAACCATTCTGGTATAAGTGTATCTCCCTTAAGAACTTGTTGGTAGAAGTCAGTAAGATACCTCCGATAGAATATTAGTTTTTTGTACCAGTAGCCGACAATTATGTCTCTTCCTGGTGTTTTCTTATCTTGGAGTTTTCCTATCACAGTCTCAAGGGTACCCTCACTTATTTCGTATGTTTTTGTTGTAGTGTAGGAGCAATAGTTCTTTCGGATTTCTCTTAGCCACACTGCATCTTGGTTGAAATTCTTCTTTTCATCCCATATTTTTCTCCAAAAGGAATCTATGTCTTTCTGGGATGGGGCCTCAGTGACACTTATTATTTTGCCCTTCATATCTCTATAGACTGATGTTTGGTTTCGTCTGAATCTGTTATTAAGCACTTTTCTCTCATCTACCTTCTTCAGGTATCGGCGTTTTTAGCTAACAGCTCTCAATTCTTGTTTGAGGGTGATCAGCTTATATTGGAGAGTTCTGGTTCTACTGTTACCAAACATCGTCTCTATTTTATTTTTCACTCTTTGTTGGTGAGGAGTGAGGTTTTTTGGTGTTTGTTTGCATGTAAGGAGCATTGTCACATGTCCTATGTTTTTTCGTAGGTCAGCAATCTTTTTTTCTATTTTAGTTATATATGATGGTATTTTTGTTCTTGTTAATATCTCTGCTATCACCAAGATAATGCTTCACTGTCGTTGCTAGGGCATATAAACAGGCGTTGATTTACCAAAATGTTGGGGTTTTATCCGTCGTAAATATTCATCCCCTATTTCGTCAATAACACGTAGTATTTCATTATTTGTTTTTTTATTCACCATTGTCGTTTTAACACGTTCAGCAAGAGAAATATTTATACATGAGTTAATTTTTCTCTGGAAGATTTCGTTGAGGGAAATTTTCAATTGTTTATACTTTTGATTGTCATTATCGATAGTATTTTCCACAGCAGTCGAGGTAGACTCGGATGGTACACGTGGTGTCACATTTATTCGATTATTATTATTATCGATAGTGTTTTCCCCAGCATTCGAGGTAGACTTAGATGGTACAGGTGGTGTCAAGTTTCTTACAGGCATAGTTGTTTCAAGGCGCTGTTCGACCTGGCTGCTAGGAAGTCTAGTAGCATGGCGACCTGTAGCACGTGTTGTTGATAACATGTTTGTTGTTGGGGACTTACAATTAATAATATTTATCTTATTTTTTACGTTCAAGAAACGTCGCTTGTTGGCGTAATTGTTTCGCTGTGAAATAATTTAGCCCTGGGTGCATTTCGTCCCAGTGTAGCTTCATTCTATTCTTATAGCCAATGGAGGGATTGTTTTTTTGCCATTTTATAACAATTAAATAAATCATTATTAAGTTCGCAACTCCAAGAGAAATGGGATTTATAATTTCGGTCTCTTCTGTAGCTACAACTGAATAAAGTTTGATTACCTTCCTTGTTAGTTGTCTTCGATACTTCCTTAATTTTTTGTTGATGTTGTGTTCAGCCATGCTGTTTGTAGCAAATCCTTGTAAAATGAATTATGTATTTAGTCGGATATCTCTACGAATTCGAATAAAAGGTGTCTTCAGAAGGGATAGTTAGAAGAATAACCAGTTATTCAACCTGACTGTAGTTATGGCATTACTGTCGGAGATAGTATTCATCTTAAATTTAATAAATAGTCTCCCACGCCAAAATATGCCACTGATCGCGTTGACTGTCTTTGTATGTAATGTATGTATGTATGTATGTATGTATGTATGTATGTATGTATGTATGTATGTATGTATGTATGTATGTATGTATGTATGTATGTATGTAAGTATGTTCTTCTGGTTTTATAATTTCACAAATTTTTTCCAATAGAGAGAGAGTCGGTTTCTAACATAGACACAAGAGTCTCTCATTGGAATTTACACAACATCAACTAGGTAGATATGTATGTATGCATGCATGTGTAGATATGGATGTTATTGTATGTGTGGATGTGTATATGCTTTGTATCTGTACATGTGTATATGCAGTTATTAGATGCAACACTTTTGGAATGTTTTACATATTTTTACTGGTCCATTAATGGATTGTACTTGTAATTTCATAACTAGTTGTGTTCTTTCTGTTCCCGCGAAGCCTAGCCTCTCAAGATTTGTATTGAGGCAGTTACTAACATACTCCAGTAATCCCCAATAATCACAGGCATAAATCTGAAGGTGTAATCAGTGTGGCATATCTGCAGATTTCTCATCAGTTCTGCATAAATATTCTCCTTTTCACTAATCTTTGATATTATATTGGCATCTGCTGGGCAGCTAATTTCCACTACTGTGTATCTTTTCTTCTCCCTGTCCCATATCATAATATCTGGTCTGTTATGCCTGCATTTTATTGGGGGTTTTTACTGGAACATTCCACCAGTACTCTTTCATATTATGTACATGGATGTCTTCCACATTGTTGTAGCTTTTAATGTGTTTATTATCGGGGCTATCTTTTTTATGTATGTATGTATGTATGTATGTATGTATGTATGTATGTATGTATGTATGTATGTATGTATGTATGTATGTATGTATGTATGTATGTATGTATGTATCTGATGATGTTGGCCAGTTCTCAGTTTTGGATGCTCGGAGAGTTGGATTGGTCGGGTGCAAGGCCTTTCCCCACTTAAAAAACCTTCAAAGCACAAGCATTGATTGTTTAGGATCTGTTACAGGTTCGTGTGGCTACGGCCAGCCGCAAGATTCTTACACACACACACACACACACACACACACACACACACACACACACACACACACACACACACACACACACACACACACACACACACACACACACATATTTAGAATGAGAAAATGCGAAGTAGTTTCAGATGTTAACGTCATTTATTGATAATTCTGTGATACATATTTCAATGATGACAGTAGCCACGAAATTCCGTGTACCCAGTGCCATGACATCATCAGACAGCTTCTTACATAATAAGGTTACGTTACCAAAGCAATCCAAAGTGACATGGGAACAGATGAGGGATACAAGAATACGCGCCTTTTCCATTCCCTTGTCGTTTCACTTCGGATTGCCTCGGGAACGTAACCTTATGATGTAAGAAGCTGTCTCATGATGTCATGGCACTGGGTACACGGAATCGTGTGGCCACTGTCGCCATTGAAATATGTATCACAGCATTATCAATAAAGGACTTTAACATCTGAAACTACTTCCCATTTTCTTATTCGAAATATACTCCGTTTTTCGTATGTGGAAAAAATAAGTTCAGCGCTTGAATTGAATTGCATCAATGTTTACCGTAAGTACACACACACACACACACACACACACACACACACACACACACACACACACACACACACACACACACACACACACACACACACACATATATCTTTATTATAAGATCAGATGAAAGTTTAAGCAAAGAAAGGATGAAAGCAACGATTCTTTGCTTAAACTTTCATCTGTTCTTATAATAAATATTTGCTCTACGGGTTTATATATATATATATATATATATACTTTTGGCACAAGGCTAGCAATTTACCAGTACATTACTGGTACTTTATTTTATCGACCCCGTAAGGATGAAAGGCAAAGTGAACCTCGGCGAGATTTGAACTTACACCATAAAGGGGCGTAACTCTATGCTACAACCATGGCGTCACCCTTCTACTGATACTGCCAATCCCCCACCCTATATATATATAATAATAATAACACACACACACACATGCTTACGCACGTGCAAAGTATAGCTCTTTTTACAAAACCGTTTTTTTCCCATTTCAGGTAGACGCGCTCCATCATCTACTATTCTAAAAAATAAATCATACACAAAACGCCACCACTAACAGTTTTGCAAGAGATGTCAACATGAATGGACCTGTTATTTTTATCTAAAGACATTTTTTCCAATTCCAACCCACCTGTCCCCTCAATCTATCTTATTTCTCATTCTTTCTTCTGGTGAAGGACTAGCGTCCGAAACGTTAAGACTCTCTTCCTGCTATATCAAGCGTTAACCTAATATATCCCTTCCATATACTGTACTGATTGTGTTGTTATTTCTGTCTACCTTTTACACACACACACACACACACACACACACACACACACATATATATATATATATATTATCTTTATCGAGCCGTCTTCGGATAGCCGATGTGTACTTAAAAAAATACTATATATTTTCAACCGTTCAACAAACTGGCAGAGGTATACAATCCTGATGAAGGGTAATGACCCAGAAACATGTTGATTGTTCCTCAAAACCAGTGTTGAACAAACAGGTGACGGTCGGTCATCGGCACGACACAGCTTGAAATCGGGACGTTTGTTTACAACCGAATCGAACATTATTATTAATGTTCGATATAACCCATACGTACCTATGTATATGTGTGTGTATGTATATATACATATATGTGTGTGTATATAAATATGTGTGTACGTGTGCATACTTACATTTATGTATCAGCTGTGCTAGTACGAGAAATAAAATCCTAATTATATATATATATCTATCTAAGGCGGGTAAAATTCCCGAGATCCATGGACGAGTTCTCTCCAGCGGTCTCTGTCCCTCATTATCGCTGCCATATCCTGCATCTCCAACAGACCAGTGTCTGTCCTTAGGGCATATATATATATACCCCCCCCCCCACACATACACACACACATATATATATATGCATACACACACACACACATATATGCACACACACACACACACACTCATATATATCGTTCTATGTGCACAAACATTAAATCGTTCAATATTCACACATATGCAAGGAACATGTGTAGAGTATATAGTCTAATCATTAAACTCTAATGTATAAATGTATATTAATATTTAATTACCATAGTATTAAATCTATACCATGGTTTAGCTTAATAATCAAAGTCGACTCGGCCATTATCAATGCACAGGTAGTTTCTCTGTCTGTTTGTGTCTCCTCCACACCCACATATACACATACTTATAGGCAAAACTCGGAAACACAAATTCCATTGATTTTATCAAGACTCCCTTTTCTTACTCTTTTCTTTGTTTTCCTTTCTCTTTTTTTAATTTCTTTATTGTCATGTATATTATACAGTTTTTTTTTTACTACTGGATATTTTGTATTGCACTAATTTCTTTTAATTTTTATTTTAAATATTTTTTTATTAAAATGTCTTCGAGCCCTTTTTTCCCAACGTTTACTATTATTGTGAAGGCACTTGCATTAATGGTTCGGGTGTTGGGCTTAGGATAATAAGATCATAGGTTCAATTCTTGGACCGAGCGGCACCTTTCGATATTTGTTCTCGGGCAGCACCTTTCGATTCTCTTTGCTCTGAGTTCAAATCCCGCCGAAGCCAACTTTATCTTTCGGAGTCAAGAAATAAAGAACCATTCCAGGAGCAATTAGCAGAATCGTTTCAAAAAGGGAAACAAGAAAGATTGCTCCAATTATAAATGGCTCTCCTTGTCATGACTCCCCGGTAAAGTCCATGCTATTGTCTGGCAAATAGGGAGTCTGTCGAGTCCAAGCTAGCTGATGAACAATGTGGTTTTCACCCTAGACGCAGCACATCCGACCAAATATTCACAGAGATCAGAGAGACACTCCAGGTAGAGCCGCTACTTCTCTGAATTGAGAGATTACATTCTAGCCACGGACATGTGGTTAGAATGTCTCAGGAAAGAATCGCTGGACAGATTTTATGGGCAAAACCAACCGGCAGGAGACCCATGGGCAGACCTCGAGCAAGATAGTTGGATAACATCTATGAACTCGGCTAGTCTCGCTTGGGGAGCTAACCTAATAAACTGGAGAAAGTTCCTTCTGACAGGACCCGCTGGAAGGAGTGTTTGAGGTCTCTGCTTCCACGATCCTCTCAGGAATAAGTGGGTGAAGAAGAAGAAGAAGAAGAAGTTTATGCGTTGGACATGATGCTTTGCAGTGTCTAATCTGACTCTGTTCACTTTCTGGGTTCAATTGCGGCCTCCTTCTGCAAGGATGTAACACTGGCAATTAGCATCAGGAAAGGAAAGACCAATGGAAACATTATTTCCTTGGTCCAAACAAATGATCCAATTTTTTATTACAATGTGTGCAAGGGCATGGTTATGTAGTTACGAAGTTCATTCGAATCTTTTTAACACAGCTTCAAAGGCATGTGAAGGAAATTTGGTAGATTGTAACTTCGTAGAAGCGCGTTGGTAGAGATTGTTCCTCTTCTATAGTGGTAAACTTAATTCATCAACATGTTTACCCTAACCATATAAACCTTGGGTGTATTTGTTGCAAATATTCTGGCTCTGTTTCCGGTGTGAGGATAACTTCCTTTCTTCATCCTGTCTCCGAAGTTGATTAAATCGACCCCCAGTGCATCGCTGGTGCTTTATTTATCGAGCCCGTAAGGATGAAAGGCAAAGCTAACCTCGGCAGCATTTGAACCCAGAACGTAAAGGGCCATATCTCTATGCTGAAAAGCATATGGTCCGACGTTCTACCGATACTGCCAATAAATTTCAGGGATTAATATCGATGTTTCTACAAATCAAAACACATTTCCTATTCCCACTGACCCCCCCCCCCCCATCCCCAAACAACACATAAATAACTCATAAATATGCTTATGTAGCTATTATAAATATTACAACAGAACATAATAGTGTAGTAAAATTCGCTTTCTCATCGTAACATTTATGTTTAGGATAATATCTTGATTTACAAATGTTGTAAAGAACTAGGAACGACTTTTATGTGATATACATTGAAATATTAAAATTATTTTGGCGAAAATTAATAGGTCGACTTTTACACGAGTATATACAGTATAGCTCGTTATGATGATCTCAGTTTAATATATCATCACGGTCGACTAACCCTTTCATTATTATGGACGGTGAATTGGCAGTATCGGTAGAGGGTCGGACGCCATGCTTTGACGCATAGAGTTACGGCCCTTGCCATTCGGAGTTCAAATCCCGCCGAGGTTAACTTTGCCTTTCATCCTTACAGGGGTCGATAAAATAAAGTACCAGTAATGCACTGGGATAATTGCTGGCCTTGTGCCAATAGTAGAAACAATTATTATGGACTTGATAAGGGCGGTGGATTGGCAGTATCAGTAGAGTGTCGGACTCCATGCTTTGCAGCATAGAGTTACAGCCCTTTATGATCTGAGATCAAATCCCGCCGAGGTTAACTTTGCCTTTCATCCTTACGGGGTCGATAAAATAAAGTACCAGTCATGCACTAGGGTCGATTTGATCGGCTTCCCCCTCCCCCCAAATATGCTGGTCTTGTGCCTAAATAAGAAACCATTATTATGGACTTGATAAAATAGATTCCAGCTATTTAATCAACCATGTCATCACAGACGCAGCTATTTTCGACGTTGGAATCATGACGTTGGAATCATGACTGCAGTTAAACATCTACTCTTGGCAACTCGCCATTGGACGCCGGCGATCATCATGCATAAGTGACCTCTGTTCCCGATGTTGTGAATTCATTGGTTGTTTCGGGCTCAACACATCCTTGGTGAACGCCGACTCATGTACAAGTAACTGAGACTCTGTTCTTGAAGTAACAGACTTAATCTTTTCGTTACAGCATTTCAAATGAAAGACACAGCTTACGATTTTCAAATAACTTTTAAAATAATCAAGAATTTGAAGGGTTTTAGTAATGTAACTAACTTTCCACAAAGGTTCTCACATATATTAATCAGGAGCGGTTTTATGTGATCAGGACTCAAAAAGGTTAAGTAAATTTGAAATAATTATCGTTCGGAACTCGCATGAAAACAACACTGTAGATATATTGAAAAATATCGGCTGCAGTTAAACATCTACTCTTGGCAACTCGCCATCTATCGATGAAGTAAAACTCCTATCACCGTTTACAACTGTGTATGTTTTGGTATCAGCAAAAGCAATAGGCAAATTTAATATTGTATGTTTGTGGTAGGCGATTGCATCACAAAAGCATACAAGCAAATTCCAAACACATAATAAACAGCAAAACGAAAACATTAAAATCCTAATTAAATATAGAAGAACGTAAAAAACTTATATTACATTAAAGGAACATAAAGAAAACTTCATATCCAAACCGAAGTACAGAGTCATAAACTCATGAAAGAATAAACTCGATATATTAGCAAGTGCATTTTAAATTCTATGTACTCAAAAATTAGACATACCCTGAATTTATAACAGTGAAACTGCAGCGGAGACACAGTCAAGATGTTCAATAACATAGGGAATAAAACCAGTGGCAGATTTATGAAATTTGATATCGTGGAGTTGGTGCCACTTTAGTAGAGGATGCAGATGTGGTTGTTGGTTAATTGCCATATTATATAGACAGGTCAGGATACTGATCTGGGAGTTAGTTAATTGTTCAGTTATATAGAGAGGTCAAGATACATATGTCAGTGTTGGGTGTTTGCCCTTTTATAAAGGGAGCCATAAACACTAATATCAAAAATGTAAATAAAAAAAGTAAACACATAATAAATTCATACCATGAAAGGTCACACAATCCAAACATCAGCTTAGGTTTCGGTAGATAAATCATGACATTACACAGTATAGTCTACGTATACTGCGGTAGACCTCACATTAAAGTAGCATCGTGGTGTTTTACCAAACAACTTCTAAACCTTTTCTCCTGAATACCATATAATTCAAGAAATATTGACCGTAATAAGCTATACCCCTTCATATTTCAGATTTTGAATTTCGACTAGAAGAGTCAATAAGATGTATTTAGCTATTCCGTCTCTATATTCAGAATGACCACAAAAACACACCAGCTACATTGTTGTGGAGTGAACGCCATCTTGAATTACACTGCCATCTAGCGGATCGAGTCAATTTTGCAAATGAAGAAAGAAACTTTGTTAGTTTATGCAACTGTAGTCACCAATATTGTAAGAATATTCATTTACGTTTGATATTATAAGTATTTGAAATGAAGGAGTGTTTTGTGGTCACCTTGTAGATTAAGGCCCGGAAACCTACATTTCTGGAGCCGCAGTAGGTTCTTTAGCGTAACTTGAGTGGCTCTTAGACACTCTTAAATGTTTTGTTTTATTTTATTAAATCTGCAATCTTGTATTAAAAATAAACCCACGACTATGACCCGCACATTGAAGTAAATCAGATAAGATTTTAAACCAAAAATTGCAGTTAATGAGAAAACAAAAATGTTAACGAAATTCATGTTAGCTAAATCCAACGTGACCCCAGCATATCGAGAGATTTCTTATTTCTCTACATCTCTCCAATTGTTATCTCTAACAGGGGTTAAGAATCAACGGCTCCGGAACCGCACGAGGCTCTTTAGCTTATCTTAAGTGTTTCTAAGGCTCTCTGGAATTAAAAAAAAAATAATTAAATACTTTAATAAATCTACAATCTTTCAATAATATAAAAGCCACGACTTACGGCACAAATACTGAAGAAATTTCAGAAAAATTCAAAGTAAAATATTGCATTGAATAAAAAAGAAGTCAACTAAATTCATGTTTTCTATTATGTACTAGCAAAAGAGCCCGTCGTTGCCGGACACCTTTCGCCACTGTAAATAAAGACCTCTTCTCTCCTCAACATGACCGTCTTTCAATAGCCCCAGAACTCTTCTATTTTAGGGGAGAGTAAGATTTAAGTTATATGTTGACATGCTCTGGGAGCTAAATAACCTATGTATCAAATTTGAACAAAATCAGATGGAATGGAAACTGTGGAAATGCATCGCCTGCATACTGACCTTTTCGTTTTTATACATGTAGATTGTTATTTATTATAACTTGTGTTATAGTCTGTGATCAATAGTCTCAATGATTTTTTAAAAGCTAAAATGACTCTTCAGATTGAAAAGATTCCCTAACTCTGATATAGAAACTCAATTTTCAGTACATAGAATAAATAACTCGTAGTTCATAGTTAAACTAAAAATCCATATGTGGTACGCTGAAGCTCCTTTTGATCACATGCGCTCCACATTTCATAAAAAAAATGTTGCAACAGCAGCAGCAGCAGCAGCAGCAACAGCAGCAGCAGCAGCAGCAGCATCAGCAACAACAACAACAACAACAGAATGGCCACCCTATTGACTAAAGGACAAAGAAACCACTTTAAATTAAAACCAATAATCCTACCAGTGCCAGGAGTCCTTTTATTGTTCTTACAATAAGTACACCAGACCCCCAGTTGGCAGGATGTCAACTGCACTTACGAATTCTCACCACACCTGTTCCCGTTATTTACTCCTTCCATTCTCTCTCTTCCCTCTTACTTCTACAGCCACTTCTGTACTAAACTACTGACCATACGAACCCACCAACCAAACAACTGCATTGTATTTCTATAATATCTCCTTTTCCTGTTTATATGCATTTAGATTTTTATTTAATTATTAACTTTTCATTCACTTAAAAGCGAAACACCAGCCACGCCTGTCCCACCCACTTTCAATAGAAGACCATATGAAGGTTTTTAGAAATCACCGACAGCATTCCACTTTCTTTAAGTTTTTAGGTCTCTCTCCCTCTATCTCTCTGTCTCTCACTCTTTTCCTGCTCCTCCTCTCTCTCTCTCTGTCCATCCATCTATCTATCTATCTATCTATCTATCTATCTATCTATCTATCTATCTATCTATCTATCTATCTATCTATCTATCTATCTACCTATCTATCCAAAACGAAGGAGAGGCGGTTTTCCTTTGTGTGATAGCTATGGCGAAAGAGGTTGTATGGTGGACAAGGTTAAAAGGGCTGAGGTCAGACATCTTTCTCTCCGGCCAACAACTGATTCTTTTTTTCAAATACCACTTTGGAAGAAGAATCAGGATGGAGAGAGAGGTGCTGTACCCCAGCAAGTTTTACGAAAGGTGGGTGAAAGTGGCGAGAATGGCTCGAGTGAATGGGCCTTCTCTCTATATCAGTCTGTAGGTTGAGGAAAAAGAGGAAGAGAGGAAAGGGGTACAAACTCTTCGTACTCCTGGAGATAAGGGTTGCACATTTTTTCGGGGGTATGTATTACCCATAGGAAATGTCTCCCCCTATTGGGGAAAATCGATTAACTTTTAAATTGCATTTGTGATAATATTTTACACGTTTTTATTGTATGTAAACTTCCCTCTTTGTATTTGTTCCCTTCTTTTGTGCCTCTGTGGCTAATAAAGAAACATATCTATCTATCTATCTATCTATCTATCTATCTATCTAGATTCTTAGTTAGAAGTAAGGATAGGGACATATTAAGCTGTCCAGAAATGCGCACGGTTGGCTACACGGATCACAAATTAGTGACCTGCGTGGTCAATCTCGAGAAAACACATAGACAGGGTCCCGGTTACTGGAAACTTAATTTGTCGTTACCGGCAAAAGAGACTTACAGAAACCGGATTAGCAGATTAGTTAAGGAGAGGTTGACGGGTGCAATCGTCAACAACCGATGGTGGGCATCTCTCAAAAGAGAGATTAGAACAGAATCAATAAGTTATAGCAAGATGTTAGCTGCCAATAGGAATAGAAACGAGAAAGAATTAACAGGTAAATTAGAAGAGGCAATCAAGAGCGAAGATGTGGCCAGAGTGCTGGCATCGAGGACGGCCTTGAACCAGTTTTTCGATGCAAAGCATGAAGGCTGCGTCATTCGAAGTAAAATACGTGCTCTAGGTAATGAGGGGGCCAAAGCCGTTGGATGGGCCCGCGTGACAGAAGCTAAAAGTGGAAATCGATCCACCATCCGGTCGTTGCAAGACGAAGATGGACGAGTGATCCGGGAGCCTAAGCAGATGTGCGAGGCCTTTCAAAAGCACTTTGCCCGATTGTTCGGGGGAGGCGAGGGTCCGGGCCGGGGCGTGGATTTCGGTCCATACCTCGACGGCCTGCCGCGTCTCTCGAACAAAGAGGCAGAGTCCTGCGAGGGACCAATCTCGGCTGATGAGATCGGAGATGCGCTGAGCCAATGCAGCAGACGCAAATCTCCAGGTCTCGATGGTATACTTTACGAACTTTATTTAGCAATGCCGGTCTTCTTCTCCGAACTCCTCGAAGCGGTCTACTGCAATTGGCAGCAGAACGGGAGAATTCCTTGTTCTGTAGCCAAGGGCGTAGTCACGCTGGTGAGGAAGGACGAGAACAAGGGGGATAGTATAAATAATTTTCGGCCCATAACCCTGCTAAACACAGAGTTAAAGATTTTGGCCAAGGTGTTAGCAAAGAGGTTGGCGCTTGTCGTGGGTGGCCTGGTGGGAGATGCGCAGACATGTGCAATCCCATCCAGGTCCATTCACGATAACCTCCACCTCATGCGATACATCATAGAGAGGGTTGGCAACAAACCCGGCTTCGGTGGGGCCCTGATCAACTTGGATCAGTCTAAGGCCTTCGATAGGGTCGACCATGGTTACCTGGATGCGGTGCTAGCGGCGGCTGGGTTCGGTCCTGTTTTCAGAGGCTGGATCACTGCCCTACATAGCAACCACATCTGTTCTAGGATCAAGGTGAACGGCTACCTTTCGAAGCCGTTCGAAATCACACGATCCATTCGACAGGGGTGCCCTCTCTCCTCCCTTCTGTACGTATTGACTCTCGAGCCTTTACTGAGGAAGTTGGAGTTGTTGCAGGGTATCCCCCTGGAACCAGGATTGAGCAAAGCGGTGTCGGCCTACGCCGATGACGTAACAGTAATGGTATCAACCGACTCGGAGATCGAGGCGATCGGTACCTTACTGGAGGAGTACGAAAGGTTGTCAGGAGCGAAACTGAACCGGGAAAAATCCATCGGGCTGCAACTCGGAACGTGGAGAGGCAAACCGATGCCTCCTGACGGTGTCGTCGGACACTGGACGGAGGGCCCGGTAAAGTTGCTTGGGGTCTGGTTTGGACCGGACCTCCAGGTGGAAAAGAACTGGAACGAGGTTACGAACAAGGTGTTTGCACTAACCCAGAAATGGGCCAAGTGTAAGCTGTCCCTAAAAGGCCGGGCGGAGGTGGCGAACATTTACATAGCGTCCGTCACTTACTACCGCCTGACTGTCGTGCCTTGCCCTAAGGAAACACTCACCACCATGGAACGCATGCTCTTCCAATTTCTTTGGAAGAAGCGTCCTCCTATGGTGAGAAGATCCATCTGCTGCCAACAACCTTCGAAAGGAGGGCTGGGGATGCCGTGGTTGATGATGCGTAGGCACGCATTAAGGCTACGGCACCTACAGGTATTCCTCACTGGTCAACCGGTGTGGGCTCCGTTCGTGAAACGAGCCTTTCCGAGACTCGTCTCACTCACCGAGCTACAGTCCTGGGTCAAGCAAAGATCCGGAAAACTGGGAGACTGGCACACTGAGTGTGCTCAGGCGCTCAGGGCTCTCTGGCAAGCGGGCCGGGCCATCGGTGGAGAATCCACCTCATCATTCTATAGAGGGCTGGTGGCTAGCAGGGGCGATGACACCCTTGGAGAGTCGCTGGACATGGAGGAAGACGAACTGGCCAGCCTGTTCGGTAGGACTTTCGGCCCAGGACCAATGGACAACTTCCAGAAGTCACTGGCCTGGCAGTGCTACCGAGGGGCTCTACCCGTTCGAGAGAGGCTCTACAGACACGGGCGCCCGGGCAGGGATCCCTCAAAAAAGATTTGCCCTAGATGCGTGCGTCACGAAGAAACCGTGGCGCACGCATTGGTGCAATGTCCGGGCGTGGCTGATCTGTGGGGCTACGCCGAACAACTGCTGTCGCGGGTGGCGCCGATTAAATTGACCGCCGAGTCCGTGATGACAATCAAACCGCCTCCCCTCTTCACAAAGGAAGCAAAGGCGGTTTTTCTGTGCGTAATAGCCATGTTGAAAGAGGTTGTTTGGTGGACACGATTGAAAGGTCTGAGGTCAGGCAACTTCCTCTCTGGCCATAGTCTGGTCTACTTCTTCCGATATCACTTCGGAAGAAGGATAAGAATGGAGAGAGAGGTGCTTGGCCACAGGCAGTTTTATGAAAGGTGGGTGATAGTGGCGAGAATGGCTCGTGTAAATGGGCCTTCTCTGTATACCATCCTGTAGGTAAAGAAGTAAAGGAGAGGGGAGCACCTTCTCCATGTGCTCCCCGGGCAAAGGATTGCACACTTTTTCGGGGGTGTGTGCAACCCCCATCACGTCCCCTCCCTTTTGAGGTTATTTTCGATTATTTTCATGTTACACCCTTTTTACTCGATTATATGTAAACTCCCCCTTTGTATTTGTCCCTTCTTTTTATGCCTTTATGGTAAATAAAGAAATCTATCTATCTATCTATCTATCTATCTATCTATCTATCTATCTATCTATCTATCTATCTATCGTTGATAGTGGACGTCTTTCACATCAGCTCTTCGATTTTGGATTACTACTTTGTTATTTGTGAGTGTGTTATTTGAATTTTGTTATTATTGTTGACTCTAGCCCCTCGTCTGGGACTGTAGACGTAGGGTAAATATATTTTCGCCCCTTTTGGGGTGAAAATCTTTAATTTAAAATGTTTATTGATATCGTTAAAAACGAGGAAGCCATATTGCAAGCTAACGCCACACCCACCAAAAAAAGCGAGAAAGAGGGAACAACAATTCAAACTGTTGAACTACCACTCCTCTCGAATGGAAAAAACACTGTTAATTTGAGTGAAAACCCAAATTTTGAAAAATATAACAGGGAAAAAAATATCACAACAAATGGAATTTATAAACCCAACAACATTGCAGCAACAAACAACAATGAACGAAACGAAAACAACAAAGACAGCAAAATTTATTTTGCCCAAACGGTAAAAAAAACGATCGAATACAAACCCATAGACATTATTAATGCTAAGCAAAACTTACTAAATGCCAGAAAATACGTATCTTTTGAGGAGGATGGTTCTTTTACGATCAACTCCCCAGAAGAAGTTCGTCAACAGGCATATAGGAATACTATAACTTTCAGGACTATATCCAACGCAACAAGAAAACCAGCTCAATTGACAGAAAGTCAAATTGAGCTGGTTCTGAAAGACATTAAAAAGCACATACTCTTTATTGAAAGAGGAAAGCTTTATGCCAGCATTATGGTCCGAATGAAGGATCAAATGCTGGCTCGAAAATGCTCGGTGGCACCTATAGTATCACCACAATACACCTTCTTCCCCACATATAAAGAAAGAAGAACACAAAGATTAAGAATGTGGACCTCAACGCCAGAAGTAGACATCTGGCCCGTCCTGACAGGATTCACAGACCTAGAAAAGGACATTTTATCAGCAGGTGAGTCTACCAGTGGGCTGTTCGGGGGGAAAAGTCTGGAGGTTCTCATACAGATGACACCAGAGAGAATCGCCGGAATACCCGACCGAGTACTACTGGATGGTCGAACCTTCATTAATATTACGGGGGAAGGCAGGAGGCCCTCATGTTACCACTGAACTGGCAGAGGTCACCTGAGGACTGCCTGCCCTCTACTAACAACAAAAAAACCACTGCTACAAACACCACAACAACAACAAAAACAACCAACACCACCACCACAAAAACAACAAAATACACCACCATCACCACCACAACAACAAAAAACAACAACACTACCTCCAGCACCACCACCACAACAACAACAAAAACAAAAGACCACGAAACAAATCACAGTTACACCCACCCACCCCACACAGAAAACAATAAAAAATACACACACCAACACAACACTACCACAAAATATCCCCCTACCCCTGAACACGGACGAAAACCTCCTTACATCGGAGCATAGCGAAGATGAAGGAGAGCCGTTCCGACCAGTAAAAAGGAAAAAAAGGAAACATACCACTAACAGAAACCAAACAAACACAGAAGAAACCAACACAACACAAAGCACCTCTCCCCATTACACAACACTAACAGCGTCACAGAAAAAAACATTACAGTACACTTACATCAACAAACAAAACAAAAAAACTGCTCAATATAATAAACAGCAACCGTTCGGTGAAAACCGAAGGGCCAAATTTTAAGACAGTGGATGACTCTCCACACCTCAAAATGATAAAGGTCCCCATGAATCTTTATCAAACTTTAAAAAACGTTTATAAAGAGGACGTGGGGCCCCCCTGTAACAAACCGTTTAACTGCGTCCTCTTAAAACGTTACCCCCCCCCCCCCAACAACCCCTCCACCCCCATGGAAACTGAACAGCCCGGACCCCGGGACGCAGAGAGGTAAGTGCCTCTTTCTGTACCACTAACATGGCTGTGTTAAGAGTAGGTTGTCTAAATGCGCGTGGCCTGGGCTCACATTGGAAGCAAGCTAAACTTCTAAATGACCTCAGGTCACAAGGTATAAATGTGATGGTTATTTGCGAGGCCCGGATCAGCAGCGTGCAACAACTAGCCCCCACCTTTGATGACTTTGAGATGCACGCATCTCTCTGTCAGCCCGGAAGTGGGGGTGGGGTTGTCGTTCTGCTGCAAAAACATCTGGGTCTCGCTACACAGACAGTACACTTGGACCCGGAGGGTCGAATAGTGGTTCTGGACCTTGGCAGTGGTGAAGGCGAAGCTTTTAGGCTGGTCGCCGTTTACGCCCCTTTTGGGGCAATGCGGTCGGACTTCTTCCATCGTCTGGAGACTTTTCTAGGGACGTCCCGCTCCTTGCTTTTAGTGGGGGACTGGAATGGTATCCTAGATGCACGTTGGGACTATGTAGGGGCATGCCCCGATAGAGGGGGGTGTAACAACCTCAAGGGGTTAATCAGCCGATTTGACCTGGCCGATAGATATCGACTAGATTTTCCGACTGTGCCAACCTGGACTTGGACAAACCATAGCGGTCAATCTAGATCGTACCTAGATAGGTTCTTAGTTAGAATTAAGGATAGGAACTTTTAAGTTGTCCAGAAATGCTCATGGTGGGCTATTCAGACCACAAGTTAGTGACCTGCATAGTCCACCTTGATAGAACGCATAGGCAGGGACCCGGTTACTGGAAGCTCAACTTGTCCTTACCGGCAAGTAGAGCTTACAGGGACCGGATTAGAACCTTAGTTAAGGAGCGGTTGACGTGCGCCATCGTCAACAGCAGGTGGTGGGGCTCTCTGAAAAGAGAGATTAGAGTAGTTTCAATAGGAGTTAGTGAGGAGTTAGCCTCAGATAGAAATAGGAAGGAAAGGGAGTTGGTAGTTAATATTGAAGAGGCAATGAGAAGCGGCAACGTGGCCAGAGTGCAAGCGTCGAGAACGACCTTGAGCCAGTTCTTCGACACGAAGGCTGCGTTGTCCGAAGCAAAATACGTGCTCTGGGAAACGAGGGGACCAAAGCTGTTAGCTGGGCCCGCGTGACAGAAGCCAAAAGTGGGATTAGATCCTCTATCTGGTCTTTGCAAGACCAGGATGGACGGGTGATCCTTGAACCTAAGCAAATGTGCGAGGCCTTTCAAAGGCACTTTGCCCGATTGTTCGGGAGGGGCTGGGGGCCGGTTGGGGATGTGGATTTCGGTCCATACCTCGACGGCCTGCCGCGTCTTTCAGACAAGGAGGCGAGGTCCTGCGACGGGCCGATCTCAGCTGCTGAAATAGGGGACGTGCTGAGCCTATGCGGCAAACGCAAATCTCCAGGCCTCGATAGTCTGCCCTACGAACTATATATTAATATGCCGGACTTGTTCCCCGATCTCCTCGAGGCGGTCTACTGCAAGTGGCAACAGAACGGGAGAATTCCCTGTTCTGTGACCAAGGGCGCAGTCTCGCTAGTGAGGAAGGACGAGAACAAGGGGAATGACATTAGTAATTTTAGGCCCATAACTCTGCTAAATGCAGAGTTAAAGATTTTGGCCAAAGTGTTAGCGAAGAGGTTGGCACTTGTCATGGGGGGGGGGGGGGCTGGGGGGAGATGCGCAGACATGCGCTATCCCGTCCAGGTCCATCCACGACAACCCCCACCTCATGCGATACATCATAGAGAGGGTTGGGAACGAAGCCGGCTTTGGTGGGGCCCTGATAAATTTAGATCAGTCTAAAGCTTTCGATAGGGTGGACCATGGTTACCGGGATGCGGTGCTAGTGGCGGCTGGTTTCGGACCCGTTTTCAGGGGCTGGATCACTACCATGCATAGCAACCGCATCTGCTCTAGAGTCAAGGTGAACGGCTACCTCTCGGAGCCGTTCGAAATCACCCGCTCCATCCGACAGGGGTGCCCTCTCTCCTCCCTTCTGTATGTATTGGCTCTCGAGCCACTACTGCGGAAGTTGGAGTTGTTGCAGGGCATCCCTTTGGAACCGGGATTGCGCAAAGCGGTGTCGGCCTACGCCGATGACGTAACAGTAATGGTGTCGACCACCGCGGAAATCGAGGCAATCGGCACCTTACTGGAGGAGTACGAAAGGTTGACAGGGGCTAAGCTGAACCGGGACAAGTCAGTCGCTTTGCAACTCGGCGAGTGGCGGGGCAAACCGATGTCGTCCGACGGTATCGTCGGACGGTGGACGGAGGGCCCGGTGAAGTTGCTTGGGGTCTGGTTCGGACCGGACCTCCAGGTGGAGAAAAACTGGGGGTGAGGTGACGAATAAGGTGCTTGCACTGACCCAGAAGTGGGCCGAGTGCAAACTATCCCTGAAAGGTCGGGCGGAGGTGGCGAACACTTACATAGCGTCCGTCATCTATTACCGCTTGACTGTCGTGCCTTTCCCGGGTGAGATCCTCGCCAAAATGGAGCGCGCTCTCTTTCACTTCCTTTGGAAGAAGAGGTCTCCTCTGGTGAGGAGATCCATCTGCTGTCAACACCCTTTGAAAGGAGGGCTGGGGATGCCGTGGCTAAAAATGTGTAAACACACATTGAGGATACGGCATCTCCAGGTATTCCTCACCGGTCAACCGGTGTGGGCCCCGTTTGTGAGGCGAGCCTACCCGAGGCTCGTCTCGCTCGCCGAGCTGCAGTCCTGGGTGAAGCAAAGACCGAGAAAACTGGGCGACTGGCACACCGAGTGTGCCCAGGCGCTCACGGCTCTCTGGCAGGCGGACCCGGCTATCGGTGGAGACTCCACCTCGTTATTCTATAGAGGGCTGGTGGTTAGCAGGTGTAACGACGCCCTCGGAGAAACCCTAGGCATGGAGGAGGACGAACTGGCCAGCCTATTCGGTAGGACTTTCGGCCCGGGACCTATGGACAACTTCCAGAAGTCCTTGGCCTGGCAGTGCTACCGAGGGGCTCTGCCCGTTCGGGATAAGCTCTACAGACACGGGCGCCCGGGTAGGGAACCCTCGAAAAAGATCTGTCCCAGATGCGTGTGCGACGAGGAAACCGTTGCGCACGCATTGGTACACTGCCCGGCCGTTACCGATCTGTGGGGCTATGTCGAACAACTGCTATCACGGGTGGGACCAATTAGGTTGACCACCGAGTCCATTGTAACGATCAAGCCACCTCCCCCCTTCAAAAATGAAGGAGAGGCGGTCTTCCTCTGTGTAATAGCCATGGTAAAAGAGGTTGTATGGTGGACGCGTCTAAAAGGGCTGAGGTCGGACACCTTTCTTTCCGGCCAACAACTGGTCCTTTTCTTTCGATACCATTTCGGAAGAAGGATCAGGATAGAGAGAGAGGTGCTCCACCCCAGCCAGTTTTATGAAAGGTGGGTGAAAGTGGCGAGAATGGCCCGTGTGAACGGCCTTCTCTCTACCTCAGCCTGTAGGTGGAAAAGGATGAAGGAAGAAGGGAGCACCCTCTCTTTGTGCTACCGTAGAGAAGGGTCGCACATTTTTTTTCGGGGGTGTGAGTGACCCCAAAACGATCCCTCCCTATTGAGGACCTTTTTGTTATAATTTTATTTGTTATTACATTTCTTTACTCGATTTCTATGTACCCCCCCCCCATGTATGTGTCCCTCTCTTTTATGCCCTCGTGGCAAATAAATAGAAATTTATCTGTCTATCTGTCTAGCTATCTACATACACACATGAGCATTTCAATTGTTCGACCACCGAAACAGCCATTGAAACTTCCAGCGCCCTTGGCCACCTCACTGCCATTTATCTCTTCCAAATTGTGACGAGGTAATCTACCACGAGATGGAACGGCCGATACAGCAGGCATCACTAGCTGTTTTAAGCGGTAATCTTTCGCCATCATGTTCACGGGGAGAAGCTGAGATATACTGTCCAACCAAGGCTGTAGTTTTCCCCTTTCTCACTTCTTTCTTTTTCCATCTTGTGATTATGATATTATATTATATTTAGTATTTAGTATTGGTGGTCTCATTCGCGCCAATTACCAATTTGTTACTTTGCTCAGACACGCGATGACTAGGCTTTTTTTGAGGCAGCCTTAACTCGGTTCGTCGTAGTTACATCACTGGATTGTGAGAGTTTTCTGGGGAGCTAGCAGAGTCATCAATCGCTCTATCTCCCCCAGTAGTTTACCGCCCCATCAAAGCAATACCATATGTCACAAAATATAACAACAAAGGCAGTGGCATGGCTACCCTTGTTACTGATGATGTTGGGCTGGATGAGGTCAAAAGGTATCAGGCAGGTCGATACATATCCAGCAATAAAGTTATCTGGCGGATCTTTGAATTTGATATCCATCATCGCTACCCAACAGTGGTTAACCTAGCAGTCCATCTGGAAAATGGACAGAGAATGTGTTTCACTGAGACCACTGCTCATCAGTTGGCACAAGCACCGCTTGACGCTACTCTAACTGCTTTATTTAAAACTTTGCCAGAATGATGAATTTGTTCGATCCCTCCTCTATGCTGAGATCCCAACATATTAACACCTGGACCAATTGCAAAAGCTGGAATTGAAGGAAGCCGGGGTCATTTAGTGGAAGGTCATGAAGTCAATGCAAGTGATGCTATTGGGCGTGTTTACAATTTCTACCCCAACAACAGTATTTTTATTTATGGCTACTTTTGCATACTGTTTGAGGACTAACGTCATTTGAAGATCTCAGGTGCTTCATAGGAAGGGTGTGCACAACATACCAAGAAGCATGTAAACAGCATGGACTCCTGCATGACAATGGACATTGGAAGAAGATCCTAGAAGCAGAAGCAGTCACTTGAGTAGCCAGTCAAATAAGACAGTTGTTTGTTATGCTCACAGCATGTGGAATTGATGAAGCTTATCTACTCTTGCAGAAGTACAAAAACAATATGTTGGGTGACTATTTACACTTAGCCCGAAGATATTATGATAATATGTGTGTTGAATATTCCCCAGGATTTACAATCAAGTTCTCTGCGACCTGTCTCATCGAGTTCAAGCAATGAATAGCACATCAGCTAACTGCGGGATGCCAGAACTAGATGTAGAAATGGAAGGAGCACAAGAACATTACAAATTAACACACGGATACTAACATAGTCAATTTTACATCTTTGAGTTATTTCCCGTTATTATGCAACATTTTATGAAGAAGTGTTTAACACACTATATATTCAAAGAAATATATCTATCTACAAATAAAGAAATATATATATTTAACGGTATCTTCAATTCCGTCCAAGCACCTGATGACCTGGTTAGAAATTTTGTCATTCTTACAATCTGAGGAGATGGTCAATATTGGGCGTTGAAACCTTAGGTAGCAATTTTGTTCCGCGTATGAACATAAATAATATAATATATCAGTTCTCTTACTCGAGCACTGTTTTCATTATTCCTTTTCCATATCCACCGATATTTCCTACACACACACACACACACACGCACCCACACATACACCCCCCACACACACGCACGCACACACACATACACACACACACATATAGGCAATATGTATGTATGTGTGTGTGTATGTATGTGTGTGTGAATGTGTGTGTATATGTGTGCGTGTGTGGGTGTGTGAGCGTGTGTATGTGTATCTGTGTGAATGTATGTGTGAGAGAGTGTATGTGTGTAAGTGTTTGTGTGTGTGTGTCTGAGAGTGTGTGAGAGCGCGTGGGTGTGTGCGTGTGTGTATGTGTGAGTGTGTGTGTGTATGAAGGTTTTCATAGTTCAACCCAAATTACTCCATAACATCGACTGATAAAGCCTCCTGCTTGTTTCTACTCAGTATTGAGGACATTGAGAGAGAGCAGGCAGTTACCTCTCGTTATGTTCATATTGATTTTTAAGGAGAAAACAATTTTCGTAAAAGAATCCTTTCTTGTATTTATCCAATTAAAATGAAAAGATGCTGAGAAGATGATGGATGTAATTTTTTGGATCAACTTCTAAAAGAAGAAATGCCATTAGAAAACTATCAATCTCAATGCTGTGACAATGCCGCAGTTATGGCAGGTTAGAGGATTGATGAAAAAACTGCAAAGTTATTTTTGTAAACAGCAATAATCATTCTCTCAATTTCGTTTCAATGCTGTTAACCATTAAGCCATTGATGCTTACATTTTTTCGGTGCGAATCCATCGCATTATTCATTCTTTACTAGCTCAACACTCCATTGGCAAACATTTTAAGTGTTGTATCCATCCATCCAACCATTCATCCCCCCATCCAACCATCCATCACCCCATTCATCCCCCCATCCATCCCCCATCCATCCAACCATCCAACCAACCATCCATCCAACCATCCATCCAACCATCCAACCATCCAACCATCCAACCATCCATCCAACCATCCAACCATCCATCCAACCATCCATCCCTCCATCCATCCCCCCATCCATCCAACCATCCATCCCCCCAACCATCCAACCATCCATCCCTCCATCCATCCCCCCATCCAACCAACCAACCATCCAACCAACCATCCAACCATCCATCCAACCATCCATCCCCCCAACCATCCAACCATCCATCCAACCATCCATCCAACCATCCAACCATCTAACCATCCATCCAACCATCCATCACCCCAACCATCCAACCATCCAACCATCCATCCTCCCATCCATCCATCCAACCTGCTAACCATCCATCCAGTCATCCATGCACCCGACCATCCACCCGGCAAAGGCGGAGGAACTCAGCAGAGTCAACGGCCATCCAAATAGTACCCCCCCCCCCCCACACCTTGGAGTGAAAGGCCCCCAGTTGTTGTCACAACACCTTTCCAGGAGAGGGAAACTCTGAAAAAAAACGCCTGCGGTTTCGGAAGCATCCGATGATGTTGACCAGTTTTCCTTTTCGGGTCAAGGCCTCCCCCCCCACACTTAAAAAACCTTCAAAGCACCGCCATTGCTTGTTCAGCATATGGTCCAGGTTCGGGTGGCTGGTCGTAGCCTAACAGTGCATCATTTTCTGTAATCTGACAAGCGATTGCACTACTCTTAGCAGAGTTTGCAGCCATCATGTAGGTATGTATGATGGGATGTGATAGTCCCGTAATCCCTGTTCCAGTCGCAGGAGCACCGAACACGGCGTTTCTAGGGCATTTAAAACCTGGCGGAGTCCATCCCCTCTCCAGGTCTAAACACACCAGATTTCTTCCAGAGAAAGATTGAGAAAGATTGAGAGAGAGAGAGAGAGAGGAAGAATGGACATCGGTATTGGACTGGTACTTGTTTATAAACCTCGAAAGGATGAACGTCATAGTTGACCTGGGCGGAATTTGAACTCAGAGAGCAGAGCGTCGGAGCAAATGCTGAAAAATATTCTATCCAACGTTCTAACGACTCTGCCAATTCACCACCTTAGTATGTTTGTTCTTCTGGTTTTATGATTATATCAATTTTTACCAATCGAGAGAGAAAGAGTCGGTTTCTAACATAGATACAAGACTCTCTCATTGGAATTTACACAACATCAACTAGGGAAATATGTATGTATGTCTGCATGCATGCATGTGTGTGCAGGTATGGATGTTATTGTATGTGTGGATGTGATGTTTTGAGTTATATCTGTGCATGTGCATATGCTGTGTATCTCTACATGTATCTCTGTGTATCTCTTATTAGATGCAGAATTTTTGGAATGTTTTACATATTTTTACTGTTCCATTAATGGATTGTACTTGTAATTTCCTAACTAGTCATGTATGTATGTATGTATGTATGTATGTATGTATGTATGTATGTATGTATGTATGTATGTATGTATTAATGCTAAGGCGGTGGAATTGACAGAATTGTTAGAGTGTTGGATATTTGTTCAAGATCTCTGCTTTCTGAGTTCAAATCCCATTAGGTCCCACATGGCCTTTCATCCTTTCGAGGTCGATAAAGAGTTGACTGGCCTCTTCAAATAACGTCAGCTAATGACCACAGTTTTTACCAGAAATATTTTGTATTATTTTGGCAGTATCGGTAGAGAGTCGGACGCCATGCTTTCCAGCATAGTTACGTCCCTTTACGGTCTGAGTTCAAATCCTGCCGAGGTTAACTTTGCCTTTCATCCTTACGGGGTCAATAAAATAAAGTACCAGTAATGCACTGGGATATAATTGCTGGCCTTGTGCCAAAAGTAGAAACAATTGTTTTCCTGCGGTCAGGGCGGTGGATTGACAGAATCGATAGTGCGTCGGAAATTATGCTTAGCGACACAGAATTACGGCCCTTTACGTTCTGAGTTCAAATCCTGCTGAGAGGTTAGCTTTGCCTTTCATCCTTACGGGATCGATAAAATAAATTACCAGTAATGCGCTGGATCGATTTAATTGACTTTTCTCCCCCCCCCCCAAATTGATAGCCTTGTGCCTATAGTAGAAACCATTATTTTCCTGCTGTCAAGGTGTTAGATTGGCATTAGTTCAAATCCCATCGAGGTTAGCTTTGTCTTTCATTCTTACGGGGTCGATAAAATAAAGTACAAGTCACGCACTGGGGTCGATTTAATCAACTTTTCCCTCCCCTTATTATTGGCCTTGTACCTAAACCAAAAATCATTATTTTCCTGCAGTGGATCGGAAGAGCATTGGACAACATGCTTTGTGGTATATAGTTACGGTTCTTTATGTTCTGAGTTCAAATCCCACCAAGGTTAGCTTTGCCTTTCATCCTTACGGAGTCGAAAAATAAAGTACAATTAACTAGAGTCGATTTACTCGACATTTCCTTCCCTTCAAATTGGTGGCCTTCGTTTTTTTTTTCAAACTTTTAAATTTTGTTTCACTTATTTTCTTGATTTCATTTTTTATTTATTATACTTTTTTTTCTATTTTTCTTTCTTTATTTTCTTTTAGTTTTTAACCTTTACATAAACAAGAACAAAACAAGACAATTCTATATCCCACCCCCTGTTTTCTATTTGACAGTTTTCACGCCCACTTACTTTATAACGAATGACATTCTATGTCCGACTTTATTAAAACGTACCAAACTATCTACTAATATATAATTGTTTCTACTTTTGGCACAAGGCCAGCAATTACCCAGTACATTACTGGTACTTTATTTTATCGACCCCGTAAGGATGAAAGGCAAAGTTAACCTCGGCGGGATTTGAACTCAGATCGTAAAGGGATGTAACTATGCTGCAAAGCATGGCGTCCGACTCTCTACCGATACTGCCAATTCACTATCTACTAATATATAATGCTCTTGTATTTTTGTCCGTCACGCAAAGAAAACAGAGAACAGCGTTCGTTACACCTCTGTTACTCATACATATAAATGTAGACATATGTGCACACACACGCATACAGACACACATACTCATGCACACATATATGCGTGTATATGAAATAATTATTTTCTCTGAGTATGTATATGTTTGTGTAGATGTATGTGTATGTAATAATTATTTTTAACTAGCGTTCTTAGATTGGCTCCACTTGTGTGAGTGTTTGTGTGTAAGTGTTGTTCAAGGAGCCAGGTCCCTAACAATATCGAAATAAATTAGAATTATCAAGAATATAAAACGGCCACATCTACTCTTTAGCCGTCATTTTTGAAAGCACTGGGCCAGCTAGTCTACTAATATAAAAGCCTTGTGTATTTGTCCGTCACACACTAGAGATGACTGAAGAAGAAAGGGGTGATAACGTCAACTGAAGAAGGAAGGGGTGATTATGTCGACTGAGGAAGGAAGGGTTGATAACGTCGACCGAGGAAGGAAGGGGTGATTACATCGACTGAGGAAGGAAGGGATGATTAAGTCGACTGAGGAAGGAAAAGGTGATTACGCCGACTGAGGAAGAAGGGGTGATAACGTCAACTGAAGAAGGAATGGTGATTACGTCGACTGAGGAAGGAAGGGGTGATTACGTCGACTGAAGAAGGAAGGAGTGATAACGTCGACTGAGGACGGAAGAAGTGTGTTTGTGTGTTTGTATCACTTGTGTGAGTGAGCGCGAAGGAACCAACCAACCAGCCAACCAACAAACAAACATCTGTTTTTTATATTATGTATAGATATTACAATTAGCCGTCATTTTTGACGATACGCAGCCAGTTAGTTGACTAAATAACATTGAAGATTAAACAACCAATTGCATATTGCTGTTGTTATTATTGTTGTTGTAACTGTTGTTTTGGTGGATTGGCAGTATCGGTAGAGTGCCGGACACCATGCCTTTACGGTCTGAGTTCAAATCCCACCGAGGTTACCTTTGCCTTTTATCCTTACGGGGTCGATAAAATAAAGTACCAGTAATGCACTGGGATAATTGCTGGCCTTGTGCCAAAAGTAGAAACAATTATTATTATTATTATTATTGGGTGCCCTAGACGCGCAGGGTGGTTCAGGATTGGTGGGGTACCTGAGTCACCCCAGGGTCGTCCACCCCCGATAGGGGAATTTATTTATTTTGTTATATTTATACATAGTTTATTTTATATTTGTATATTTTCATTGTTAAATTAGTCTTGCCATTATGCACTTTTACTCGACCTTATTGTAAACCCCACTGTCCCTGTCTTTATACTGTCCCCTACATGTCAGCTCTTGTGGTCAATAAATGAAATCATTATTATTATTATTATTGTTGTTATTCTTTGAGTCTCAGTCATTGATGTTATTTAACTGGAAAGTTTGTTGAAATGAATATC
>OZ024741.1:366740775-366748275 GCA_964016885.1 Eledone cirrhosa | reverse complement strand
GACGTGTGTGTGTGTGTGTGTGTGTGTGTGTGTGTGTGTGTGTGTGTGTGTGTGTGTGTGTGTGTGTGTGTGTGTGTATATATGAATAGAATATATATATAATAGTGAAAGATTGAAGAATAACATGGTCGGCTGTACAACAAGGGGCTTTGTTTCAAGTATTAACGATTGTTTCATTGATCAGGTGAGTCTGAAGACTGCTAATCACATGAAGTTGCGTCACTCGAGTGATTAGCGGCCTCTAGACTCACCTGATCAATGAAACAATTGTTAATACTTGAAATAAAGCCCCTTGTTGTACAGTCGACCATGTTATTCTTCAATCTTTCACTATTATTACTCCAAGTATAACCTGCATAGGAATTCCCGCGAACTCGCTGCATAACTATGGAAACATCTTGTTGAGTCAAACAAAGCCGTACGTTAAAACTATCCACAGTAGAGTACTCACAATCTCTAACTGCATTACCTACAACGATAACTTGTTATCCCATATATATATATATATATATTCTCTCTTTTACCTGTTTCAGCCATCCGGCTGAGGCCATGCTGGGGCACCGATATATATATATATATATATATGGAGAAGTTATATTTAATTTTTTGGGATGCAACAAGCAAATATTTTTATAACTGATATAAAGCACTCAACAAATTATTGGAGTAAAAATACAATATATTAACAAATGGAAACTATATTTATAAAACCATATTTATTTCATTATACATATTTCAAGGACACCAAGTCAAATTATGGTGCGCTTTCATCAGATAAAATATAATATAGATCAGTTTTATAAATAAATATTGACATACCCTTAAAGAATGCGACTATTTCTGTTGAAAGCTCGCGGATGTATATATATATATTTTAATGAGAGTAAATTTTATTCATTTACTAGGTGTATTGTAGCTCAATGCTATGAGAGGATCAAACAGAGCCAGTATATAGTTACAATTTGCTTATAAACCAAAATGAAAAGTTCAAGACATTTAATCACTGACAATTGTTTATTCCCATAGGGATGTGTCACAGATAAAACTATAATTTCTAATTCCTTATTGGAAAGTTACTACTCTTCCAAATAACTTTTAAGCATTTTAATATACCTGACACCCTGTTATTTGACCTACTACTTAATTAGATAAGTGATATGTGTTATCTGTTATTCTTAAATGATTTGTATTGATATTTTATTAATAGTTTTGAATTTTAATTAAACTCTGATGATTCCTATAGTTTATGTTAAATAATAGCAAATTGTTAAATAAAATAACTCGCTGTCGGTGGTATATTTCTATGGGAAGAAACAATTGCTGGGAAGAGAGCACTTCCCTCTCTACCCTGATTTTCCGTTTCAAATGAAATTTGAAAAAGTTAATCAGGGCATCACCGAAGAGGTAAGTGCTCGTCTTCAGCCCTTTCAAACGTGTCCACCATATTATCTCTTTCGCCATGGCCACCAGACAGATAAAAACTGCCTGCCCTTCCAGGCTAAAGGAAGAGGGCGGGGCAATCCTCAAGATGGACTCAGCTGATAGCCGGATCCGTCCTACACGTGACAGCAGGTGCTCGACATAAACCCACAAGTCAGCAATGCTCGGACACTGGACGAGTGCGTGCAGGACGGTTTCGTCACCCTGCGCGCATCTCGGACATGCCCGGCTGACGGCACCTCAATGTCTGTAGAGTTTATCCCGAACTGGCAAAGCTCCTCGGTAGCACTGCCAGGCCAGGGATTTCTGGAAGTTGTCCATAGGCCCCGGCCCGAAAGTCCTTCCGAAGAGATTGGCTAGTTGATTTTCGTCGACGCCTAGAGTTTCTCCAAGTACGTCGTCGCTCTTCCCCTCCACTAATCCTCTATAGAACGCCAAGGTGGAGTTTCCACCGATCACATTGCCCGATTGGTCGAGGGCTGTGAGCGCCTGAAGACATTCCAGTCTCTAAGCGCTCCCTCTCGGTCTTCGCTTGACCCAGGACTGCAGCTCCGTCAAGGAGACGAGCTGGGGAAAGACGCGTCGAGCAAACGCCGACCACACCTGATCACCGTCGAGGAAGAGGTGGAGATGTCGTAGCCTGAGCGCGTCTGCGCATCATCAGCCACGGCATGCCCAGCCCTCACGTTGCGGGGGTTGACAGCAGGTGTACCTCCTGACCATCGGAGCGTGTCCCTTCCACAAAAAGCGAAAGAGCAAACGCTCCAGCGCAGTCAGGCGGGGCTTAGGACAAGGTAAGACGGTCAGGCGGTAGTAGATGATGGACGCGTTAGCCACCTCCGCTCGACCTTTCAGGCATAGCTTCCTCTCCGCCCATTTCTGGATGAGAGAAGCCACCCTGCTCGTCACCTCGTCCCAGTTTTTGTCCGTCTGGAGGTCCGGACCGAACCAGACCCCTAGCAATTTAACTGGTCCGTCCGTCCAGCGCCCGACGACGCTGTTGGACGGCATGGACCTGCCTCTCCAGGTGCCGAGCTGCAGGCCCACTGACTTTTCCTGGTTGATCATTGCTCTTGTCACCGCTTGGTATTCTCTTAGTGTAGTGCCGATCGCCTCGATGTGTTTGGCGTTCGACACCACTACGGTGACATCGTCCGCATATGCTGACACGGATCTTCCGCATCCTAGTTCGCGCGGGATCCCCCTCAACGTCTCCAGTTTGTGCAGTAATGGCTCGAGAGTCAATACGTACAAGAGGGACGAGAGGGGACATCCTTGGCGGACCGAGCGCATGATGTTGAACGGTTCCGAAAGGTGACCGTTCACTCTCACCACAGAGCAGATGTCGCTGTGCATGGCAGCGATCCAGCCTCTGAAGACGGGCCCAAAGCCAGCCGCCCTCAGGACTGCCGTTAAGTAACGATGGTCGACCCTATCGAAAGCTTTCGACTGATCTAAATTGATCAAGGACCCACCCGTGCCAGGTTCCCTAGCTAACCTCTCTACGATGTATCGCATGAGGTGGAGGTTGTCGTGGATGGATCTGTCGGGAATGGCGCATGTCTGCGCCTCTCCCACCAGACCACCAACGACAAGCGCCAACCTCTTTGCTAGTACCTTGGCCAAAATCTTGAACCCTGTGTTTAGCAGAGTTATGGGCCTGAAATTATCTATGTTATCCCCCTTGTTCGGATCCTTTCTCAGCAGCGCCACAGCTCCTCGGCTCACAGAGCTGGGAATTCTCCCGTTCTGTTGCCAGTTGCAGTAGACGTCCGCCAAGAGGCCTCCGAACAAGTCTGGCATCTGTACGTAAAGTTCATAGGGCAGACCATCCAAACCAGGCGATTTACCCCTTGTGCAGCCAGTCATTGCCTCCCGTACTTCAGCAGCTGTTATCGGCTTTTCGCAACACTCCGCCTCAGTGGCCGAGAGCCGCGGCAGTCCGTCGAGGTAGACACTAAAGTCCATTCCTCGATCCGGCCCGCCGCTGCCCCCGAACAACTGAGCGAAGTGTCGCTGAAAAGCTTCACACATTTGCCCGGGATCGAGTAGCATGCGCCCGTCGTGGTCCACCAAAGACCGGATCGTGGCTTTGTTGCCACGACGCGCCTCCGCCACTCGGGCCCATTGAACGGCTTTCGTCCCTTCTTGTCTGAGAGCACGCACCCTAGCTCTGACTCCGCAGCCTTCGTACTTTGCATTGAAGAATTGATCAAGGGCCAATTTCGCCGCAAGTACGTCGGTCGCGATGCCCTTGCTAAGCGCCTCGTCTAATTTTCTAACTAATTCTCCCGCTGCTCTATTTTTCTCTATTGCTAAAGCCTTACTAAACCTAATGAACTCTATTCTAATCGCTCTTTTCAGAGCAAACCACCACTTGTTGTTGACGATGGCCCCCGTCAACGCCCGCTTAACTAGTTCGCTAATCCGGTCTCTGTAGGCCTTGCGCGCTGGTAAGGACGCGTTTAGCTTCCAGTAGCCGGGTCCTCGTCTATGAAGCCTATCTAAGTCAAGCACACAGATCACGAATTTGTGGTCCGTGTAGCTGACTATCTTGAATTGTGGACAGCCTATGCTAGACCTATCTATTTCCCTACAAAATATACTCTATCTAGATATGATCTGGATGACCCTATGCGATTTGTCCAAGTCCACATTGGCACATTCGGGAAATCCAATCGGTACCTGTCAGACAGTACAAAACGCCTGAGCAGGTTGGTGAGGCTCTTGCACCCTCCTCCCCTATCCGTTAATCCCACACAGTCCCAGCGTGCATCTAGGATCCCGTTCCAGTCGCCCACTAACACTAAAAAGCGTGACGTTCCAAGAAAGGTCTCCAGATGCCGGAAGAAATCAGGCCGCCCTGCTCCTGTCGGGGCATAGACGGCCACTAGCCTGATAGCTTGCCCGTCTCCGCTGTTCACGTCCAGCACCACCAACTTACCCCCTGAGTCGTGGAAGATGTTCCGTATGGCGAGATCCAAACCTCTCCGAAAAAGCACAGCTACTCCTCCCCCGATCCAGGACGGCTGGGAGATGCGTACACATCGTAGCCGCCGAAGATCGGTGCGAAGGCCCGTGCTTCGGAGATTCTGGTCTCGCTGATGGCCACTACATCTATGTTTAGTGACCTGAGGTCGCTGAGCAGGTGACCCTGCTTCCATGACGACCCCAAGCCACGCGCATTTATGCTGCCTATTCTGAGTGAGGTCATGTTGAAATGGAGTGGAAAAGATGGGAAAGACCACTTACCTTACTTCTCGTAGAGGAAGGATGGTTTCTCCATCCTTTTCACCGCTTCTGGCCTCCTCCGGAAGGATGTCCTTATAAATCCTCCTGGAGAGTGCTTGTCGGAAGTCTCCGATGTCTTTGGGGAATTTTTGTTTTAGTGTCGTGTACGTTTTCTGTGTGATGCGAGTGATTTGTATGTGTGGAGGTGGCGTGAACTTTTGGGTTGTTGTGTAGTCTTTTTCTGTGATGCTGGTGTTGTGTTGGATGTAGTGTAATAATTGGTTGTTGTTCAAATTTAATGCTGTGTAGTGTGTGGCGGCTTCAACACCTGCAGTCATTGGTAATGGCGGGAAATGAATGTCTGCATGAGACAAATTAAAAATATTGCTACTGCTTATATTTTTAGTGTTGGCAAACGTAGTAATATTTACAATGGTGGTGTCGGTGTGAGGTGTTAGTTTGTGAGGAAGGTGTGACTTTGAGTCGTCCATGATTTTTTTCAAAGAAAAATTTTTGTTTGATAATTATAAAAGTTTAAATTTTGGGCTCAAGGCCCCAATATTTTTGAGTGTCCTTTTCAGAAAACAATGTATGTGCACTTATATACAATTAACAATAAACATTTTCCATAAATGGCAATTTTAAACAACTGAAAATGACAAACCTTTGCGGAGCTCACGATAATACGATTTACTACGTAGGTCGCCAATAATAATAATAATAATGATTTCATTTATTGGCCACAAGGGCCGACATATAGGGGACAATACAAAAGACTGGGACAGTGGGGATTTACAGAAAAATCGAGTAAACAATATGAATAACAATAACAAAGTAACAATAAAGTGACAATAAAATTACAACAAGAAAAGATTCCCCTGACCGCATTGCCCGCCTGGTAGAGGGCAGTGAGCGCCTGGCAACATTCCAGATGCCAGTCACCCAGTCTCGGTCTCTTCTTGACCCAGGACTGCAACTCAGTCAAAGAAACGAGCTGCGGAAAGGCCCGTCTGACAAACGGCGACCACACCTGTTCACCGTTTGTCAGAATATATGGAGATGCCGCAGCCTCAGCGCGTGCCTGCGTATCATTAGCCACGGCATGCCCAGCCCTCCACGTAGAGGGTGCTGGCAGCAGATGGACCGCCTCACCAGCGGAACCTGATCCCTCCACAAGAATTTGAAGAGGAGCCGCTCCAAGATGGCGAGGCGCGAACGGTGGCAAGGGACGACAGTCAGACGGTAGTAGATGACGGACGCGATGTACGCGTTCGCCACCTCCGCCCGACCTTTCAGTGATAGCTTCATCCCAGCCCATTTCTGGGTGAGACTGACTACCCTGCCCGTCACCTCGTCCCAATTCTTATCCACCTGGAGGTCTGGCCCGAACCAAACCCCTAGCAACTTTACAGGTCCGTCCGTCCAGCGCCTGACAACGCTGTTGGACGGCATGGACTAGCCTCTCCAGGTGCCGAGTTGCAAGCCCACTGACTTTTCCGGGTTAAGTTTTGCTCCTGTCAACCTTTCATATTCCTCCAATAAGTTGCCGACCACCTCGATTTCTGAGGAGATTTCTGAGGAGATATATTGGGTCACATACATTGCAAACAGACAGAGATAGAGAGATCTCCTGATGTTGGCCTTTCTTAGCTGCACGCTTAAAGCTAGCTCATTCCGAAACAGATTCCTGAACGAGTCTTATTAGATATAGCGGTGCACTACTTTTTATTTAATGTCATGACCTCTCAGAAAGATGGGCCAATTTTGCATTGTGTTAAGGAACCTTTCACGCAATCATTGAAACGCAGTTTCAGTTTGTCTTATGGTCTTATACCAGGTATCAACTCGCCATGAAGGACTTGCTTTGGGATACTGCTGTCGTCAGATCTAAGAACGTGGCCTACTCATTGGAGTCGGTGCTTGTGTATGTGAGCTTCAATGCTGACTACACCTGTATTTTATAATATTTCAGTGTCTGCTTTGTGTCTACTTCAGTGAACCCGGAGAATGTCACGCAAGCGACGCTGGTGAAACCTTTCGAGGAGTTTAATGTGGTTACGATAGACAACACACCTGCATTTTATTATATTTCAGTGTCTGCTTTGTGTGTGCTCCAGTGAACCCAGAGAATGTCACGCAGGTGACGCTGGTGAAACCTTTCGAGGAGTTTAATGTGCATACCATAGATAACCCAGGTCTCACAGGAATATAAGAGAATCTACAGGGCAGATGCATTGGATACTGCAATTTTTGTCTCTTTTCTAACTCCCTTCCGACAGCCAAGACTTACGAAAGAATCGGTTGCTGTTTTGACACAGGTGGCTATTTCATCATCTAATGAGCAACACTGCTTAATTGTATTTTCCAGATGGATGTTTCTATATAAGGAAATCCCGGTGTAGGTTGAAACATTACTATAGTTTCATTGGGCTAATAGTTAATATAAAGGCTTTACATGAATAAGTTAATCTATTCATGAAGCTTCGCATATTTGTGAGTGACTGGACAGCAAGATCACAATCACCAGCGTAAATAAGATAACGAATGAGAGTTTGGAAAACTTTAGTCTTTGCAGCAAAGCGCCTGATGTTGAAAAGCTTTCTTGGGGAAGCTATACCTGGTGAAGATGCCTTCATTACAGTCCCTAAAGGCATCAATGAGAACTACAGAGAAATAAGTAGAGAAAAGAGTAGAAGCCATGAGATCACCCAGCTTAACATTGTTTGGCTCTGAAATGATACCATCAGTATTTACCCGAGTCTCCATGTCGTCATGAATTTTTGATTATATAAACAAAGTATTCCGGGCACCATAACCTGACAAGGATCT
>OZ024741.1:366698275-366715775 GCA_964016885.1 Eledone cirrhosa | reverse complement strand
CCGAGAATGACATAGTCACTACTTTACTCATAGCGTATGGTCTTCAAAATGTTTTTATTTAAACATACAGTATGTTGCCAAATATACTATACATACATTCATGTATACATCGCTATTTCAGAGCACCAACACTAATATATATACATATATATATATATATATATATATATATATATATATATATATATATATATATATATATATATATATATATACATATACTAATATATATATATACGTATATATATCCCCACCCCCACTCCCAAGAGCGTGAAACTAATAAACCTTTGTTTGTATTGCCTCTCTGTTTTGTTCCCGTTCCATTTTTCACTATATATATATATATATATATATACATATATATATATATATATATATATATATATATATATATATATATATATATATATATATATATATATATATATATGTTTATTGAGGTACGAGATTCTCGAGATATTGCAGTGATATATTCTCGAGATATTTTCAATTTTGTGTACAAATACAGTGTAGCCTACATAAGTGTCCTTTTATAGGATGTTGTCAGAGAAAATCTACGGTCTTACTTTTAGCAGGTCGAAGTGTGTGTGTGTAGAATGAAGGCAAAATAACAGAGTCGTTAGAACGTTGGATAGACTGTTTTACAACAATTGTTCGAGGTTTCTGCAAATCCGCCATGGTCAATTTTGTCTTTCATCATTTCGTAGTCGGTAAGTAATGTACTAGTCCAGTACTGGGTCGATTCTTCCTCTATCTCTCTTCCTTATTTCTTTTCTTCAACTCTCTCATTCTGCAGAAGAAATTGGTCATGATGAGGTCAGGAGAGGAATTAGCTCCACCAGGTTTAAAATGTCACAATGGTGCAGGGCTCCTACGATTCCATCAGGGGTTACAGGTCTATGAGATACCACATGGTGTAGAATAATTCCTGCAAAAGTTAAAATATGTTCATTCATCAGGAACGACAACTCCATCAAACACACCAACATTTATATACAAACCGTTTGATTTGTGCCTCTCACAATGTTTTTCTTAATCAATCTCTTAAGGATAACATTTTCAAAATTGATAGCTTCGATACTATGGGCTTGTGGTTAGAATATCTTAGGAAAGAATCGCTGGACAGATTTTACTGGCAAAAACCAACCGGTAGGAGACCCAGGGGTAGAACTCGAGCAAGATGGTTGGATAACATCCATGAGCTTGGCTGGTCTTGCTTGGGAATCCAGCCGGATCAGTTGGAGACAGTTGATTCGGACAGGACCTGTTGGAAGGAGTGTCTGAGGACTTTGCCCCCACAACACTCCCAGGATTAAGTGGAAGAAGAAGACGAATAATAATAATAATAAGAAGAAGAAGGAAGAAGGAGAAGAAGAAGAAGAAGAAGAAGAAGAAGAAGAAGAAGAAGAAAAAGGAGAAAAAGAAGAAAAAGAAAAAAAAAGAAGAAGAAATGAAATAATATTTAAAAATTGGAGGTGGCGAGAGATAAACCTCTACATTCTTGACTGCTTTGCCCCGCGTTCAAGATGAAAAAAGAGAACAGCCAGTGATACTCGCGCTATCAGCCATTCTACCTAACTATACGGCTCCTTCTTCATGGCGGAGGAAAACGATGGCAGTCTCGAGAACATTGAATGTTTCGATGGCGACCGGAACTATAATATATCTTTTACACGGCAACGAATACAAATTAAAATGAAACAAGACAACACAACATTTATTTCATTGGCGTGAAACCAACGAATGTATTTTATTTATATTTATTATTGAAGATTTCAAACAACGTATAAAAAGGTGAGGAGGAAGTAGAAGAAAAAAATTCAGAGGAATGGAAAAAAAAAATAATCCCGAAAGTACAACAACAACAACAACAACAACAACAACAACAACAACGAATGTGTTAGCGATGTGTACAGTTCTGTGTTGTTTGAAAAATGTCTACCATACAAGTATGTTCGCAATAGATTCTTTATAGAAGGAGGCAGTCAGTTTTAGCAATGAAGAACAAAAGAAAAAACAGAAAAACAGAAACAGAATTTTTGAATATTGCTTTTTATTGAAAATTAACAAGTTCAAAACTAGAACAAACACAATCTGAAAATTAAAATTAAAAAAAAAATTATTAATAAATTTGAAGAATGATTCAGTGATAACGTATGTATGTATGTATGTATGTATGTATGTATGTATGTATGTATGTATGTATGTATGTATGTATGTATGTATGTATGTATGTATGTATGTATGTATGTATGTATGTATGTATGTATGTGTGTATGTATATTCTTCTGGTTTTATAATTTCATAAATTTTTTCCCAATAGAGAGAGAGTCGGTTTCTAACATAGACACAAGACTCTCATTGGAATTTACACAACATCAACTGGGTAGATATGTATGTATGTCTGCATGCATGCATGTGTAGATATGGATGTTATTGTATGTGTGGATGTGTATGTTTTGAGTTGTATGTGTGCATGTGTATATGCTTTGTATCTGTACATGTGTATATGCAGTTATTAGATGCAACATTTTTGGAAGGTTTTACATACATGTATGTATGTATGTATGTATGTATGTATGTATGTATGTATGTATGTATGTATGTATGTATGTGTGTGTATGTATGTATGTGTGTGTGTGTATGTATGTATATATATATATGTTAGTATGTATGCATGTGTGTATGTATGTATGTGTATATATATATATATATATATAAACGTTTGTATATGTATAATAAAGCCAAAACAATGCAGGTATGGACATAGAATAAAGAATGCAAATGCAAAAGATATTATTGACAATTAGTCTTTTACCTTAGATTTATTTAAATGTCCTTAATTTTCGAGATAATATCTCTTCTTCGGAGGGAAGTAAAGCGGTTAAACCAGTGTCAACAATATCTTTTGCATTTGCATTCTTTATTCTATGTCCATACCTGCATTGTTTTGGCTTTATTATACATATACAAACGTTTATACCTCATTACACAATGCTTCAAATGAACTATAACCTCCTCCTTTTATATATATATATGTATGTATGTGTATGTATGCATGCTTGTATGTATGCATGTATGTTTGCCTGTGTGTATGTATGTATGTTTGTATGTATGTACGTATGTATATACGTATGTATGTATATATGTACATTTGTGTGTATGTATGTATGTATGTATGTATGTATGTATGTATGTATGTATGTATGTATGTACGTATGTATGCATGTATGCATGTATGTATGTATGTATGTATGTAAGTATGTATGTATGTATATATGTATGTATGTATGTATGTATGTATGTATGTATGTATGTATGTTCTTCTGGTTTTATAATTTCCCAATTTTTTCCCAATAGAGAGAGAGTCGGTTTCTAACATAGATACAAGACTCTCATTGGAATTTACACAACATCAACTAGGTAAATATGTATGTATGTCTGCATGCATGCATGTGTGTGCAGGTATGGATGTTATTTTATGTGTGGATGTGTATGTTTTGAGTTATCTATGTGCATGTGTATATGCTTAGTATCTGTACATGTGTATATAGAGTTATTAGATGTAGAATTTTTGGAATGTTTTACATATTTTTACTGTTCCGTATGTATGTATGTATGTATGTATGTATGTATGTATGTATGTATGTATGTATGTATGTATGTATGTATGTATGTATGTATGTATGTATGTATGTATGTATATATTATGTACGTATGTGTGTGTGTATGTATGTATGTATGCATGCATTTATGTATGCACCGTTGTATGTATCTATGCACATATGTATGTATGAATGTACGTATCTATGCACATATGTATGTATGAATGTATATGTGTGTGTATGTAAGCAGGTATGCACGTATGTATGTATGTATGCATTCATGCATGTATTCATGTATGTATGCACGTATGTATGTATGTATGTATGTATGTATGTATGTATGTATGTATGTATGTATGTATGTATGTATGTATGTATGTATGTATGTATGTATGTACGTATGTATGTATGTAAGTTTGTATATTTGCGTGTATACTCGTATGTATGTATATATGTATGTATATATGCATGCATATGTATGTATGCACGCATGTATGTATGTATGCATGCACGCACGCATTTATGCATGCATGTATGCTCGTATGTATGTATGTATGTATGTATGTATGTATGTATGTATGTATGTATGTATGTATGTATGTATGTATGTATGTATGTATGCATGCATGTTTGTATGTATGTATATATGTGTGTATGCATGTTTGTATGTATGTAGATATGCATGTATGCATGCATGCATGCATTTATCTATGTATGTATATATGTGAGTATGTATGTATGTGTACATATATATATATTTAAATACATATACGGTTCTGTGTTAAGTCTACCATTGCCAGCCGCTCCGATAAGAAGAGCTTATGAGGGCAATTGTAAAGTTTATATAAATACACATATATATATATATATTTGTATATTAACAAGCTAATAATCGATATCGCTCGAGGATACCATGAGATATTATTGTGTTACAGTATAGTATCACCACTTGTTTGAACGCCATTTTTATATGTATGATATAATTCAACTAACATGAGTTTAAATATATACATATGAGTATCTATGTACAATGTATTGTATATAAATGATATAGTACATATGAAATTGTAATCGCACATGTATGTATATATGTATATATACGTATACATATATATGCTTATATATATGCTTATATATATATATATATATATATATATATATATACATATATACGCACACGCACAAAGCATGAATAAGTATCCAAGTGTAAAAACCTGAATATATCTATCATAGACTATGCTGCTTCTTAAAACATATATGCATAATATACATACATTCATATAAATATATATACATATATATATATATATATATATATATATATATATATATATATATATATATATATATATATATATATATATATATATATATTCGTATAGTTATGTATATGCATGTATGATGTATAGAAATGTACCCACAAATATGTCTATATATATATATATATATATATATAGAAACACATGACCTATTGTCTATGACATTATCAATTATTTCTGTTGTACTATGTCTACATGCACATCTCTCTTTCTCTGTGTATATATGTATATATATATATATATATATATATATGTATATATATATATGTATATATATCTATATCTATATCTATATATATATATATATATATATATATATATATATATATATATATATATATATATATATATATATATATATATATAAGCAAAGGGATATTTAATTTGTTGGTAATTCAACAAATATATTTATAACAGATTCGAAGCACTCGACAGATTTTTCTGGAGTGTAATGTCAATGATATTAATAAACGGAACTTGAACCGTTTAGGTCCGATTCCAGGGTATGACACTATTTATAAAACAAATTTTGTATTTTATCTGATGAGAGCGAACCAAAGTTTTGGTATCTTTGAAATATATATATATATATATATATATATATATATATATATATATATATATATATAATGTAATAAATATGGTTTTATAAATATAGTCTCCATTTATTAATATCATTGATATATATATATATGTATATGTATATGTACATATATATATATGTATATATATATATATATACGTATATATATATATATATATATATATATATATATATATATATATATATATATATATATATATATATATATATATATATATATACGTATATATATATATATATATATATATTTATTTATTTATATATATATATATATTTATTTATTTATATATATATATTTATTTATTTATATATATATATATTTATTTATATATATATATATTTATTTATTTATATATATATATATATATTTATTTATATATATATATATATTTAATTATATATATATATATTTGCTTGATGGTAATGTGTAAATGTAAGCTCTAATTTATCTCTATTGTCAATGTGTTAATAATAATATTAATAACAATAACACTAACTATAATAACAATCATAATGTTGACGAGGACGATGGCGGGGATGACGATGACAATGACAATAATGATGATGACGAATATGATGCTGATGATGGGAATGAAGGTGACGTTGGTGATGATGACGTTGATGCTGATGGTCATGATAATGATGTTGATGGTTTCTTGAAATGGCTTAAGGCCACTGTACTGACAATGGCAGTAATTATAACAATACTACTTTGGTTTCTAATTTAGGCACAAGGCCAGCAATTTGGGAGGGAGAGTAGAGTGATATGTATATATATATATATAAATATATATACATATATATATATATATATTTATAAGAGTTTTAGTATAGAAGAGCTTCTACAGGACTAGAACTGTTTCATTCGTGAGAAATCATCTGGAAGAGCTTCCTGATGATTTCTCACGAATGAAACACTTCTATACTAAAACTTTTATACTCTGCTATGTATTGAGTACCTTACTTACTGTGGTTACCTCCGATTCAACTCGGAATAACTTATATATATATATATATATATATATATATATATATATATATATATATATATATATGTATTTTATCGATTCCAGAAGCATGTAAAGCTAAGTTTATCTCGGCAGGATTTGCACTCTGAAAGTGAAGGGCCGTAACTAAATACCCCTAAGCATTTTGTCCGGCGCTCTAACGATTCTGCTAATCCTCCACCATTGATTATGAAAAGCAAAACTGACCTTGGTGGGTAATCATATGTAACTAAATATCGCAAAGCGTTTTATTCCCTGTCTTGACGATTCTACCAAACCACCATCACCACCACTTCCACCACCTTTACCTTATGTGATAATCGTTTCGTATATAGGCACAAGGCCAGCACATTTTGGGGAAGGGGAAGTCGATTAAATCGACCCTAGTGCGTGACTGCTACTTTATTTTATCGACCACGTAAGGATGAAAGGCAAAGTTAGCCTCGGCGGGATTTGAACTCAGATCATAAAGGGTGGTAACTCTATGCTGCAAAGCATTATCTCCGACTCTCTTCTGATACTGCCAATCCACCGCCCTTTTAGTCTATGTGATAATAACATTAATAATTATTTTTACTTTTAGCACAAGGCCAGCAATTTCAAGGGAAAGGGAAAGTCGTTTAAATCGACTCCAGTGAATTACTGGTACTTTATTTCATCAACCCCATAAGGATGAAAGGCAAAGCTAATCTCGGAGGGATTTGAACTCAGAACATAAAGGGCCATAACTATATGCCGCAAAACATGTTGTCCGACGCTCTACCGATACTGCCAATCCACTTTTCTGATAATAGTAGCAATTAATGAGTTTCTTTATTGACCACAAGAAGACCCCAACATTAGAAACAATACAAAGACGAAATAGCAAACATTAACAAAAACAAAGCCAGCTGGGGAGTGAAATGGAAAGAAGTTGAAATTTATTGCTCACGCCTAATTTTATGTAAGTTTAGCTGATGTCCTTCAAGGTTTATTGGGTGTTTTAATGATAGGACCCCTAGTCTTCTCATGAATACTCAACGTAAAATTAAGCGCCTGGTTCAAGAACTCAACGCACTATTCAGTCTGGGGATCGAACTCACGACACTATGGTTATGAGTCCAACACCCTAACAACTAAGTTACGTGCCTTCAAAAAGTCGGGAAGATTGACATGGAGTAAAAGAGGAAAACCAAAAATAATGACAAAGAAACATTTAATAAACAAATAATAATATAGGCAGTCAGTAGAGCGTTTGATATTTGTTCCGGATCTATGGGTTCAAATACCGTCAAGGTCTATTTTGACTTACATCCTTTCGTAGCTGACAAAGAAAGTACCAGCTCAGTATCGGCACAGACCTCTCTCCTTCCAGTTGTAACATCCTGGATCAAAAGGGAGAGGGTGTCTGTGTCTTCTCGCACCTACATAGGCGCCTAAGAGCCTTTGCGAAGGCATGTATATACTACCAGGTATATATTACCAAGTAATACTCAATTGTGAATGTTAAAAAAAAATAGTAAATCAACAATATAACAATAAAAAGTATCCCTCAAAATGGAGGTCAACCACATAAAGTGAACCGTTATCATGACACTTTACATACAAAAACTCCCTGTTACTTTGAAATACCAATGTTAATTATTTCTTCCAGTTTTTGCCACTGATCATGGAAGATTCTCCATCGTTTTCCATGATGAACATTCGGCCGTTCGCTCAACCTAACGCCCATCTCATGAATTAGATTGTAAGTGGCTGAGTATTCCACAGACACATGTACCCTTAATTCGATGATGTGCATTCATTTGTTCAATCAACTGAATGTCCAGGTCATGGTTAATGAATTTGTGGCTGAACATTTCACAAACACCTTAACGAAATTCCTGAAGCCAAGTCAGTGTGACAATATGTGACCTATGTCCCTTATGTTATATTTGAATTACAGGTAAAATCTACCCATCTGACGGGCTTCTACACAGTTTCAGTCTACCCAATTTCACTCACAAGGCTCGAGTCAACCTAGGTTTATAGTAAATACATTTACTCAAGTTGCCACACAGTAAGATCGAACCCTGGACTCCATACTTGTGAAGCGGACCTGTTAACCACATAACTATGCCGGCGTCTATCCTTATCATTATCCTACAGCTGGGTATTCAGAGCATTTACCCACACTGATTTCGTCCCTTCCTCCCATATTACAGGAAATTTACTGGAGGGAAGCACTTCCTCTCTACCTTTCCCTTCATAATAAAGATAACAGCAATCGTTTGTAATATAGGCACACAGCTACACATTTAGGAGAAGGGGGATAATCAATTAAATCAACCTAATAATTGACTGATAGTCTATTTTATCGATACGTTGGATGAATGAAAGGAAAAACCGACTTCCACAATATTTGACAGTAATAATGATTTCTAGTATAGACACAAGGCCAGTAATATTGGTGGGAGGGGAGAGTCGATTAAATCGACCCCAGTACATTACTGGTGCTTTATTTTATCGACCCCGTAAGGATGAAAGGCAAAGTTAACCTTGGCGGGATTTTGAACTAAGAACGCAAAGGACCATAACTCTATGCTGCAAAGCATGGCGTCCGACTCTACCGATACTGCCAATTCATATTTGACAGTAATAATGGTTTCTTATTTAGAAAAAATGCCAGCAAGTTAAAGGGGAGGGACAGTCGATTATATCGATCCCAGTACTTGATTGCTACTTTACTTTATAGATACCTCACAAGGATGAAGGGCGAAGCTAGTCTCGGCAGCATTTGAACTCAGAAATAAAAGCTCCTAACATTGCCCCCCCCCCTACTCTTTGGTTAAGGATTAGAATCGATTAAATGACATCTTAGAACATAATTGATATTTTATTTTATCAATTTGGTAGGATGAAATGCAATATAATTCTCCATGGAGTCCTTATTAGTCATTAGGTAAACAACAAGGTAAATAAGAATGTTTTAAATAAAGAACTTTAATGTATGTGCAATGGAAAGCCTCGACATTTTTAGGGGAGAGTATATTCGATGATGAACAATCCCAGTTTTTGGTAGGTGGTTTATTTTATCGAATCCGGAAGGGTAAATGGCAAAATTGATCTAAGCAGGATTTAAGTTTAGAACGCAGAAGGACGGACAAAGACGTAACTAAATATCACATACATTTTATTCGTTGCTCTATGATCCGGTCAATGCACTACCATGATTTTATTGGGTCGTCAAGTATGAAATTTGTAGAAATTTGTAGAAAAAAAACAAATTTCTACAAATTTCATACTCGACAACCCAATAACATACATACGTGGGCCCTTAACTCTGATATAAGATATGCCTTTTGCATTTATATCTAGTGGAGTTCATCTCTCTCCATGTCTGAACACAACAGTCCTTTTTGTCCCAAGAAAGAGTAAAAGAGATCAAGAGAGGATGTGAGAAAGAGAAATAATGATTTTTAGTATAGGAACAAGGCCAGTAATTTGGGGGAAGGAGAAAGTCGATTAAATCGACCCCAATGCATTACTGGTACTTTATTTTATCAACCCCCGTAAGGATGAAAGGAAAAGTTAACCTCGGCGGGATTTGAACTCAGACTGTAAAGGACCGTAACTCTATGCTGCAAAGCATGGTGTCCGACTCTCTACCGATACTGCCAATCCACCGCCCTTAGAGAAAGAGAAATAATCTCCAGTACTGGATTGGTACTTTGTTTTTTTATCAACCTTGAAAGGATGAAAGGCAAAGTTGAGCTCGGTGGTATTTGAACTCAGAAGATAGAGACGGAATATCACATATCATTCTCTCCAGTCATTTCAACGACTCAGTCAATTCGTTGCTTTAATTTCCACATCATAACATAATATTAAAGTAATGTAGTTAAGTTTGTATAATGGCAAAGTTGATCTGGCCAGGATATAAACTCGGAATGTAAAGGCTCATAACTAAACATCGCCGTTATTTTCTACGACCTTTTAACGATCCTCTCAATCCATCGTCATGATTACTTTAATTGATATAATTGTTTCTACTTTAGGCACAAGGCCAACAATTTGAAGGGGGAGGAGAGGGGAAAGTAGATTAAATTGACCCCAGTGCATTACTGGTTCTTTATTTTATCGACCCGTAGGGATGAGATGAAAGGTAAAGCTAACCTCGGCAGGATTTTGAACTCAGAACGTAAAGGGCCATAACTCTATGCTGCAAAGCATGGTGTCTGACGCTCTACCGATACTGCCAGCCCACCTTGTATATAATAACGTTTTAGAAGGCCAAAATGAGTTGTACCTGCAATTTAAAAAGCCAACCTTGTCACACACTGTGTTACACCGAATCTCCTTAAGAACTACGTCAGAGGTATACGTATCTGCGGAATACTCAGCTAGTTATACGTTAATTTCACAAGCAGGCTGCTCCATTGATCAAACAATTGGAACGCACATCACCGGAACCAGCGAAGTGCCCAATAATGGTAAAATTAATATGTCCTGGATACGAACTCAGAATGTAAAACATCGGAACTAAATACAGTTTCTAAAATTGGCACAAGTTCAGAAATTTGGGAAAGAAGTAAACAGTAGTTTATATCGACTCAGTACTCTCGGGTCTTGAATTATCGTACCCCACCCTGCAGCTTATTAATTTTTCAGATTTTTTCAAGCCGCTCACTTATTGAATTTTACTAATCTATCTCCAACATTCAAGAATTTTGCATGCTAACATTATATAATTATAGTATATTGATGCTATTTGAACAGCAAAGATGACCTTGGCTATACTAATATACTGTATTATAAACTACTTGAAATACAAAGTTGACTTCGGCCCAGGTTTGAATTCAGAGCGCCTAGGGTCGTAACTAAATGACGTAGACGTTTCGTCCGATACTTTAACGAATCTGTCGATCCATCACCAGGATTTCTTTATAAATTAACAAAATATTACCATAACTTCTTAAAGTTATAATTGAAGTTAGACATGGTAAAATCTAATAGCTAGTTTTGAGTAAATACCAGACTGCTGCTAGGTGGTTTGTTTTAGACAAACGCCAATAACAACATCAGCAACATTAACTTCAACACTTAACCAACACGAGTGTTTGTACGTGGTCGATCGATTTTCTGGAAATAATAACCAGATCTTCCTAAAATCACAAATTACACCACTATCACCCTCACTAAAAGGAGAGGGACATTGGGTAATGTAGCATTAGATAGGCAGTTTTTGTCAGAAGGGAAAAACGGTCAGGCCTGACCGAACGGAGCGTGGGGTGGCTAAATGACAAGAACATCAAACAACGACAATATCATGAACAACGACAACAGTAGGTGTAGTAGTAGTAGTAGTGGTGGTGGTGGTGGTGGGGGTGATGGTAGTAGTAGTAGTGGTGGTGGTGGTGGGGGTGATGGTAGTAGTAGTAGTGGTGGTGGTGGTGGGGGTGATGGTAGTAGTAGTAGTGGTGGTGGTGGTGGGGGTGATGGTAGTAGTAGTAGTGGTGGTGGTGGTGGGGGTGATGGTGGTAGTAGTAGTAGTTGTGGTAGTCGTGGTGGTGGTGGTAGTAGCAATAGTGATGGTGGTGGTAGTAGTAGTGGTGGTTGTGGTGGTGGTGTTAGTAGTAGTAGTAGTGGTGGTGGTGGTGGTGGTGGTAGCAGTAGTATTAGTATTAGTAGCAGTATTAGTAGCAGTAGTAGTAGTAGTAGTAGTATTAGTAGTATTAGTAGTAGTAGTAGGGAAAACATCAACATCCAAAACAAGAGGTGATAAATGTATTATGATTTTTTTCTGATCTTTTTTATTTTTATTTTTAAATTTTATTTTAATAATTTTAATTTAACAGTAAAAATTTGAACAAAAAACAAAAAAAACGAACAAAAACAAATAAAAAAAAAATCAGATATCAATAATAATAATCCAAACTTGTGATTAGTTTACAAAGAAAGTATTTTAATGTTGGGATTTTCTTTAATAACGAAGTAGAGAAAGTGTTTCTCTTTGTGTCTACAACCAAATCTCAGTTGTATAAACAAATAATATATATATATAAATATATATGCATATTTATAAATGTATGTATGTACGTGCGTATATATATATATATATGTATGAATTTGTATATATATATATATATATATCCGTATGTGGTTGACGGCTGAGAGAAAAGACTACTCAATACCGAAGTAGAGTTTTAATATTCAATAAAATTTTTATTAAGGCTAAATAGTGAGTCTGGTTACGCTACAGTTTCGCGTATTTATCATAGCGTCATCAGCCAAGAGTTCTTGTCTAATGACCCTGTGATTAACAGGCGAAACTCCGCAGTAACAAGACTCACTATTTAGCCTTAATAAAATGTATATATATATATATATATATATATATATATATATATATATAAATACATACACACATATACATATCTATAAATATATATACACATATTTATATTTATATATATATATATATACGTACACACCCACACACACATATATATAAATGTGTTTGTGTGTGTGAGTGTGTGTGTGATAATGTATATATTAATATAATTCCAATATTTAATCACATTGCACAAATATTGTACTGTAAAAAAAGTTAATTAGTGATATACAAACAAGAGAATTGTATTGATTGAGGTTGAAATTGGAAAATATTGGTCCATCAAGCTAGAAGGATAGATGGAAGATGGACAGATAGATCGATAGATATATAGATTGATTTGATAGATAGACAGTTTGATAGATAGATAGATAAATAGATAGATAGATCGATAGGTAGACAAACAGACAAATAGATGCACTGAGATATAGAGAGATTGAGAGACGTAGATTGATAGAGAGACGAATAGGGGGACATACAAATCGATAGATATATAGACACACTGAGATAGATTTAGATGGATTGATAGACGGATGGATTGATAAATAGACAGACAGATAGATAGATAGATAGATATATTGATAGATAGATAGATATATTGATAGATAGATAGATGGACAATTATATATAGGTAGACGTTACGTAGATGGATTGTTAAATAGACAAATGGATAGATGGATAGATATGTAGATAGATGGAAAGATAGACAGCTAGATAAATAGATAGATAAGTAGATATATAGACAACTAGATTATTCAATACATAGACAGACAGCTAGATAAATTGATAGATTACTCAATACACATACAGACAGATAGCTAGAAAGACGGATAGATAGAGAGACAGCTAGAATTTTAGAGAGATTTTTTTAGATAAATAGATTCTTAGACATACGTATATAGAGATAGAATGGACATGAAGAAGAAGATGAAGAAGAGCAAGAAGATGAAAAAGAGGAAAAAGAGGAAAAACAACGTTAGTGTGAAGATGAAGAAATAAGAAACCAATTCCAAATCGAAAAGAATTCCAATATTTAGAGAAGACAACGCGTTTGACGTCAGTCGTGTGATAAAAGAGTCTAATATAATGTTTTTTTGTTGTTTGTTACATATATACATGTATATATATATATATATATATATATATATATATATATATATATATATATATATATATATGCATATCTATATATATTTGTCTTTTCTTCTTTATTGCGTTCATGGAGGCAGACATAAAGTCTTGATTTTTTTTTACGAGTAAACAAATCCAACATGGAATGACAGAATATAATAAACGAACGGACAAACAAATCATCACCAGAATAATTATCAGTGCATATTATTTGGCTGGTTCACTAGAACCAGTAATAATAATGATAATAATTGTTTCTACTTTTGGCACAAGGCCAGCAATTATCCCAGTGTATTACTGGTATTTTATTTTATCGACCTCGTAAGGATGAAAGGCAAAGTTAACCCCGGCGGGATTTGAACTCAGACCAGAAAGGGCCGTAACTCCATGCTGCAAAGCATGGTGTTCGACCCTCTACTGATACTGCCAATCCACCGCCCTTAATAATAATGGTTTCTTATATAGGCACAAAGCCAGCAATTTTGGGGGAGGGGAAAATCGATTAAATCGACCCACTACGTTACTGGTACTTTATTTTATCGACCTCGTAAGGATGAAAGGCAAAGTTAACCTCGACGGGATTTGAACTCAGGCCGTAAAGGGGCGTAACTCAATACTGAAAAGCATGGCGTCCCACCCTCTACCGATACTGCCAATCCATCGCTCTTAATAATAATATTAATAATAATAATAATAAAAATTATAATAAAGATTTAGGCTCAACGCCATAATATTTAAGGGCGGGAGGGGTAAGTCGATCATACCGACACGAGTACTTAACTGGTGCTTGGTTTTGTCGACCCAGAAGTAACAATAGTAATGGTTTCTAATTTAGGCCCAAAAGCCAGCAATTTGGGGAGAGGGGGAAGTCAATTATATTGGCCTCAATACTTTACTGGTACTAACGACTCCGGAAGGATGAAAGGCAAAGTAAAACAATGATAGTAATATTTTCTAAGTTAGGCACAAGTCGATTATATCGACCAACGTGTACATAACTTGTTCCTATTTTATAAACCCCCGAAAGGATTAAAGGCAGGCAAAGTCAAAGTTGCTGGAATTTGAAGTGAGAAATTTAAAGGGAGATAACTAAACAACACTTTCCGGGCATTTCGTTAGCTGCCCTATTAATCCTCTCAATTAATCGTTCTATAATAACAATAATACTTAAACATTGACGCAACGATTTAGATTCATATGGGAGAAATCAGTTGTTTAAATTTTCTTCAGAACTTTACTTGAATTTAATTTAATTTAATTTTATTTTGTTTTAACGACACCACGAAAGGATGAAAAACAAAGTCAACCTTTACGGGATTTGAACATAGGATTTAAAGAGCCATATGTCTCTCTAGCATTTCTGTCTTCAATCCACAGCCCCACCACCTCCGTGTTATATTGATTATCAACATAGGAACAAGTAATGTAATTCCGGGATTTGGAGCACATGAATATAATTGATTTTATAGACCCCATACTGTTGAAAAGTAAAGTCATTTGTCGGGATTAGAACTCGGGATTTAATCAAATGATTTGAGACATTAGACCGAATGTTTCGATGGAAAGAGTTTGTAAAACGAATGGTTTTCGTTTGACAACATTGGACCGGTTGTCTTAAATCCTTTTTGTAATATACGGTACACCCACCCACTCACAAGCACACACACACACACTTACACACACACACACACACACACACACACACACACACACACACACACACACACACACACATATATATACGTACACTCACAAATACATTTATGATCATCCACAGATATTTGTCTTTGCTATCTGTATTGTCCGTGTATTAAAATGTCCTTTTATTTTATTTTAGCCATCACGACTAAGGCCACCCCAAAGTATCTACATATGAGGAAAAATACAAAACATATCTTAATGAAATCCTTATTATTTTTTATACATTGGAATAGCCCGTTTGCCTTTCATTGGTTTTATATTTGCTTCTTCGTTTGTAAAGTGTTAAAGTTTTTATCATTACTTTTTCTGCTCATTGTCCTAATAGAAAGCAGGTTGTTAAAATGAAAACATATTGTTGTTGTTATGATTATTATTGTTATTTATCTATTTTATTTTAACCTTCATATTCTTTATCATATATATATATATATATATATATATATATATATATATATATATATATCAATTTATGTATGTATATATGTATATATGATTTAAAGATGTGTAAGCCATTCTATTAAACTTCAACCATTTCGATTCTTTATCATATGTGTGTGTGTGTATATATATATATACATATATATATATAAATAAATATATATATATATATATATACACGTACATACACACACATACGCGCGCACACACACACACACACATATATATATGTATATATATATATATATATATATATATATATATATATATATATATATATATATATATATAAATTAATAAAAACAATGAATAAAAACAAAGAAACAGTTCCTTATATTAAAAAATTCATCATTTTACGATCGTTTCTAGGATATATATGTGTGTTGGTATGTATATCATATAGATCTATGTAAAAGTTTTACAAACTATCAGAGGGAATATACATACCTAGACATATATATGCTGTCTTCAGAAATAATTATTTCTGAAGACAGCATATATATGTCTAGGTATGTATATTCCCTCTGATAGTTTGTAAAACTTTTACATAGATCTATATGATATACATACCAACACACATATATATCCTAGAAACGATCGTAAAATGATGAATTTTTTAATATAAGGAACTGTTTATTTGGTTTTATTCATTGTTTATATTAAGTTATCTTGACTCTGTTTTCCTGTGATTTTCATCAAAAATTTTTTTGAGTACATCTTCTCTTTTCATGATATTTGGATTACATTGAGTTCTTCATACGGATTGGACATTACCGTATATTTTGGTAGATTTATCTACATATATATATATATATATGTTGCTGCCAGCATACTTGCTATAGTAAGCCAAGACATTTTTTATGCTATAAAAAGTACATCATTGGTGATGAGAACGTTCATTATCTAAATGACTAAATCTTGTCAAATAGGAAAGGCTGATAATTAAGAAATGTTAATAAAAATTAATTATATATGGAATTTGTTTGTGTATGTCGTCGAGTCATATGAACTCAATAGTGGGTGACTAGATTTTTCTTTTACTCTTTCTTACACTTTCTCTCATCTTTTTCATCACTCAATTCTTGGTCGGTTTTATGTCAATATTTCAAGAAGGGTATATTGATTTCTGTGTTAACGAGTATAAAAAGAGATCACTCTAATCTCTATACAGTCTCATGGATGGTTGCATCTTATCTCTTTTGTAAAAAATATCAGATAATTGTTGCTTCATGTTCTCGGCGAACAAAATGGCGAACGCGTTGGTTCGGAGAATAGCGAAGGAGGTGCAGTGAAAGAGACAGTCCAACTTGCAGGGCTCCATCCCGATTGTACTAAATAGGTAA
>OZ024741.1:366688275-366693275 GCA_964016885.1 Eledone cirrhosa | reverse complement strand
CGATGCCACAGTGCCGATCGGGTGAAATTATTATCGAAGTGGATATTTTATGCTGTTTTTACTACGATGGCAACGGCTATAAATAGTGTAGTTTTTCTCTAATAGAACTATTTCTGGGGTTAACATTCCGTGATCTCTCTTCCTTGTAGTGTTGTCAATACCAACCATTTCTCGTGGATTGAGTTGAACACTTACTGAAAGTTCCTATTTCTGCCTTGTTCCTTTTAATACTAAACCTCTAAAAACTGCTCTTGTTTCTATATTTCGATGCTGTTTATATATACAAATGTGTATATTTAAATAAATATCTTCCATCATAATTTTATATAGGAATCTTTATCAAGTTATGTTTCAAACATCAGATTAACGCTCTTGATACTAATTCACCTGAACACGCTCCTGGTTCTATAATAGTTTCTGATTTAGGCAAAAGGCCAACAATTTTAGGGGAGGGGAAAGTAATTTAAATCGACCCCGGTTCATTACCGGTGCTTTACTTCATCGATCCCGTTAGGCTAATTTGGACATAAGGTCAGTAAATTTTGGGAAGGGAGAAAAGTCTACCCCAGTACTTGACTAGTATTTTATTTTATCGACCCCGGAAGGATGAAAGGCAAAGTAGACCTCGGTGACATCTGAACTCATAAAGAACCACAACTTAAATATAAAGCTGGTAATGGTGGCTGCCGTAGGCCATTGGGTCATAAAGCCACCATATATTTATGGTATGGTTTAACCCTTTTGATACCGAACTACATAAACCGACCACGGTTCTGTTTAAAAACTGTTGGTTTATATTTATCTTGAAATATGCTAATCTCCCTTACCATCCTCCGAGGAAACGCCTTCTCCATTCTGTCCGCCGCAGCCGTCGGAGCGGTCAGCAAGTGCCACCCCATTTACTCATAATACAGAGAGATGAGGAGGGTGAGAGAGATGGAACGATGACAGTGGGAATTCGACTCTTCTGGAGGTAAAAAAGGAGGTAAAAATGGCATTATTTTCCTCGTCTTTTCATTGTTTGGCTTCTGTAACCAATCGATACCTGTCTCGTGTATGTGGTATGGTATAGTCCCGTAACACGCATTAACTTTGCTTTTAGGGAACAAATCTGACCATCACATCCGGCTTCCTCACTCCCAACACCTTTATTATGTATAACTGTTACCATCACCAGAAATCATAAGCAACTACTAAACCAAACCAAACCAAACAAAAACAATCATTTTATATAAGAATCTTTGTTAAATTAGGCATTACACTTTAGTGGTAACAAATTAGAGCCAGCAGACTTTTCGAGCACGTGATCTACCAGACTTTAATAATAATTAATAAGGTGGAGCTTTAGCAGCAATCCGAAGTAGCACCTTTAATGAGTTACATCTAAAAGATCAAAGACGTAATTTATGTGTATATGAAACTTTAAGTAATGCAGTAATACCATTAAGTGCTTAACTATATATGTACGTATGTATGCATATATATATATATATATATATATATATATATATATGTGTGTGTGTATATATATGTATATACATATATATATTTATATACATATATATGTGTGTGTATATATATATATATATATATATATATATATATATATATACACACATATATATATATATATATATAATGGAAAAATTTGAACAGGGACAAAACAGAGAGGCAGTACAACGAATGTTTATTAATTTCACGCTCTGGAGAGTGGGGTGTTGATTAGAGCAAACATCACGATTAGAGCAAACATCACGGACGCTCTATCTCAAAATTATTTTTGAAAAGCATTTAGAAATGCGCAACCGGTAAAACTTAAAACCAAAACTGATTACTAACCAATACAATTACTAATTATCATTTATTCCTAATTAAACTATTTTTCACTGTGAACAATTTGTCAACATTTTCTATTCCGTTTACCAATATATAATAACTTGTGTGTTACACCTCTATTCTTTTAACTATATATATATATATATATATATATATATATATATATATATATGTATCTGTGTTTATATATATACACACACACACATATATATATGTATCTGTATTTACATTATACATATATGTGTGTGTATTTACCTATATATGAATGAGTCTCTCTTTCTCTCTTTCTCACTACACACACACACACACACAACACCACACACACACATATATATATGTTTGTAATTATCTTTCCGGATACCAGACAAGCGTATGTACACTGACCAGATATAAACTGTAGATTTTATATCTCACCAGATATTAAATGCCACCGTGCTCGGTCGCACGCACACACACACACATACATTCATAATACAAACATACATACATACATACAATCATCCATACATACGTACACACATGCATACATACATACATACATACATAAAAGCATCCATGCATCCATCCATACATACATACATACATACATACATACATACATACATACATACATACACACATACATACGTACATACATACGTACATACATACATACATACATACATACATACAAGCAGGCATAGATACACACATATACATACATACATACATACATACATACATACATACATACATACATACATACATACATACATACATACATTCATTCATACATACGAACATACATACAGACATACATTCACTCATATACACATATACAAACAGAAATACATGCACTTACACATATACATACATGCATACGCACACGTACATACATACACACAAATATATACATCGAAGATATTCTAACTTCAGAGTAATTTCAGCAATTATAGATAATTATCGAAATGTATTTGCTTTAATGTACAAAGGTCTTGATCACGAATCGATAATGCTTTGATTCTCAATGGATAGCAAGTATATGGTTATTATAGTTAATCTGATTGGTTTTGGTCATAGATTATATTGTCCAAGACGAGGCATATAAAGGAACTAATAATCTTTAATAAGAACCATAATTTTTGCTGCAAACCAATAGTGTCTCCCATTATCTGGTATCTTTGGACCCTTATCTCTTGATGTAGACGTAGGGGCGCCCCCAGGATACACGGTCTTAGGCATTTATAATCCAGTAGAGCCCATCCTTCTCCAGGTCTGAACACAGCCGATTGCTTCAGGGAAAGAGGGGAAATATATATATATTTCTCTCTCTCTCTCTCTCTCTATCTATCTCTCTCTCTCTCTCTCTCTATGACAACAACATACATAGGTGAGACAGCTCGTAGCATAGGTGAAAGGATAGACCAACACTGGGGGGAACTAAAAGGACGACAAAACGGGTCAGTACTATACGAACATGCTAGACAACAACATGGCGGTAACATAGACAACATAGAAATTAGAATAATATCTAAACATAGGAATGACCCAGCAGATAGGCAAATCAGAGAGGCCAGTGAAATAGAAATTAGAAGACCAAAGCTAAACAGAAAGAATGAGTGGAACAACAACAACACCCAAACAAACAACACTGACCTAAGAGAAGTATAAATAAGTAAATAAAATTAAATAAAATAAGATAAATAAATACATACACAAGCACAATAACAACAAGCACATAAACACACACTAGTCACCCAGCACACACAACACTATACACACTAGTCACACATCACACATAACACTATACACACACGCAAACGCATGCGCAAAGAAGACAAAATAAAATAAGATAAACAAACAAGCAAATAAAAAAATAAATATATAGACAGACTGAATAAAAAATGGCGTAGACATACAACACAACAGGAGGAACAATGAATATAACACCACTGACGATGTTGCAGATGTGCAACGAAAGATTTTTGTAAATTATATATATATATATATGTGTTTGTGTCTATATTGTATCTGTATTATTTTTGACCGCCGGTCAGTCAATGGCAACATTGAGGACCGAGTAAGTTAGATCGCAGATATAAAAGACAGCGAGAAGCGAAAACCAACCAAACAGTGAGTGTGTTCTGTTATTAATTCTGGCAATATTACGCAAATATGACCCTCCCCAAGTATAACTATATATATATATATATATATATATATATATATATATATATAGAGAGAGAGAGAGAGAAAATATATATATAAATAAATAAATATATATATGTGTATATCTCTTTTACTCTTTTACCTGTTCCAGCCATCCGGCTGAGGCCATGCTGGGGCACCGCCCTTGTATATATATATATATATATATATATATATATATATATATATATATATATATATATATATATATATATATATATTTATATGTATATATATATACATATATATATATATATACATAAACACACATATATATAGGGAGAGAGAGAGGGGCGGGGGCAGGAGTTACCTCAGTACTGGACTGATACTTCATTTATCGACCCCGATTGGGTGAAAGGCCAAGTTGACCTTGAAATCAGAGCGCAGAGATCCAAAACAAATACCGCGAAGCATTCTAACCGACCTTCTAACGATTCCGTGAATTCGCTGTCTTCATCACTATCTGGCAACATTAGCCCCTTACCTCCATCTATTTCACTAAAATAATCAGAAAAGGAAAATTATATTTAACGGATATCTCTTAGAACAAGCTAGTAAAGAAGCCAATTTCTCACACTAGACACAAAAGCATATATCATTGACACTTTAAACACTCTACTTAATATCGAAATACTAAGCAAACATCACGTTCTAGAAAATCAGACATTCCAGTTGTTGTTTTCCTGTTTCTTCTACAACAACTACAACGATACGCGATGGGGCCCACCCACAGCCCCGGCGGACAGAATGGAGAAGGCGTTTCCCCGGAGGACGGCGAGTGAGACGCGCTGGAGGAGTCACTCCAACTCGCGGGGCTCACACCTGCGGCTGGCCAGTTCAGCGCCTATGGTGGTGAGTAAGGAGGTAGCCCTAGGGCCGAGGACACCAGAAGTCTCCACTGCCAAAGAATAATTTTCAATGTGTTTTGCATTAAAAATGTGTCAACACCTTCTTAACTATTGTTTTTATGTGGATGG
>OZ024741.1:366678275-366683275 GCA_964016885.1 Eledone cirrhosa | reverse complement strand
GGCATTCTCAACTATCACTTATGATAGTGATCCACTATCATATATATATATATATATATATATATATATATATATATATATATATATATATATATATATATATATATATATATATATATATATAAATATGTATATATATATATATATATATACATATATATATATATATATACATATATATATATATATATATATATATATATATATATATATATATATATAAATATATATATATATAAATATAAATATATATATATATATATATATATATATATATATATATATATATATATATATATATATATATATTTTTTTTTTATTTTATAGAAAGAGCTTCTACAGGACTAGTACTGTTTCATTCATATGAAATCTTCAGGAAGATTTCATCTGAATGAAACAGTACTAGTCCTGTAGAAGCTCCTTCTATAAAATAAAAAAAATTTTACTCTGCCATGTATTGAGTACCTTACTTACTGTGGTTATCCCCGACTCAACCCGGGACCTACGTATATATATATATATATATATATATATATATATATATGTGTGTGTGTATCATACGCCGATGTATATAAGAGAAAGATGTAATGAACTGCGACAAAATCCCCAAATCTAGTACACGGTGCTTCCGAAATAAAAGACTCTGCGTGGTCTTTGTTCCGACTGAATTTCACAGATAATAACATGTCACTCTCGACGTTAGAAATGATATAAGCCAGTGATTCAGGCAGTTAGAAACCTTTCAACCAACCAACGACGCTATTGTTCACAAAATGCAATATAAAATAGTGGACAGTAGTGAATTGTTTTAGTACATTGCTGGTATGTAATTATATTATTGGGCTTGAGAGACGGGGAAAGAAAAGTTGATTTTATAAACGGGATTTGAATGGAGAACCTTAAGCTAGAGCTGTAGCTAAAACATGAGAAAGCTTTTTCTGCGACGGGCGCTCTAACGACTGTGCCAACCCACCGCTGGTGATATTAACTCATTTGGTATCACCAAAAGCTGTTGTAAAGCACTTATATTTATAGAAATATCTTTTCCCATAACCTTTGTTAAGCTAACTTAATAACGAGACAAATTGTTATTTTACTGAATCCCTCTACATTCTTGATTATTTTCAAAATTGTGTTTCATTAGAAATATGGTAATGAAAGGGTTAATAATAGGTTCTAATTTATGCACAAGGGCAGCATTTTTTGAGGGAAATGTTAGTTGATTAAATCAACCATAGGACTTTATTTTATTGATCCAAAAAGGATGAAAGGCAAAGTTGATCTCGGCGGGATTTGAACTCAGAACGTAAAGAGCTGGAATAAATATCGCAAGATATTTTCTCCGGCATTCTAGCGATTCTGCCAATCCAACGTCACTCCCCTGCTGGTGATATACTAATAACACGAATGACAACCTTGAAACAAATAGAAAATGAAATGAAATATAATGAAACACAATTTTCTTTTTGGAAATATAGTAGAAGACATCAGATAGAAGAAAATAATACTTAGAATAAAGAGAGAAAAAAAGTAACACACATACACACACACACACATACACACACCCATATATATATATATACATACATATGTATATATATACATATATATATATATATATATATATATATATATATATATATATATATATATATATATATATATATATATATATATATATAAAATCCAAAGACATTTACGAAATAAAATTAACGAGACGGAAACAACAACAACAATAACAACCAAAAATACTAAAAGTGAACTTAATGCAGAGTTAAAGAAATAAATACAAACCCACAAAGATCGATAATGGCAACGGTTTTGTAGAAAAATTTGAGATCATTTCAATTATGATTGGGAGAAGAGAGAATAAAAACCTTTTAGAACAGAACATTCACCATATAATCTAATATTGCTTGCTGGGAGTTTTCAACCATTACAATATAGCTATAGCTATATTGTAATATATATACATATATATATATATATATGAATACATATTGTGATATATATTTATATTTATATTTATATGAATATATATATATGTGCCTGTATACGTTATATAATATGCCTGTACACGTTATATAATATGCATATATATATATATATATATTCATATAGATATATATCACAATATGTATATATTTATATATATATATATATCAATACATATTGTGATATATATTTATATGTATATATATATATATATATATATATATGCATATTATATAACGTATACAGGCACACATGCACACATACACCTACCAGTAGACAAGTTCATATGTTCATTCATACACACACATAAGACAACACACATACGCATACACACACATACACACACACATATATATATATACAGGTACATACCACCAATTATGCTCACATTCACACATATTCACATACACGTACACACCTCGTGTTATTGCTTAGGCCAGCCTTATATGCATTATTACATTATCGGCCATAACCTTAATGTAATCATCTCCATACAGCACTCTCGTAAAGTCTTACACTAAGAGATATTTAGTTATATTTATATTTCTCACTATCTATATTTACAAAAGTATTTATGCCTATAATCCACACACACACACACACACACATGCATTCACACATATGTATGTCTCTCTCTCTCTCTCTCTCTCTCTCTCTCTCTCTCTCTCTCTCTCTCTCTCTCTCACTCTCTCTCTGTCTCTCTCTCTCTATATATATATATGTATATATAGGAAAAAGTATGACCCCGACGGCAGAGCTCAAGCCGTTTCGACGGCTATTTCTGGACTGAAATAGCCGTCGAAACGGCTTGAGCTCTGCCGTCGAGGTCATACTTTTTCCTATTACCCACTCTACTACTCTAAGTATTGAGTACTCTGGTGCGTTATGGTCCATCTGGTTCCTTACTACAACTCCTTCGTTATATATATATATATATATATATATATATATTTCGTTTCTGAATTTGTTTAGCAAGATTCTTTATCTGAAACCGTGTGTGACGAAAGAACTATGACTATATATAAACAACTATCTGGTTGTGGAACCAACCAACCAACCAGAAATTTATAAATTTATAAATTTATTATAATAAATTGAAGTGAAAGCCACTGGTGCGTGTGTTTCTTATTGGCAACATGACCCTCCCAAAGTATAACAATATATATATATATATATTAGAAAGTGAGGTTTTTTTTACAAAATGAAAAATAACCGAGGTGTCCTACACGAGTGGAAGTATAAAGAAAAAGGGATGAAATCGAAAATGCAACTGAAGTCTTATTTTTTTTAAAAATATATATATTTATTTGGTTCCTTTACCGGTTTCGCAGTTCTTCTGCTTTTCAAAAGGTGAGTTGAGATGGAGGGTCTGTGGTTTTTCTCACATCGGATGTGAGAAAAACCACAGACCCTCCATCTCAACTCACCTTTTGAAAAGCAGAAGAACTGCGAAACCGGTAAAGGAACCAAATAAATATATATATTTAAAAAAAAAATAAGACTTCAGTTGCATTTTCGATTTCATCCCTTTTTCTTTATATATATATATATATATATATATATATATATATATATATATTTATTTAAGTTTGAAGGTTCACCACTGGATAGAGCTGGTCATTCCGTATGGTCAATCTTGATGTAATAATATAGAGGGTACTCAACGTAAAGCAGCTCAACCGTCTTCGTTTGTGTAGTTGGTGGTGCTAGTACGGAGTTAAATATTATAATAAAATAACAGGATGCTGGACTGGTGTAAATCCTTGAAAGGTTTATTATACTATGATCATTTCATATTTATTATACTATGACCATAGTATAATAAACCTTTCAAAGATTTACACAAGTCCAGCCTCCTGTTATTTTATTATATATATATATATATATATATATATATATATATATATATATATATATATATATGTATATATATATTTATTCAAATAACAGATTAAAGTTTAAGCACAACCTCTTTGGATTTTAGTCTTCAAATGTATTATTATTACTATATATATATATATATATATATATATATATATATATATATATATATATCCAGGAGATATGGTCAATATTGGGTCTTGAAACCTTAAGTAGCAATTTTGTTCCGTGAATGAACATAAATAAATAAATAATATAATATAATATAATTGCTTCTACTTTTGGCACAAGGCCAGCAATTACTCAGTACATTACTGGTACTTTATTTTATCGACCTCGTAAGGATGAAAGGCAAAGTGAACCTCGGCGGGACGTAACTATGCTGGAAAGCATGTCCGACCCTCTACCAATTGACCAATCCACTATATATATATATATTGTTATATTTGGTGTGTGTGTGTGTGCGTATGTCTATCTATCTATCTATCTATCTATCTATCTATCTATCTATCTATCTATCTATCTATCTATCTATCTATACCTCCTCTCTGTGCTCCTGAGGAGAAGGGTTGCACACTTTTTTTCGGGGTGTGTGCGACCCCCAAAGGCGCCTCCTCCCTATTGAGGATTTTGTTATAAAATTTATTTTGTTATATTTTATTTTATTTTTATATTTTGTTATTGCCTCCTCCTTATTGAGGACGCCTTTTCATGTAAACTCCCCCCATTGTACTTGTCCCATTTTTTGATGCCCTGGTGGCAAATAAAAAGAAAGTTATCTATCTATCTATCTATCTATCTATCTATCTATCTATCTATCTATCAACAACTGATTCTTTTTTTCAAATACCACTTTGGAAGAAGAATCAGGATGGAGAGAGAGGTGCTGTACCCCAGCAAGTTTTATGAAAGGTGGGTGAAAGTGGCGAGAATGGCCCGAGTGAATGGGCCTTCTCTCTATATCAGCCTGTAGGTTGAGGAAAAGTAGGAGGAGAGGAAAGGAGTACAAACTCTTCGTACTCCTGGAGATGAGGGTTGCACATTTTTTTTCGGGGGTGTGTTACCCATATAAACTGTCTCCCTCTATTGGGGAAAATCGACTAACTTTTTTAAATTCCATTTGT
>OZ024741.1:366658275-366675775 GCA_964016885.1 Eledone cirrhosa | reverse complement strand
AAGAAAGAGAGAAAAAAAAAAAACAGAGAATGTTAATGGTTCGCATATGGCTGCCGACTGTTGAGAGGTAGAAAAGTATTCACGCACACATACACACAAACATACGCATATACACACATGCGCGTACACACACAGCATGCACACGCACACAGCACGCTCCCTACACGCACACAAACACACGCACACGCACACAAGCACACCTACACACATACAACAAAGGCACACACACACCACATATATATAGTGAGATAGAGATACATGTATGAATATATGGATACATATGTATAAATTCACAGGAAACAAAAGCATTGTTAAAACAGTATACCTGAATGTATTTATCTGCAGAGAGAGATATATGTACACTCATACACATTTCCATATTTCCATAATGTATATAGACACATATACGCACAGTGATAGAGAGAGAAGGAGAGAGAAGGAGAGAAATAGGGGAGAGAGAGAGAGCGGGAGAGAGAGAGGTGGAGAGAGAGGCGAGAGAGAGGGGAGAGAGAGGGGAGGGAGAGAGAGAAAGAGAGAGAGGAGAGAGAGAGAGTGAGTGAGAGAGAGTGAAGGAGAGAGAGAAAGAGAGAGAGGGAGAGTGAGAGAGAGAGAGAGAGAGAGAGAGAGAGAGCGAGAGAGAGAGAGAGAGAGAGAGAGAGAGAGAGATGTATATACAGATAAGCATGTATATATGCATGGGAAAAAGCATTCTTGAAATAAATATAGTTGAATGCATATACATACACACGCACATTCTGTAACATGTATACAATATATAGAGTCATATAGGCACACACACACACGCATACATACACACATACACACATACACATACATTAACACACACACATATTTATATACATTAAATCATAATACGTAATTTATAATATATAAATAATAATTATCTTCAGGAGTAATTGACTGTAGGATCAGTTTTTGCGATGACAATGAGTTTCCATTGGCTGTTTAATAATAGAATGTTGTCTATTATCTAAATAGTATGATTTATAAGTTATTTTAACCATTTCGTTGCCATATTTTTAATGAAAAATACTGCCGATGAATAATTTTGAAAATAATGAAGAATAATGAGGGATTTAATAACATAACTTTCTCATTATTAAAATGGTGTTTCTGATATAAAATTATATTGGAAGGTTTTTAGATAAATATAAACATATTAATTTAAACAGTTTTGCATCATAGAAAAACCAGCGACGGTTTCGGGCGGGTTGGCATCTAAAGTGTTAATATAATTTTCAATATTTTAAATACCTTTTATAACTTATTTCTTAAAACAAAATTCTTTATAAATATTAAACTCTAAATCCCATTATTTAGTAAATTGATGAATTTCCTTGGCAAGAAAAGCTCATTACCAGAAGCAGAAATATGAACCTTACATCTCATTAAACAAAACAAAACCAAACAAAACCAGCCTTTATGAAGATAATTGTTTCTACTTTTGGCACAAGGTCAGCAATTACCCAGTGCCTTACTGGTACTTTATTTTATCGACCCCGTAAGGATGAAAGGCAAAGTTAACCTCGGCGGGATTTGAACTCAGAATGGCAAGGGCCGTAACTCTATACATCAAAGCATGGCGTTATTCAGAAGTTCAAGAAAATATTTGTTTCCATTAAAAGATTTCATTAATTGTACCTTCATTAAATTTCGTTATAGCCGTTAGGCAGAGAAATTGGCAGAATCGTTAGGAGTGTCGCATGAAATGCTTTCCAGTATTCACTGCTGCTCCCTCGACTCTGGGTTTAAATTACGTGCGTGGCAAATTTAACCTTTCAGTATTTTGAAGTCAACAAAGGAAGTACCAGGATCGATTTCTACCCCATCTGTGTCTCTTTTTCACTCTCCCAAAATCGGCTATGGGAAGGGGCTAAGAAAAGAAGCACTCACACCTCGGTTTCAAAAAAATGGAAGGCTGCACCATTTTCTCAGTATATATTCTGGAATGAGGGCAAAACATTTTCTCTTGCATCGTTTTGAAGTTGTGGAAGGGACCTCTGTCGGTTTCGACGATTAGAGTTCCGTGGTTCAGTCAACAAACAGCCTACCCATGAAATTAACATGATATATATATATATGAAGTGAAGTCGTGTGGCTGAGTAGTTAGAGAATTGGATTCGCAATCGTGAGGTTGTCAGTTCGATTCCCGGACCGGGCGATACGTTATGTCCTTGAGCAAGACACTTTATTTCACGTTACTCCTTCTACCTGGAGTTGCGACCAATAGATAGTATTAGCAATTGGAAAGACCATTGGAAACGTTGTTTCCTCGGTCCGATTTGACGAAAGTCGATCGTTCATAAAAAATATATATATATATATATGAAATGATTCAGGACCCACTCTACTATCCCAAGTATCGAGTACTCTGGTGCGTTATGGTCCACCTGGTATTTTACCACACTCACTTCTGATCTCTTAGTTCGGAGACATTAAAATTTGATTAAAAAACCAACTTCGTAGAATTTCAACAGTTAATTGGTTTCTAATACTCCCAACGGTTCTGTCTTTCAATTTGTGACTAACACTTTGTCAAAATGGAAATAGGTGTTGACGTCTTTTTACGTCAGAAGAACAATTGTTTTTATGTAGAAACAGTGGTCGACATTAGTCGGTTACGACGATGAATGTTGCAGTTGCTCTCGAACAACGGAACAGCCTGCTAACGATATTAATGTGCAAGTGACTGAACATTGTAAAAACATGTGTATCTTGAATGAAGTTCTCGAGGAGATTTAACCTGTCATAGCGTGCGACGAGACTGTCCCGGCTGTATGGATTATAGTAACGAGAAATAAATTTCACAATGCACTACTGGAATCGAACTCATGACCATACGATCACGAGCCGCACATCCTAACCAATAACCCATGCATCCTCACACGGAGAAATAGTATATTACTGGCATAATGCATACCCGGAGGCAAGCATGACTGAATGGTGAAGACGTTCTTTTGCCCAAATTGCCATGCAGTGGCATTTTGGGCAAGTATCTTTGCCATAGCCACGGTAACAGTATGGGAGCCCCATCGGATGAACTGACCTATAATTTAAAGGTCTAGTCTTGTTCCATGTTGTATCATGCTAATTCGGCTTTAGAATCATAGTATAATAAAGGGAGGAGTGCGGGACTGTGTCCTGAATATATTTTTTCCATCCTGTTAGTAAAATAAGTTGGATTACTTTGAATAGATAATTGTTTCTACTTTAGGCACAAGGTCAGCAATTACCCAGTACATTACTGGTACTTTATTTTATCGACCCCGTAAGGATGAAAGGCAAAGTTAACCTCGGCGGGATTTGAACTCAGAATGGCAAGGGCCGTAACTCTACACGTCAAAGCATGGCGTCCGACTCATCAGTGTCAATATTCAAAACGGATTCCCATCCTTGAATTTGTGATTGAAACGTTGTCAAGATGGGACATAAATATCGACTTATTATATCAGAGAAACGACTGCCTTTAGAGAGAGATTTTGACTAGTCATGGGCAAACTACGGCTCGTTTGGCTTTCTGAAAGGAATGGAGATTAAACAGTTACCTTGGATATTTTTAATAATGTGGCCTGGCTTATGATGAACTATATCTCCTGTGGCCTACTGTTAAACAAAGGTTGTCCTTGCCTACTTTAGATTATTGTATTTACAATAGTATATTAGTAGTGTTAAACTATCTGGAATAGACTTCCGTCGGTTTCGACGACGAGTGTTTCCGCTGTTCGCTCAAAGAAACATCCTGTTTGCGAAATTAATATGTAAGCGGTTGAACATTCTACAGATATATGTACCTTTAAATTAATTTTCAAAGTGATTCAGCATAATACAGTATGTGCCGTAGCTGGCCCTTTGAATTATAGTTACAGTCCATTTGATAGGCTTCCAAACAGTTTCAGTCTACACAATTTCACTCTCAAAACGTGGGTCAAATCGGTGCTATGATAGATGACAACTAAGATTCCACGGAGTAAGATCAAACCCGAGATTTTGACCATTCAGTCATCTTGTCTCTCCTCCTCTTGTCAATCCTATTGTCTTCGCCTTAGTTTACTGAGATCGACTAAATCCCTTCCAGGTGGTGCTGCGGCATAACTTCAGTTTAATGACTGATATCAGTAAAAAGTAACTAACATTAGAAACCTTCTAATTTATTGATTGAGTAAATATGTTCCTGTTTTGGGAACCACAAACAGAGACAATGAATGTTATCGACCAACGACGTCTTATAAACATGAGAAAGACCTGGTTTACAAGAAAAATGGCCGAGTGCGGAAATGCATTGAAACATTCATATTATATCTAAAGAAGAAAAAAATATTCATATTACTAGTAGTAGAAAAAATATACGATGGAAAAGGGTTCCATTGAAATATAGCTCTGCTTGAAAAGATAGAAATAAACAAAATCGCCATCTTGATTGAGAAGTGGGCGTTGAAAAATACCTGCTATAATAATGAAAGCACCAAGGTCGAAAAAACTCATTTCCTTTCTGTCTTATAAATCTTTGCTCCTGTATCGATCTGAGAAATCAATACCTTTAGATAAGGAAAAGGTTTTAGCAATGTTTTATGTTTGAAGTGCTATACTTCGGATTGTGTGTAATGTTTTGAGTCCTACTATTTGCTTGTGATTTTTACTGTTTTTATTATTTCAATTAAGGCAGTGAATTGGCAGTATCGGTAGAGGGTCGGACGCCATGCTTGCAGCATAGAGTTACGGCCCTTCAGGATCTGAGTTCAAACCCTATCGAGTTTAACTTTGCCTTTCATCCTTACGGGGTCGATAAAATAAAGTACCAGTCACGCACTGGGGTCAATTTAATCGACTTTCCTCTCCCCCAAAATTGCTGGGCTTGTGCCTATATAAGAAACCATTATTTAAGGACGGAGGATTGGCGGTATCGGTAGAGCGTCGGATACCATGCTTTACAGCATAGAGTTACGGCCCTTTACGGTCCGAGTTCAAATCCCGCCGAGGTTAGTTTTGCCTTTCATCGTTACCGGGTCGATAAAATAAAGTGCAAGTAACTTACTGGGGTCGATTTAATCGACTTTTCCCTCCTCCAAAATTGTTGGCATGATGCCTAAATCAGAAACCATTATTTCAATTAAATCAGTGGATTGGTAGTACCGCTAGAGCCTTGGACAACATGCTTTGCAGCTCTTTAAGTTCTGAGTTCAAATCCCGCCGAAATCGATTTTTCCTTTCATTCTTTCGAGATCAATAAAAAAACAACATATCAGTCAATTACTGGGGTCGATTTCTCTCTCTCTCTCTCTATATATATATATATATCACTCTCTCTTATTTCCGTTCTGAGTTCAAATCCATCCCCGTTCTATGAGTAATTGAGATTGACAGATAGTATCAGCAATAAAAAGACCAATAGAAACATAGTTTACTTGATCCGATCTGACAATTATAATTGTTTCTACTTTAGGCACAAGGCCAGCAATTACCCAGTGCATTACTGGTACTTTATTTTATCGACCCCGTAAGTATGAAAGGCAAAGTTAACCTCAACGGGATTTGAACTCAGAATGGCAAGGGCCGTAACTCTACACGGCAAAGCATGGCGCCCGACTCTCTACCGATACTGCCAATCCACCGCCCTCTGATCTGACAATTATAATGTTACATACTTTTATCTGTCAAAACCAGGAGAGTTGAAAACCTATATTTTGTTTACACCCAATTGTGTATTAGGCAACCGAAATATATGATGTATAAATTACTGTACAAATACCGTGCATGATTAATCACAGGTGTGTAGATAAATACACACATTGAGTATAAAACATGAAAACATCTAAAATTCAACGTATCTCCTAGTAGATTAATAAATTATATATATATATATATATATATATATATATATATATATATATATATATATATATATATATATATAAAGAAAAGAAGCTGAAATTTTGTTTGAAACTGCCAGCTCCACCTTCTGCCATTTCACATAACTATAACTTTTGAAAATCATGAAATTGTGAAACCGGTTATCCAGGTGGGATAAAAAACATTCGTTCCTATATATATATATATATATATATATATATATATATGTGTGTGTGTGTGTGTGTGTGTGTGTGTGTGTGTACTTTTTCATATGTTCTTGCTAGAATTTGGTAGTCGAATACAATGAGATTAATTGCTTCTTCCCAACCTCAACATAGTTTGGAGTTACTTTTCGTATTCCACTAAATATTTCTGGTAGTTTCTAGTGGATAGGCCTCGGGCTTCAGCTGCGTCTAAAAATACCCATCGTTCTCGGCCTTGAGTCCTGTGTATATCAGCTAGTGCTGAGTCATTGCTTTCTTCACCAACACCCACTTTGTTTATTTTTTTTCAGTGGAAATTTTACTTGCTAATATCTTAACACGACATTTTGTATTTCCGTATTCAGTTAAAATTTTAGTCTTTTTTTTCTTTAAATATTTTCTTTTAACAAAAGAAGCCTAGAAAAAGATAAAATACTTCTGCCAGATGGTTTTGTTGATGAAGCCACTGAAGAAATGCTTGCGGGAGATTTCGGTGATCACTGGGAACTATATAATGTATGGAGGGTCAGCAGAAATGTGGAGTGTTCTGACTCGACTTAACTACGAGGGTAGGCCGAAACGTCCATAGCTGACTATGAAGGAATTATGCTAGTGCTGTAAAATCTTGCACGTATTTATTTCAAATCTTATTAATAACTGCATTGTTTCTTTCCAGGGACTATGTTGAAAAATAAACCTCATTTGGTCATTGCATGAGAGTATCTGGCTCAGCCTATGAACATTTCAGCCTATGAACGTTTCGACCCTGTAGTAAGTTCCCACCTGTGTGTGTGGGTAAATATAAATGTTTATTTTATGTTTCTATATTATATTTGTGTTAATTATTGTGTGTTATATAATAATTGTTTCTACTTTTGGCACAAGGCCAGCAATTACTCCAGTGCATTACTGGTACTTTATTTTATCAACCCCGCGAGGATGAAAGTTAACCTCGACAGGATTTGAACTCAGACCTTAAAGAGACGTAACTATGCTGGAAAGCATGATGTCCGACCCTCTACCGATACAGCCAATTCATCCACACTGGTTTATTTCTCTATTGTATAATCTCTCTATTGTGTAACAACTTTACCCCTACCGTCTGTTTTTATATAACCTTTCTCTACAACTCCACATGTATTGTAATCCTTATGTTTATCATGTTTTACTCTATTTTATATGCAATCCCTTGTGGTTAATAAAGAAATCATTATTATTATTTTCCCAGAACCGTCTCTTAAATCTATCTCTGCTTTGTTGGCTTCCTTAAAGACAAAATAACAATTGTTTTATTTTTCTTCATGTTTTGTAGCTATTTCCATTGGTTTCTTTTTATTCTGTACTAAGTATACTTGATGTCCTACAGCAGATATATTATCATAATTTTCTAGTTACAGAAAACTTCTACTTATTGTATACATAGTAAATATAGTCTTTTTGAGTCAGATTTTTGGGTTGTGTATTCTAAACGCAGTTATAATTTTTCTTATTTTTATGTCTAGACTTACTAATTTATTTAGCTTCCAGCTAAAAATAGTATTACTATGTCGATAACAGCTACAGTCTGGATACTCATGAAGTTACTTTTGGCATTTAGTTTTGCATAATGCACCTATAGCATTTTTCGTAACATTTTCTTTCGTTTGTGTGTGTTCTATTCTATTTAGTTGATTAATTCCTAAATATATGTAAGTCTGTATTTGGTCTAATACGTTTACTTTCGGTCATGATTATTTAATTTCCTCTCGTGAAGGTTGCTTTGACGCGTTTTTCTAACTCGATATCTATATCAGTTTCTCCAGAGTGCTATTTGCCATGCGTAAGCGTAACATTCCTCTTCTTCTTCTTCTTCTTCTTCTTGACTCAGACATATTATGTAACTTTGCCTTTCATCCTTACGGGGTCGATAAAATAAAGTACCAGTAATACACTGGGGTAATTGCTGGTCTTGTGCCAAAAGTAGAAACAATTATTATTATTGTTGTTATTATTATTGCTATTTAATATCGATGGTCCCATATAGGGAGACTGGAATGTCTTCAGGCGCTCACAGCCCTCGACCAATCGGGCAATGTGATCGGTGGAAACTCCACCTCGGCGTTCTATAGAGGATTAGTGGAGGGGAAGAGCGACGACGTACTTGGGGAAACTCTAGGCGTCGACGAAAATCAACTAGCCAATCTCTTCGGAAGAACTTTCGGGCCAGGGCCTATGGACAACTTCCAGAAATCTCTGGCCTGGCAGTGCTACCGAGGAGCCTTGCCAGTTCGGGATAAACTCTACAGGCATGGAGGTGCCGTCAGCCGGGCATGTCCGAGATGCGCGCAGGGCGACGAAACCGTCCTGCACGCACTCGTCCAGTGTCCGAAAATTGCTGACTTGTGGGTTTATGTCGAACACCTGCTGTCGCGTTTAGGACGGATCCAGCTATCATCTGAGTCTATCGTGAGGATTGCCCCGCCCTCCTCCTTTAGCCGGGAAGGGCAGGCAGTTTTTATCTGTCTGGTGGCCATGGCGAAAGAGATAGTATGGTGGACACGTTTGAAAGGGCTGAAGACGAGCACTTACCTCTTCGGTGATGCTCTGATTGACTTTTTCAAATTTCATTTGAAAAGGAAAATCAGAGTAGAGAAGGAAGTGCTCTCTTCCCAGCATTTTGTTGAAAGATGGGTGAGAGAAGCAAGAATGGCCCGAGTGAATGGGCCGACTCTGAGTATATATCTGTAAACTAAAGGTGGAAAACTGGGAGAGGGCACTTGCCTTGGTGGTCAGGGTCATTGTGGCTTTTTACTGGGCTTTCTCCACAAATGTCCCTCCGAAGTCTCCCCCCTATTGGGGAATTTTTCATTGTTATTTTCATTGTTATTTTTGTTACATCCTCTGTTTTTGTTTTTTTACACGCAGAAATGCCCATTTGTACCGTCCTGCATTGTCCTGCACTGTCCTTAATGTCTACTTTATGTAAACCCTTGTGGTTAATAAAGAAATCGTTATTATTATTGCTATTATTATTATAGAAAAGCTATATTCAATGTGGTTAATATTTACGACTTGACACCGTCAGCAGCATCATATAACCGTTGGATGACTTTATGCAAAGTTTAATTAAGATGGCGCTCTTCTGAATGTTATTGACTATTGGCAGAATCGTTAGCAGATAGATTCTCCCTCATTTTTACAGAATATAAAATAATATAAAATAATATAAAATAATATAGAATAATATAAAATAATATAGAATCGAATTCAGTAAAATAAACACATAAAGAAATAGTGTAAAATAAAAATATAATGTAAAAAAAAAAGATATATATATATATCGATTGTCGACTAGTAATGATTAAAGGAAATCGATTATTTTTAATAATACAGTCAACAGACACACCAATCAGTTTATAGCTCATATGTTTGGTGGTGATGGTGGTGGTGGTGATGGTGGGGATGATGGTAGTGATACTGGTGGTGGTGGTGGTGATAATGATGGTGATGGTAATAATGGTGGTGGTGATGGTAGTGATACTGGCGGTGGTGGTGGTGGGGATAATGGTGGTGATAGTAATAATGGTGGTGGTGATGGTGGGGATGATGGTGGCGATACTGGTGGTGGTGGTGGTGGGGATAATGGTGGTTGTGATGGTGGTGATGGTGGGGATAGGATAATGGTGGTGATGGTAATAATGGTGGGGATGATGGTGGTGATACTGGTGGTGGTGGGGATAATGGTGGTGGTGGGGATAATGGTGGTGGTAGTGATGGTGATGGTGGTGGTAATAATGGTGGTAGTGATGGTGATGGTGGTGGTAATGGTGGTGGTAATGGTGGTGGTAATGGTGGTGGTAGTGATGGTGATGGTGGTGGTAATAATGGTGGTAGTGATGGTGATGGTGGTGGTAATGGTGGTGGTAATGGTGGTGGTAATGGTGGTGGTAGTGATGGTGATGGTGGTGGTAATAATGGTGGTAGTGATGGTGGTGGTAATGATGGTGGTAATGATGGTGGTGGTGGTGATGGTGGTGGTGTTGATGGTAGTGGTAGTGATGGTGGTGGTGGTGGTGGTAATGATGGTGGTGGTAATGATGGTGGTGTTGGTGGTAATGACGATGATTTAAAAAAAAAAAGCGATATCATTCATAATCGTGGTGTTGACAATGGTTGTTGCTGTGGTGTGCTGGTTTCCATGACGATGGCGAACACAATAGTAATGGTAAAAATGAATTATATTGTAATAGACTGAGTATTTTACAAAAATGTGCCCCTGTAACGTAATTCTCATACAGACCTGTGTGGCGCAATGTGTAAGAAGGGGGCACCTTTCTCATACAGACCTGTGTGGCACAATGTGTAAGAAGGGGGCACCTTTGAATTACACGCACAATCCTCCCAACAGACTTCCAAACAATTTCTGAGTATTCTATTTCACCACCAAGGTCAATGCGTGGCTCTGGTAAGAGGAGTTTTCTTAAGACACCACGCAGTAGCATCGAACCCGAGACGTTGCGATTGCGAAGAAAACCTCTTAAGTTATCGGCCATACTATGTTCATAATAGTAACGGTAGTGGGTGTTTTAAATGTCATAGTGATGGTCTAGATCAGGGATTCCCAAACGTTTTAGATCATCAACTTATTTTTAATAGAATATTTGACCCTTCATAGAGCATTTCTCGATATCCTTGACCCCCTATCCATACCAGGTATGAACAAAAATAAATAAGTAAATAAATAAATCGGTAAACAGAAAATAAAATAAATAGACAATTAAGACTAATTGTATGTAAACCAAAAATCTGTATAAACAAGTTGTATCTTATTGTATTAATTTATATATTTTAATTTCTTATACAAATGTTTTGATCCGAAAGTTCAATCAACCTTTTGGGCAGTCTCGTCAAGCAACTTTACGCAACCTTGACATAGAGTATGTATATATGGTCCCATAATTCCCGACAGAGTCGTAGGGGTGCCGTATTGACATACGGCGTTTCTTGGCATTTTAAGCCTGACAGAGCCCATCCCTCTCCAGGCCTGAGTGCAGCAGATTTCTTCGAGAGAAAGATAGGAAGGGAGAGAGGAAATGAGAAAGAGATTTAGAGGAAGAATCTACCCCAGTACTAGACTGATACTTGTTTTATCGACCTCGAAAGAATGAAAGGCAAAGTTGACCTCGGTGGGATTTGAACTCAGAGAGCAGAGAGCTGGAACGAATACCATAAAATATTCTATCGGACATTCTAATGACTCTGCCAATTAGTCACCTATGACATAGAACATCCAGTTCAAATTACATTAGTAAAACAACATTTTTGAGACCTTCCCTACATAATACTCCATTCATAAAATTTCAGAATCAAACAAAACCTTACATTGTTGAGTGACAAGGAAGGAATCCTGTAGACATGAAGAGGTAAAAATGGGAAAACCGTGACCGGTAGGGTGGTGGCGGCTTATTGAACTGGTCGTTAACACCAGCTTTGGGTATCCTTGTTATAAATGCTGTTTACGATGGCAGTTGTGCTTGTAATGTTCTTGGAATTGTTTTCTGTCGGTTTCGACAATGAGTGTTCCAATTGCTCGAACAATAGAACAACCTACCAACGTGTAGTCTTAACGTAATTCACAGAGAGATTGAACGTGACGCATTTTGTATCCAAGGCTACTCCTTTGAATTACAGGTACAGTCCATCCGAAGGGCTTCCGAACAGTTTCCGTCTACTCAATGTCACTCATAAGGCATAGGTCGGCACAAGGTTGTGGAAAATGACGCTTGACTATGATGATAGAATCCGGTATCTAATGATTGCGAAGCGACTTCTTCATCATTCGGCTATACCGTATCTGGATTTTCTGATAGGATAGAATAGATACCCAGGCGTTTAATTTTTTAGCGTCGAAATAGTTGACCTCGGTCAGATACGAACTCAGAACATAAAGGGTCTGAATAAATAATGTTGTCCGCAACAAATATTGTATATCAACACAAGATGTTTACATCTGTCTATACGTTAGTGCTGCTTTGATAACAAACTGTATATTCTTTAGCACAGTATGGTTTATGTATCTTTCTCTATATCATACATACCAAGTATGCGCATATGCACACATACATACAGGATGTCCCCCCAAAATATATACACACTTTGATTACCTGTACAGGCGATATTGATTAGAATGCTGTTGAAGTATGAAATAGATAGAAATAAACACAGTAAAATGTGTGTTTAAAATTACGAGGGCTGAAAGACCACCTTGGTATGCCAAATATAATCTATGAAACAAACAGAAAATACAAGATAAAAAAATGAATTAAAATGTACAAACCGTGTGTTATTTAGTTACCTACTTTACCTTAGGTATTTGTCGCGTATAATCCTATCTCCTGCTGAGAAACCTTCGGATTATCTGTTACATTCACAAGTTTAAAGCCGAAAGAGATTGCTTCTGTAATCTGTCCAGGAGATTAATAGTTATTGAAACGGTCATACTAAGGTGGTCTTTCACCCCTCGTAATTTTAAACATATTTTACTGTGTTTATTTCTATATATATAAAATGCTCGGTTTTTATACTTAGTAGAGTGTGCCATACAAAGCAAGGTCACAATACTAACGCTCCCTGTATATTTTCCCATTATAAATGCCCCAATTAGTAAAATAAAACATATTTTGTATAAAATAAATTATTTTGAGCCTTGCCCATATCATGGTGATTATAGTGGAAAGTGTGATTATGTTGCATGAAATCATGAAAATGTGAAATCAAATATGACCATACAATAATTGTTTATTTTATTAATCCATTATATTTAGTAAACCAGCTTTGAATATAAAGGCGTACAAGGAAGAGACAAGTTCAGTTAAGTTAACTCCAGTCATATTTTTCAGAGTTTCTTTTTTGAAATCCGGGACCTTGCGACGATGAGCTTCGACTACTTGAAGAACACACTGCTTCTCCTCCTCATTCTTGGTGATGGCAACAAAATCAATTATCAACTTGACTGCTCTCTCCGCCAGATCGTTGACTACCTTGATATTGTGAACAACATCACAGGCATTTTGATATGACGCTTGTGATGACCAAGTTACAGGTGACAGTTCAAGCCAAGTATCGTCGAGACCAAGGAGATCGAACAGAAGCCTTGATTTCTTCCCAATTAGATGAGGCAGCTTCGTGGACGACTTCAACTCGGGAAATACTGGAGCACCACGGTCGAGAGGCCCAGACGTTTTCGTTTTGACAAGAGGTTGGGCTATTTGTTTCTTCTCGGACTCTTGGACCCGACTTGAAAACAGCGCTAGCGGAATGGCTTCCTCCGTCAGGTACCAAAGATGCCTGCTAAGAGCAATAGTGGCTGCCTGTGAGAGATCTCTATCAACCTTACTGTACTGTGTCAACTCCATGTAGAATTGAAGGTCACTGGATGGTGCATCAACACACTTGACTGCTGTTAGCCAGTATCGCACGTAGAACAGAGATTTGAACATACAGATCCGGCGCAACTTTTCCATTTTAGCTTGATCGTAATTGAGTCGCTCACCAAATGCATACATCTTTGCACTATAGATGATTGTGGACATCTACCGAGCATTATGATGTGCACCAGGAAACATCCAATGAATTCCACGAGGAGGGGTGACACCAAGCAGGATCAACATCAACTCGGCACATTCTCGGTAGTCGTCCCGTGGAAGAGAACTCATTTTCCCATCGTCGGATGTCAGCAAATCTTGGAGGAACTCAGACGCTTGAGTCTCCCGTCGACACTGTTCAATGTTTTAAAGTTGGTCTTGTCCGTGACTGACACCCAATCTTTTTTGAACTCCTTGGGGTGTCTGGACTGGACATTGCTCCGAATAGTTGTTGCCACACTGCACACAAGATACGCTCCATGACATGGTGCCGAAAAGCAAAATAAAACACCTTTTTGTTGAGCATCTCTTCTAGTTTCACGCAGGCACCATTTTTCCATCCAGAATTCGAAGCAGTTGTGTCGAAGACCAGGCCCACCACAGACCCATCAACATTCCAATCTTTAACAAGATCAAATGATGCTTTGGCTTGGGTGGTTCCAGTGCCATCAGGAATTATGGGAACACCGAGGAATTTACCTTCTCTGAAGTCCGGAGTTCCAGCAACTAGCACACCTAGTCTGTCGTGGTCACCGTGAATTATTTTGCCATCCCAATGCAAGGTAACAAAGTCTGGTACAGCAAATTGTTCCTTTATGTGTTCAGCCCCCACAGTTCTGATCTTCTTAGCTGCACGTCTGCTACTATTCTTGGAGAGAGTTGTGGCGTCTATGTCAATCCCACCCTCAGAAATAAACGATACCATAAATGCTGTTCTCTGGCCCAGTGTCAGGTTTAAACGATCAGCCATTAGAGAAATCTTTGGACTTTGAAATGGATTCTTTGGGAGTTCCAGCTGCATTTTTCGTTTCTCGTCTGACTTTGAGCTGTCTCTGGGTGGGTTTGAGGCCTGAAATTCAGGATCCTGTTCATCTTCAGTTTCATCATTGGTTGAACTTGAATCACTTAGTTCATTACGTGGAAGTTGTACTGCTACAGATGCTGACAAACGCTTTGTATGGTTCTCTGACGAGCCACAGGAACCTGATCACGCTTAAACTTTGAAGATACCTTTTTCTGATAACCCTTGTCTTCAGCACCCAGAGATACTTTTTTCTGGCAACTCAGGGCTTCGAGAAATGTAGCATCTTCCATATTTCTGTTCATTATTACGAAGACGGTCTTTCAAAATTTTCTTTTCAGCATCAGTATGAGCAATGTAGAAATACGAATCCAATTCAGAAATAAATAGTGCTTCCTTTTCTTTGTTTGACTTAGAACCTTTGTTTTTTTGTAAATTTCTGTATTCACTGTACATGTTCATAATTTTCAGTTTCACTTTGTCTTTTCGTTGAGTCGCCACACCAGCTTTTCCCCACTGACTAACTACTTCCATCACAAGCCTATCCGCAATAGCACCATTGAAGCTCACATGCTTTTCGTGTTTCATAGGACCATCTTTCAGGTAGAAGAAATATCTTAGAACATCCCTCTTTGTAGGTATTTTTTATATGAAAAGGATGTAACATATTGCCCCAGGAGCCATATTTCTCGATCATCACAACGGAGCGAGTAGCTACAACTAGGCCCACTGGTTTCCGCCATTATTCTGCCAATTTGCAACTTTTAGGCAAGACTTAAATTAGTATGAAATAATCAAAATTACATTATAAATTGATAATATACAAAATGGCATGAGAAAATGCATAGGGAGCAAAGAAAAAAAAAAACACTTTTGTGTAAAATGTGGGATTCTGGAACACCCCAATACTTAGAGCTTATTAATTGCAGAGTATTAATATGAGTGTTTAACTCTGCCTTTTAGTTGAAGTATGTATGCATTTTTTGGGAACACCCTATATATGCATTCACACACATACATACAAATTACACATACACATATACACATACGCACACATGCACACACACACACACATACGCACATACACATGATAAATGAAGATATTACAAATATATTACCTGCAAAAACAGATCCGTTCCAACGGTCGGAATAAATGTTTGGGGTGAACCACGACATGATCTTGTGACATAGGCTGCCACAACAAATATTACGGCTCCAGCAATCCCTACACCAATTGGTACCAGGACACTTATTAAATATTTCTTATCCTGAAAAAGTAAAGAGAGAAAATAATCACTTACGGTTGAGTTACGAAACGGTGAGAAATTTGAAATTTGAAAATGTAGTCGTCTCAACATAAATAACTATAATTGTCTCTACTTTTGGCACAAGGCCAGCAATTACCCAGTGTATTGCTGGTACTTTATTTTATAGACCACGAAAGGATGAAAGGCAAAGTTAACCTCGGCGGGATTTGAACTCAGTCCGTAAAGGGACGTAACTATGCTGGAAAGCATGGCGTCCGACTCTCTACCGATACTGCCAATCCACTGCTCTAAATAACTATAATAATAGTTGATCACCATAAATAATTTTCTCCGTCTGCTTGGGTATCTATCTGATATTTTAGGCTATTATATATAGTGACTAACTATTAACATAGTTTCTATCTTCGAGATATTCTCTACATGCTACACACACACACACACTCACATATACACACACTCACACACACACACACACTCACATATACACACACTCACACACACTCACATATACACACGCTCTCACACACACACACACATATATATAAAATGCATGTATATATACACACACGCACATATATATATACATACGTACACCCCCCAATATATATATATATATATATATATATATATATATATATATATATATATATATAGAATAAGGAAATATAAAGCAGTTTAGATGTTAAAGTCCTTTATTGATGAGGCTGTGATACATATTTCGATTACGACAGTGGCCACGCGATTCTGCGTAGTACCCAGTGCCATGATCTCATCAGACAGCTTCTTACATAATAAGGTTACAATGAGGAGGTAATTTAAAATTAAAGTGACGAGGGAATGGACATATACGATGTTCATCAAGCGAATGCCAGTTCCCCTGTATTTCCTTATTCTAAAATACTCCGTCATTCTTATGTGGAAAATGTGCGTTGAGTTCTCGATGTGGATTACATCAATATTTTACTGCATATATATATATATATATATACACACATATATATGTATATATATATATAAATATATATATAAGTATATACTTAAATATATAGAACACCAGAGTACTCGATACTTAGGGGAGTAGCTCAGCCGTAGGAGTCTAGACTCTTTTCCTATTACTTAAATATATATATATTTCGTATAATTTTATAATGTACATAGTAGCACAGTCTAACAGTTGTCGGAGATAACTCATTACAAGTTCTATTAAATATATATGAGGAAACAGCATAGGGTCCCTGTGTGTGTGTGTGTGTGTGTGTGTGTGTGTGTGTGTGTGTGTGTGTGTGTGTGTGTGTGTGTGTGTGTATCTGTGTGTATTTTGGCTCTGATTTACTAACCATAATATATTTTGCAAACGATGGAAACACAGCGGGTAGATTTTGGCGCAGTTACCGTAGATATAGTCAACTAGCTACTATTATTGCATAGTATAGTAAGTACTATGGCATAAGATTCGGGTAGATCTTTGGAAACGTTCCAACAATGAGACGTTGGTGTTTTGTTGTAAAGGTTGGGAGGGGATATATGTCTAACATAATTTTGGCTTATTTCCAAATAAACACAGTATATTTCTATGTGACTGACGTTAGTGTGTGATTGTTGGGGTGGTAGATGTAGATGTCGGGTAGATGTCTGGAACAATTTCAACAGTGCGCAGACGACAGCAGTTTTATTTAAACTGGTACGGGTTAGGTTTGGCTGTAGAGAGGTAGGTTAACATTTCTTATTGAAATTTGT
>OZ024741.1:366648275-366653275 GCA_964016885.1 Eledone cirrhosa | reverse complement strand
TTTGCGGGATCAGAGGACGGAGGATCAAGAGGATACCTGTGTCCACTCACGATTGCATGGGCGCCTTAATCCCTTATATAAAGCATGGTAATCGTATCAAGACTTCCTCGATTGAGAGTGACGACTGTAGTGGTTATACTCTTGAATATTAAGAGGCATAAAAAAAGGTGATAAATTTGGCAGATTTGTCAGGGCGTTGGGCATTTGATCTGGCTCTTTACGTTCTCAGTTCAAATTCTGCTGAGTTCATTTTTGCCTTTCATTCTTCCGGGTTGATAAAATCAAGTACCCGTCAGTTACTGGAGTCGATATAGTCGACTTCGCACACCTAAACAAATTACTGGCATTACTGATTTAGAAACTATACTAAGTGAAGTTAACACAGCATGGCCAAAGGCTTAAGGAGCTCGCTTCCCAATTATTATGTACCGGGTTCAATCTCACTGTGTGGTATCTTGAGCAAGTGTTATTTACAATAGTCCCGGATCAACCAATACATTATGAGTGAAATTGAGTAAACGGAAACTGTTTCGAAGCCCGTCAGATTTACTATACCTGTAATTCACGCTGAATCTTCCTGTGAATTATCTTATGAGTACATGTGTCCACTGATGGAACAACTAGAACCCTGTTACCCGTTGTCTTGAAAGTAGTGTTCACAAAGATAAGCAGGGTTATCTATGTATGGGCATCATATCATATCTCATTTGTAATTATTAGTGACTGAAAATAAACATCAAGTGATTCATGCACAAATCGATTAGAACTTGCAGATAATACACCCTAGTGTGAAATCAATGACTTATATATGTTTATGAGTGCGTTTATAGATTTATTTTTGCAACTGTGTATTAGTAAATTTATATAATATCAATATTATGTATGTTATGTTTGCATAAAGGCAAATTCTTCATAGGTTTATTCAGAAATAGAAGCAATGGGGGGGGGGGGCATAAACCCTTCTTATGTGCCCTACTGTGCTATGCATGTAACAGGCTACGAATTGACAAACTCGTTATGGAATACCTTACTGTATTCATTCCGTATTTCTGCGCTTTTAGTTCAAATTCTACTGAGGTCAAATTTGCTTTTCAATATTTCGTGATCGATAAATAAAATACTAGTCCTGTATTGTGACTGATTATTCCTTTATCTCTGTAATCTCTTTTTCTCAATCCTGCGTTTTCTCAATCTCTAGAAGACCTGAATAAAGAAATAATGCTTCAATTGGTCTTTCCATTGATAGTCATATCTGTTGACAGAAGGAAGCGGGATTGGAACTCAGAATGCACAGAGCCATATTAGATATAACAAGGCATTTTCGAATCATTAATAAATTCCGACAATCCACCAACCCCGAACCAGAACTATATTTATCAACATCTGAAGAATAAAGAGTAAAGTTGACTATTGCAGGATTTGAACTAAAATCGCTGGAAGCCAGAACGAACCCAAAGAATTTAATTCGATGCTTTAACGATTCTGTCAATTCACCGCCTTCTTCCAAATGTGAGGAAGAAACTACAATTCATTGCTGCAACAAGAGGTAGGGCATCAATATATTGAGATATTCCTTAGAAAAAAGACTAAACCGATCCCAGTACTTCAGTGGTACTTTATATTATAGATGCGAAAAGATTAAATGCACAGTTGACCACGGCGAGATTTGAACTCAGCGTGCAGTGTGCTGGAACAAATACCAAGGGATTTATCCCGACACACAACAACTCTGCTCATTCACCGTCTACACACACACACACACACACACACACACACACACACACACACACACACACACACACACACACACATATATTATGTATGTATATATATATATATATATATATATATATATATATATATATATATATATATATATATATATATATATATATAAACTATAATAAAGTAAGAAGCGCGGGATTGCATACGGTTTATAATTTTTTATCCCCTTAGTAAAATAAGTTGGATTACTTTGAATAAATAATGAATGAATATTACATAATTTATCTACTAAGTTTAGTGGCTGTTCATTAAATATATTTTATTATTTATTTAAAGATTCACTTCTTTAAAATTTTCAAATGTCAACACTTCCGGTGGCGATCGCTTAAATCAATACTCATATATTTCCGTCATTAATTTTCTCCTAATGCAGTTTATATATATCTTCTTTTTTTTAATGTATCATGGATAACATTACTGATTAAATAAGACAGTGTAACACAGTCTTCGTTCAATTTCTGTGCATATTGTGAATTACGATTTTATTTGACGTATCATATCTACAAGCATATATATTTGCGTATATTATAAATATACACACTACACATTCTAGCAGAAAACCACCCTAAGGGTGGTTTTTCTAATAGTATATATAACGAAGGAAGTGTGGTAAGGAATCAGATGGACCATAACGCACCAGAGTACTCAATACTTAGGGTAGTAGAAGGGGTGTATATATTTGGATTCATCTCGAAAGGTCTTTTTTCTACGCGCTCATATATTCACCCAGCTTATGCTGACAGAATAACTATGTAGCTTGTGCCCTTCCTATCTACGGTTAGCTTTCCTCTTTGTTGTTACTTGTCTCACTCGCTTTACGCGTTTTAATTGTCCTAATAACTTAATTTAGTTATTATTGCACCAACGTGAGGTATATGATTTTTAATGCGATGAAATACCCATGATCGTTTGGTAAATCACTGATGAGGGACTCATTTTATAACATGTTATCCATGTGCAACCTGTAGTATTCTTCTCCCCATTTTTTCATATATATATATATATATATATAGATATCTACATATCTATGTATATCTTTGTATATATATATATATGTATATGTATAGGCTATAATTTATGATACAGTATGAAAACAATAAATATTTTCGAAGGAAAAACATTTTATTATACAACGACAATTACTCAACAACACTACATGAACAGTAACAAGTTAAACACAAACAGTTCTCAATAATTGTGAGTTTCCATTTACCTACAGGACAACTGCTATCTGTGGAGGCATCGATTCAGTGAGTTTACAAGTCACTTCTGTCGGTGCAACAAACCAATCTAATGGCTTCAATCAATGCTTCTATGTTGTATTCTTTCTAGCCTTATGTTAATTGAGAATGCCATGCTATGCCAAGCTATGTCTGTTAGAGCGTTGCCACGCTGTCGTTACATACAGTCAGTGTATCCTGGACATTTAAACTTGGCGGAGCTCTCCCTCTTCAACAGGGTCTGGGAATAGCCCGTTACTTCCCGAGAGATAGAGAGAGAGAGAGAGGGAGATAGAGATAGAGAGAGGGGGAGAGATAGAGATAGATAGTTAGATAGATAGATAGATAGAGAGAGAGAGAGAAGGGGAGAGAGGGTGATATATATATATATATATATATATATATATATATATATATATATATATATATATAGAGAGAGAGAGAGAGAGAGAGAGAATTGACTCCTGTACTGTACAGAGATAATCTAATTATCGACATTGAAACGATGAAATGTAATTTTTGATATCTGAGAGAATTAAACTAGGAGCAGAGTGAGCCGAAACTAATACTGTAAAACATTGCATACGGTGTTCTAATGACTGCCACTTCATCGCCTTCTCTCAAAATACTCTAGCAATTTCATATTAAGTTATAATATCTGAGCTGTTTCAAGGCCATGGTTCAACAATTTAAACCCCTTCTTGAAGAATCAATTGCTTGGGAGTATATGTCTGGTGTACAAGAGCACCACTATGCGGAAAATAATTGTACTCTTTCATTTGAGAGTAATCTATTCTTTAAAATTTCGGATACACGTGGCTTCCTTAATATTAGCTATTGTAAGCTTAATCCATAAACCACATATTCCAGTACCAGGTATTTCCTCTCCGTATCTTCTCTAGGGAGGTATGTGTATTTCTGGTTGCAGCAAACATACTTAATCGTGTCGACCAGCCAACGTCTTTTGCTACAGCCACCGAGCAGAGGAAGACTGGCTGCCATTCCCGACCAAAAAAAGGCGGCGGAGTGATCTTCACGAAGGACTCGGTCGATAGTTGGAGTCGTCCTACACGCGATAATATCTGTTAGACATAAGTCAGTAATGTATGGGCACTAGACGAGTCCGAGCAAGACGATTTCGTCGCTCTGCGCGCATCTCGAACAAGTCCGTCTGACTACACTTCCATACCTGTAAAATTTATATCGAACCGGTGGTGTCCCCCTGGGTAGCACTGCCAAGCCAGAGATTTCTGGAAGTCCTCCAGTATAGACTATTTAGTTTGATTTCGTCGACGCCGAGAGCCTCTCCGAGAACATCATCACCCCCACCACTGGTCCTCTATAGAACTCTGACTCACGGTCCGACTGGTAGATGGCAGTGACCACCCGGCAACATTCCAGATGCCAAGCGCCCAGTCTCGGTCTTCGCTCTCACTTCCACACGAAGTTGAAGAGCAGGTACTCAAATTTGGTGAGGCGTAAAAGGGGGCAAGGCACAACAGCCAAGGGGAAATAGATGATGGGCCCGACGCACGCGTTCTAGAACGTGATTGTTAAGTTTAGAAAAGATTTTGTGATATTCGGTTTAACATGAAGCAAAAAGAAGAGTCTGGCATATATGATATTGTATTGCTATTGTCAGTTAATTGGGCCAGGATCAAGGACTTGCGTGAATGGCTAATTTTATCCTTGAACCCACTAGCTGGCAATGCATTATTTTAATTATTAGATTTAATTATTTGAAGACAGATTTGCGATCCTTCTGTTATTATTAATTATAAATTAAATAAATGCTATGAGTAGTTGGCTTGATCCTGTGGAGCATGGGGTAAAATGTTTGAGAAACATTGGGTTGGGGTATTGGATTTATATTCATAATGTTGTGGGTTCATTTCCTGGACCGAGCGGCGTGTTATTTTCTGAAGCAAGATGCTTCATTTCACATTGCTTTTCCTGATAAGGCTGGGTCTCCTGTCATTAAAACACTAGAAGAAC
>OZ024741.1:366623275-366643275 GCA_964016885.1 Eledone cirrhosa | reverse complement strand
ACCGAAGGGAAAACTTTCGCCCACTCTATTAAAAATAGCAACAAACTGAACCTAAAACTGATTAGGGTCCCTATACAAACTTATAGGTCCCTAAAAGAAACATTTGAGAAGGATGTGGGGAATTCCTGCGTGAAACCACTCAACCGCGTCCTTCTCAAATGTTTCCCCACCCCAGACACCCCCATCCCACCAGACCCCACCCCACCAAACATCTCCGTCCCCACCCCGCCGGAAACCACCACCCATCCAGACAACCCCTCCAACACCCCCATGGAAATCGTGCGGCCTGGTCCCCAGGAGACGAAGGGTGAGTGATCTCTTTTCCTCTTTTAACTTTTCAGCACCAACATGGCCAATATAAGAGTTGGATGTGTGAACGTACGCGGCCTGGGGATGCCCTGGAAACACGGCAAACTCTTAAACGATCTCAGGTCGCACAGTATGGATGTGGTAGCCATTTGCGAGTCCAGGATCCACGGCGAGCGACAGCTGGCCCCCACCTTCGATGACTTTGAGATCTACGCATCTCTCTGTCAACCGGGGGGGGGGGGGGCGGGGGCGGAGTTGCCGTTTTGCTGCGGAAACACCTGGGCCTCGTAACACAGACGGTACATCTGGACCCGGAGGGTCGACTGGTGGTCCTAGACGTTGACGGTAGTGAAGGTGGAGCCTTCAGGCTGGTGGCCGCATATGCCCCATCCGGGACACCGCGGCCAGACTTCTTCAAACGTCTAGAGACTTTTCTGGGAACGTCCCGCTCCTTGCTTTTAGTGGGGGACTGGAATGGAATCCTAGATGCACGTTGGGACTATGTGGGAGCATGTCCCGATAAAGGGGGGTGTAACAGCCTCAAACAGTTAATCAACCGATTTGACCTGGCCGATAGATATCGACTAGATTTTCCGACTGCGCCACTGTGGACGTGGAGTAATCGTAGCGGAACATCTAGATTGTACCTAGATAGGGTTCTAGTTAGAAATAAGGATAGGGACATGTTAAGCTGTCCACAAATGTTCATAGTTGCCTATTCAGATCACAAACTAGTGACCTGCATGGCCAACCTTGATAGAACCCATAGACAAGGACCCGGCTACTGGAAGCTGAACTTGTCGTTACCGACAAGCAAAGCCTACAGTAGACGGATTAGCACTTTAGTTAAACAGCACTTGACAGGGACCATTGTCAACAACAGTTGGTGGTACTCTCTCAAGAGGGCAGTTAGATTAGACTCGATAGTTTTTAGTAAAGAATTAGCGTTAGATAGAAATAGAACCGAGAAGGAACTGGTAGATAAAGTAGAAGAGGCCATTAGAAAAGGCAACGTGGCCAGCGTGCTAGCAACGAGAACGGCCTTGGACCAGTTCTTCGACGCAAAGCACGAGGGCTGCGTTGTCAGAAGCAAAATACGTGCTCTGGGAAACGAGGGAGTCAAAGCTGTTAGCTGGGCCTGAGTGACGGAGGCAAAAAGTGGCAACAAGTCCACGATTCGGTCTTTGAAGGACCAAAACGGACGCGTGATACGTGAGCCGAAGCAGATGTGTGCGGCTCTTCAGCGGTACTTTGGTCAGCTGTTCGGGGGAGGGGGGGGGGGGGGCGGCGCGCCGGGAGAGGCTATGGATTTCGGTCCATACCTCGATGGCCTACCGCGACTCTCGGAGAGCGAGGCAAAGTTCTGCGAAAAGCCGATTTCAGCCACTGAGATAGGGGATGCGCTGAGCCAATGCGGCAAACGCAAATCTCCAGGTCTCGACGGTCTACCCTACGAATTTTACGTAGCAATGCCGGACTTATTCTCCGGTCTCCTGGAAGCGGTCTACTGCAACTGGCAACAGAACGGGAGAATTCCCAGTTCTGTAACCGAGGGCGTGGTCACACTAATCAGGAAGGACGAGAATAAGGGGGATGACAGGCAACTTCCGACCCATAACTCTGCTAAACACAGAGTTACAGATTTTGGCCAAGGTGTTGGCAAAGAGGCTGGCGCTTGTCGTCGAGAACCTGGTGGGAGAAGCGCAGACATGCGCAATCCCGACCAGGTCCATACACGACAACCTCCACCTCATGCGATACATCATAGAGAGGGTAGGGTATAAATCCGGCTTCGGTGGGGCCCTGATCAACTTGGATCAGTCTAAGGCTTTCGATAGGGTTGACCATCGTTACCTGGATGCGGTGCTCGAGGCGGCAGGCTTCGGACCCGTGTTCAGGGGCTGGATTGCTGCAATGCACAACAGCAACATCTGCTCAAGGGTCAAGGTGAACGGCTACCTCTCGGAGCCGTTCCATATTACGCGATCCATTCGACAGGGATGCCCTCTCTCCTCCCTTCTGTACGTACTGACTCTCGAGCCACTACTGCGGAAGCTGGAGCTATTGCAGGGCATCACTCTGGAACCGGGACTGCGGAAAGCGGCGCGGCCTACGCCGACGACGTGACAGTAATGGTGTCGAGCGCCTCGCAAATCGAGGAAGTCGGCACCTTACTGAAGGAATACGAAAGTCTCACAGGAGCGAAGCTGAATCGGGACAAGTCCATCGGTTTGCAACTCGGATCGTGGAGAGGCAGACCGATGCCTTCCGATGGCGTCGTCGGACGCTGGACGGAAGGACCGGTAAAGCTGCTCGGGGTCTGGTTTGGTCCGGACCTCCAGGTGGAAAAGAACTGGAACGAAGTGACGGCCAAGGTCTTTGCACTCACCCAGAAGTGGGCCGAGTGCAAACTATCCTTGAAAGGTCGAGCGGAGGTGGCGAACACTTTTATAGCGTCCGCCATCTACTACCGCTCTTCCGATTCCTCTGGAAGAGGCGGGCTCCTTTGGTGAGAAGATCCATCTGCTGCCAACACCCTTCTAACGGAGGGCTGGGGATGCCGTGGTTGACGATGCGCAAACACGCGCTCAGGCTGCGGCATCTCTACGTATTCCTCACTGGACAACCGGTGTGGGCCCCGTTCGTGAGGCGAGCCTTCCCACGACTCGTCTCGCTGACCGAGCTGCAGTCCTGGGCCAAGCAAAGACCGAGGAAAATGGGCGACTGGCACATCGAATGTGCTCAGGCGCTCACAGTCCTCTGGCAAACGGACCCGGCGATCAGTGGAGACTCCATATATATACATATGTATGTATATACGGTATGTATGAATATACATATGTATGTATATAAGTATGTATGTATGTATATATATATATATATATATATATATATATATATATATATATATATATATATATATATATATATATATATATATATATATATATATATATATATATATATATATATATATATTCTTATAGAATCTATACCACTGGTATAGAATATAATAGAATATAAAGCCATTGTTAAAGAATGTATTAGAATGTAAAACTGTGTTATAGAATATAGAATGGAAAGACTGTGCTGTAGAATACAATAGAATGTTATATACTGTAGCGTTAATACAACTCATTTTGCTTCGCTGAAAACTTGTTTAACAGTTTTCTGTTATATCTATATAAAAAAAACCCAGATTTTATTTATCGAGGTAGCCTTCGTATAACCGGATAACCGAATAACCGGATAACCGAATAACTGCTTCAAACCAAAATCCAATAACCAGCGGAGTGCAATTTATCTAAAATCTCTATGAATGGTTAAAATATACGATGTTGGAAAATAGATATTTTATGAGACGGATGAAATTCAAAGATACCATCAAAATCTACAATGCCCCAGTTATTCCCGAAATAATAATAGGTTTTAATCTTTGCATAAGTCGACTAATTCTAGCGGGTGGCGAATCGCTTATATAGACACCATTACTTGACTTGTTCTTAGTTTTATCGACCACGGAAGGATGAAAGGTAAAATTGACCTCGGCGGAATTTAAACTCATAAAGTTAAGCGTCAGAACAAATACTGCAAAGCATTTCTTCCGACGCCCTAATGATTCTATCAATCACCATCCTCTCCAAATAATGGTTTTAAATTTAGGCACAAGGTCAACGATTTTGAAGGAAGGAAAAGTCAATTAAATAGACTCTAGTGCATTACTGGGGGTTTATTTTATCGACTCCGTAAGGACGAAAGGCAAAGCTAGCTTCGGCGGGATTTGAACTCGGAAGGACGTAACGTTATGCCGCGAAGCATGTTATCCGACGATGCCCAACCGATACTGCTATTCCACCACTCTTCTCCAAATAATGGTTTCTGATTTAGGCACAAGGCCATCAATTTTGTGGGAGGGGAAAATCGATTATATCAACCCCAGTGCTTGACTGGTACTTTATTTTATCGATCCCATAAGGATGAAAGGCAAAGCTAATCTTGGCGGGATTTGAACTCAGAACGTAAAGAAGTTTTTATGGGGTAGGCGTATGTTTAAATGGTTGAATATACAAAATACATCTTGTTGCTATCCTCTAAATAATCCAGGCATTCATGAAACTGTTGACGGAAAATATTCATGAATCTTCATTTGAGAATGTCGATGGGAAGCTTCAAGCAGGGAATTTGAAAATAGATGCTGCTGGTATGAATGAATGAATTACATTTACCAATATGAGTTGTTGACCTTCGCTATATTGTTGTTTTACTGTATTCACATATAGGTTTCTTAAGTTTTTGTAGTGTCCCTTTTCTAGCAGTTAAAAAGAAACTGAAATGCATTTCAACTAAAAGAGAGTGATAGCTGTTTCACATCACTGTAGAATTTCTTTGTAGACACAGTTGTCAGCAAACAGACCCATTTAATTTAATATTTTTATATTTTCCTTTTTTTGTAACTCGTGATAATGCAACATACATCTGACCATGTGAGAAGAATTGTGTTGGTAGATATACACCTATCTTTTCAAATGTCTGCCTTGTGCCTTGTTGCATGTAAGGGCAAAGGCTGGTTTGACAGGAAATTGCTTGCGAGTAAAGGTGAAAGGGAACTCAAGCTCTTGAGATACATGTGGTATCCTTAGGATTAGCAACCTTGTTCCAGCATTGGGACCCAATGCCACTTCAGCTTCAATTACATGATTGTAAACTGATGATGATGTAGCGTGTACCATTGCAATGCCCGTTTAGAGGATTCATATTTCTCAGAAACATGATGCAATTGCCTTTCTTCAGTTTAAGTATGTGTGTTGGGAAGCCTGATGGGTAAGTTTGTTGATGAACTCAATTGGATATTGCAGTTCGTTATCTACTGTATCAGAGCTTCTGTAGATTATTTCATGACCAGGGAACTTGTTGACCATGAACTTATTCACCAATCTTGCTGGATCATTTGTTGGAGTGATAATGGATCTATTTGCAAGCCATAGTGGGTTTGTGTATTTCCTGGAAGATTTGTATACACAAAATCACACAGTCCAGACACATTACCATATTCCAGACAAAGTTCATTTGGCAGAAGAATTGTGAATGCACCTTCAGCTGGAACAGTTGGAATGTTACCATTTCCCACATCAAGAAGGTAGTTTGCAAACTGTCTCTCATCAGAATCCTTTGCATTAATTAACCGTTGATTGGTTGTTATTTCTATGGTTTCCACATAGTCCCAGAGATAGGATCTCTTGATGGTTGCCTCAACTATTTCTGGTCTAGTACCATGACGTACAACTGGAAGAATTTGCTTCCAGTCACCTGCGAGTAATACTGTTAGACCACCAAATGGCTTTTTGCAATCTCGAACATCTTTGAAGCTCCTGGCAAGGCATTCAAAGATATGCTTATGTCCCCTACCTATCTCATCAATGATTAGCAGGTCAGCTTGCTGCATAAGATTACCTGTGTCATCCCTCTTTGTGAAGAAGCAAGTTGATTCAGCAGTCACATTGAGAGGAATCTTGCACTTGGAATGAAGGGTTCTACCTTTGTAGAAAGTGGCTGCTATTCCAGATATGGCAGTGACAAGTGCAATTTTATTTTTAGATCGGAGGTAATCCAATAGGATGTTTATGACATAGGTCTTTCCTGTACCTGCACTTGCATTCAAGCAGAAAATTCTGTCTTCATTTTCATTTACAGAGGTGATTACTTTGTGAAAAATAACCAGTTGCTCAGGATTCAATGTTGGCAGAAGTTCATTTAGGTTTGCTTGCAGTTGGTGTGTATTGAAATCAGTTTCTGCCATAAGAACCCTGTTGATTTCTGGTATGGCAACAATAGTTAGGTCTGGTCGAAGAAGTCCATAGTTGGCATCAATGTCCAAGCCATCATGTTGAAGTCTTTGTTGAATCTTCTGTAGAAGAATCTGCACGGTTTGCATGGACATGACTTGCTCATGACGTCCTTGCATGATATCCTCTGCAAGACAATTCTTCCATTTCTCCCAGAACTGCAGAGGGTCATTTGGCATGCAGTACAATAAAATGGTGCAAAAGATCTCTCGCAGTTGAGGACCAATCGTAATGGATGAGGCCTCTTCCATAGCTTTGTCTTTTTCTCCATCTTCATCTAACAGACCAAGTTTCCTGCATGCTTCTTGGAATGTTGGAAATTCAACTCCTTCAATTGTCCTCAAATCTTTGTATGAAGTTGACCCAACCTTGTGATGTAGGATCATTCTGAGGTAATATAATTCAGATTGATGTCTACTGAAAGATACTGTTGGAATACGTCCAAGAGATTCACTCATAAATTGTTGATGACCATCCAGATGTCCCTTTTTTCTTCTTTGCCACTTTTTGTTTGTCCACGTGAAATATTTAGGAATATCAATAAACAATATGTTTTGTGCCAGTGGGTATCTAATATTCAGTTGAAAATATTCCGTCAACTTAGTCATTGGCTGTCCTCTAGAAACAACACTTTCTTCCTGCCCTCGCTCATACACGACCATTTGTTCCCCAGGTAAATGACAAGGCAACTTTTCAACTGGCGGTTTTCAATGATGTAATGGAAATTTATAGATTCTCCAGAATGCTTCACTGGCTGAGATGTACCGTGCATTGATATAGGTCTCAATCTCATTTTGGGCATGGGCACAATTTCCTTGATCATCCTTAATAGTAAAAGTGATCTTGTCTGATCCTTTTGTGATGTACTTATATAAGTACTTAACAGTCTTGACAGTGTGGACAACCTCACAACTGATGTGGCACTGATATCTCAATGAGAGGAAAGGGTTGTATGGAATAACCCAACGATTATCAACAGTAAATTATTGACCTTTAAGTTGGATTGTATGGGTGTGATCACCATGCTGTCTATCTCTTCTTCTATACTCTGGAAAGGAATTTTCGGCAACAAATGTGGTTTGTCTGAATACCTTGGGATAACCTTTTGAGCAATGGCGTTGTTGACCTAGCCCTTCCATACATGGGCACATCATATTAGCTTGTCCACATGGGCCATGAATGTTGCAGGATGTGATGATCTTATGCAGAATTGGATTGGTCTCTTTATCAGGAATCTCACAGTACACTACCTGATCAATGGCATCAGCAGTTTTGGGCTTGCTATTTTCAGCCATTATCAGCAGAATATGAGCATGAGTGAGGCCTCGTTTCTGCCACTCTATTGTAGCAGCAACCTTTCCTAGGACATTTCTTTTCAGTATGTCATCCATGAGGCTGTCATACTTGATCTTGAAGACTCTTGCACAAATATCAGGACGGTCTCTAGGTTCTTCACCAGGGTGCAAACTATTTTTTATTTCATCCCAGTTAGGGTTAGTTATTACCGTGATGAAATAAGATGGCTTTCCCATGTGTCGAATCACTGTCATCGAATTCTGAAAGCACTCACTATAGAAGCGAGGGGAACCATAGATTGAAGGAGGAAGAACAATTCTCCGGCTTGCATTTACTGAATCTTCTTCAGCCACAGCATCATACAAACCCTCATACTTTTCAGCTCGAATCGTGGTTTGATTGTTGCAGACCCATTTGAGGCGACAATGTTCTATTTTTGCCTGGGTATCTACAGCATATTGCAGCATCAGCCGCCTGTTCTTCATGATAATGTTACAGTCACCTTGCCTAACCTGAAACCGATATCAGTTGAAATCAGTGGGTGTGAGTGTGTGGTTGTTGTCAATCCTTTTCAAACCAACCTGAAACCCAGCATTCCCCCAAGGAAACAGCAGCACATAATGCAGAGGATCATAAGAACAGTGCAACTGACGAATCCTCTGAAGACCACCATCTCTTTTATGAATGATGACATCCAAAAGTCCTAATGCTGTATCAGGTTGAATAACAGCAATCTCAGATGCCATGGGAAGATATGTGCAACAATGAAAATCAGTGGGTTTTACTTTGCCAGCATATAGGACAATATTCACATTTTCAGAGACTGACATTTCAATGACTGCCTTGAGGCTTCTTGTAATGCAAGTCTTATTGCAGGTCCTGCAGGACAGCAGCATCTAAATTAGCATGATGCAAGCGATTCTGAAGCTCATGATCTGTATCATAGAAGTAAAGTTGCGCAAATTTGGGTGAAGAATCACTTGGAAGTAGTGATCCAATAATATGACAAATCTTACCTTGGATCTTAAATGTGGGACTAAATCATGGTGCTTTAACCTCTTTGCAACCAATTGAAGCTAAAGCAAGCACATTGTTATATGTACGTATCTTATGGAGAAAAGACTTTTCTGTTTGAGTGATATCGAAATATTTCAGTATATTTGGTGGAGGAGGAGGAAGTTGAGGGAGTTTCACTTTTCCCTGGAAGAAGCACAGAGATTTGGGTTCATGTGGCCAGTGATAAGCTTTGCAGTGCTGACAAACAGAGGCAAAGAGACTCCTTGCATTATGTTGTGGCATTATGGAAAGAACAGTTTGCTCTTGGAAAGGTTCATCTGTAGGATTCTTTGCCAAACCTTCAATTGACCTGTTCCTTCCTCTCTGAACGTTTGGTGTATTTTTTGTAAGTTGTTGTTGGTGTGTTAACTGAATTACATTTGTAGAAATTTGTTGGGATGTTGTAGAGCGATTATTGTTTGATTGATTTGCCCTCATCTCTCTTTGTCGTTGTGCGTCTGCTGCCATGCATTGGGATTTAGATGAGAAATGTTTTCTGCATCCCATATTCACTCTCTGTAATGTATGTATAAATATATGTTATCTCTACGGTGAAATCTTAGAAATAAATATATGTTAAAACAAAAAAATAAATATATATATACGAGGTGTGTCAGAGAAGTTCCAGGACTGATATCACAAAAGATTTATTTCAAACCCAAACTACACACTGAGAGTTGTCTCCTTCAAAGTAATCCCCCTGGAGTATGTAACTGTAATCTTAGCTCTCTGCAGCGATCAAACTTTTTTCTTCATAATTTTATATACATGTCCTCTGGTTCAGGTCGTCAAGCAATGAGCACAGAGCAACGAAAAAACTTGAAATCTCCGTCAGAAGCACTGGGATTGCTGCAGCAAGTGTATGGAGATGAGACGATGTCACGCCCACGTGTTTTTGAGTGGTGCAAGATGACCCCAGGAGCGGAAGGCCCTCAACAACCAGGACTGAGGTCAAAGTTGAACGCGTCAGGCAGATGGTGCGTAGCGATCGTCGGCTGACTGTTCGACTGATGGCAAATGAGCTGGGCATGAATCGGGACAGCGTCTGGAAGATTCTCACTAAAGATTTGTACATGCGGAAAGTCTGCGCGAAGTTGGTGCCAAAACTGCTGAACGATGACCAGAAGGGTCGACGCATGCAAGTGTGCCAGGACATCCTCGAGCGTCTTGAAATCGAACCAGACTTGCTAGGGGCAGTCACCACCGGTGATGAGTCATGGATCTTCGAGTACGACCCTGAGGGGACCCGTTTTGAAGACGTGGACGACATCAAAAAGGCCGTGCCGACGGAACTGCGGAGGATCCCGGAAGAATCCTTCCAGGAGTGCATGCAAGCGTGGCAGAAAAGGATGGAAAAGTGCATTGGACTCCAGGAGGATTACTTTGAAGGAGAAAACTCTTAGTGTGAAGTTTGGGTTTGAAATAAATCTTTTGTGACATCAGTCCTGGAACTTTTCTGACACACCTCGTATATATATATAGCTGACACGGAGAAAAGAAATCTTTGAAATAACTGTATAAAATCAAAGAACAACATACACGCACACGCTCACACATCAGCGTGTTGAAAAAAATCAAAATCGCTTCATCTTTCTCTTTCACCATCTCTCTCTCTATATATATAGTGTAGATATACCGGAAGTATTGAAATTTGAATCTTTTAAAAGAAGTGAATCTTGAATATTTTAAATATATGTTTAATCATGTGTTACGAAATTTAGTAGATAAATTTTGTAATATTCATTTATTATTTATTCAAAGTAATCCAACTTATTTTACAAACGGGATAAAAAAATAATATTCTGGACGCAGTCCCGCGCTCCTTACTTTATTATAGTTTAGATTTTTCTATATTTCAGTCTATACACACTCACACGCACACATACACACGCGCGCGCGAGCGCTCGTTCTTTTGTTACAAATTAGGGAAAAGTATTCAATGTTTAGTATAAAATATAATTAGATTTAGTCAACTGATAAATACACACATACATATACTCATGTGTGAGTGTGTGTATATATGTACATTCCTAAATATGCTTATGTATAAACTTATGGCGTTATGCGAGCGCGTGTAAGCGCAGCTATGATAATACGTACATACAAATATATATAATTTACTTCAACGCGTAGAAAATTTGTTGTATCGTATGTGAAATATCTAAAATGGGCAACAACACCTGATGAGTGTAAACAAGTTCATTAGCCTGTGTTTGATGCTGAACGCTCAATGTCTAGAATTTGTCTAGAAAATTCAACCTGTCTGATTTCGCCGGTATATTGTTAAACTTTTCTTCCTTAAAGTATTCTACTTCTAAAAATGCACTTCCTCTAATTCTTAACACATTGAACCGCATGAAACCATCTTAATAAAACATTCTTGAAAAGTATAAAACGGCACTATGGCTATAACAGGTTAAAAATTCTTTACTCTTATGTTGCAAATTTTCACAACAAACTGTCCACTAACAAATACACTATAAACATTTGGAGCAACAAACCACATGAAATCGCATAAGCAAATCAATCTTGAAAAGTACAAAACTGCACTACGACTATTTCACATTAAAATTGAAATCTTTACTCTAACTCTGCAACTGTTCATAATGATCTGTTCATTAGTAAAAATACTATAAACATTTGAATTAACAAACCTGTTTCTAGATATTTTCTAGTAAATCATTATTGGGTGTTAAGAGATAAGCAGCGCTATATACTTGACTTGTTTCGAATCGATTTCTTTTGCCTAATTCGCTTAACGAATCAACCACATACTTTTGTCAGTTTTGGCAAAATTACACTCTATTATTAGAACCGGCAGAAACACATTATTCCCTCAATTTTCAATATATTAACACCCATGTGATTCATTTCTGAAGAAAATTACAAATCATTTTCGCAATTTTTATTCTATGTGTGTTTTCCTTTTTGTTATATAAAATATATGTGAACTCAGTGATAATCATAGACATGCACACACATAGAGACGCCAGCAAGCACACACATGAGCATATATATACACACACATACACACACACACACCTACACACACAAACAAACAAACACACAGACCCCCCCCCATATATATATATATATATGATGGAGCCTCCTATCGAAAACGACGTGTGTGTGTTCAACAAAAGAAGACAAAGCAAAAGCAGTTGCTAGGCAAGAACCGGGTTAGAGCAGGCATGTCAAACTGAGGGTGCCCCGAGGGCCACATGGGTCACATATGTGTTGTCTGAAGGCCACACAGGACAACTAATTGCACACATTACAACACATGTTTTGTTCGAGCTGTAAAAATCTTTGTGCGGACAGCAGGTGTGTTTGTAAATGGCCACACGCAGCACAAGGCCAGCAATTTTGGGGGAGGGGAAGTCGATTAAATCGACCCCAGTGTGTGACCGGTACTTTATTTTATCGATCCCGTAAAGATGTAAGGCAAAGTTAAGCTCGGCGGGATTTGAACTCAGATCATAAAGGGCCGTAACTCTATGTTGCAAAGCATGACGTCCGACCCTCTACCGATACTGCCAATCCATCGCCCTTTCCCAGCTATTAATATTCATATTCAGACATTTAAAACTGTCCCTAAGATTGTTTTATAGTGACGTAGTGGTCCTCTTACATTTCTACGAGAGTTTTTGAGTTGACCAAATAAGACTTGCTTTCGGATACTATCATTCATTCTCAAATCGTGATTTTCGATTTAGGCACAAGCCCAGCAAATTTTGGGGAGAGAAAAGTCAGTTAAATCGTCCCCAGTGCATGACTGGTACTTTACTTTATCGACCCCGTAAGGATGAAAGGCAAAGGTAACCTCGGCGGGATTTGAACTCAGAACGTAAAGGGCCATGATTCTATACTGCAAAGCATGGTGTCTGACGCTCTACCGATACTGCCAATCCACCGAACAATAATGATAATAATTCTTACTAAATACTAAACTTGTCTAAATGTTCTTTGCTTTAGCAAAGAAGAGATTACTCAGTACATTTTATTCGGATAACACACACACACACACACACACACACACACACACACACACACACACACACACACACACATACACTAGTTATAGAAATGAAAGAGAAAGGAGAAGAATATAGAAGTTAGTTTTCTTTTCCCTTACAAACTCTAAGGAATGTCACGAGGAAAGGAAATTTCCTACTACACACACACACACATATATAGATAAAGATATATATTAACATGCACACTTACACACACTACTATATGTATGTGTGTCAGCATGAATCTATCCATATATCTATCTATCTATCTATATATCTAACTAATTTATTTATCCCCCCCCCTCTCTCTCTCTCTCTACGCACACATATATATATATATATAAGTTATTCAAGGTTGAATCGGAGGTAACCACAGTAAGTAAGGTACTCAATACATACCAGAGTATAAATAGAAGCTCTTCCATATTAAAAAATTATATATATATATATAACACATATAAATATATACATACATACATATATATATATATATATATATATATATATATATATATATAACACATATAAATATATACATACACACACACACACACATATATATCTCAGATGTGAGAAAAACCACAGACCCTCCATCTCAACTCACCTTTTGAAAAGCAGAAGAACTGCGAAACCGGTAAAGGAACCAAATAAATATATATATTTAAAAAAAAAATAAGACTTCAGTTGCATTTTCGATTTCATCTCTTTTTCTTTATACTTTCACTCGTGTAGGACACCTCGGTTATTTTTCCTTTTGTAAAAAAAACCTCACTTTCTAATATATATATATATATATATATATATATATATATATATATATATATATATATATATGTGTATGTATATATTTATATGTGTTATATATATATATGTATGTATATATTTATATGTGCTATATATATATATATATATATACTTTTTTAATATGGAAGAGCTTCTATTTATACTCTGGTATGTATTGAGTACCTTACTTACTGTGGTTACCTCCGATTCAACCTTGAATAACTTATATATATATATATATATATATATATATGTGTGTGTCGATTTATTGACGGACTGCGTGGTCACAGAAGACATCCACTGCTACGGCCTCCACCCGACGGACATACACCAGCTTTTGTCCTTCACACTAGACAACACGTACTTCACCTTCCACCACCACACATACAGACAGACAACAGGATTACCCATGGGATCCAGCCTATCGAGCCTGCTGGCCATCACCTACATGAACCAGCTAGAATGCCGAACCCTCAACACCTGCCATTCCCATGCCTTCTTCACCCGATATGTAGATGACATACTCATCCTTACATCATCCCGTGAGGAGGCAGATAAAATATACACAACATTCTCCAGCATGGACGCCAGTATAAAGTTCAGCATGGACCACCCCGATGACCGCGGATCCCTATCCCTACTGGACTTCCAACTCAGGGTAACAGAGGAAGGCAACATCCACACCTGCTTCTATAAAAAAGCCGCCAGCAGGGACCTATTCGTACATTTCAGATCGGCCCTCCCACTCGGTGCCAAGTTCGGATACATAAGGAACGAACTGGCACGTATCCGGAACAAATGCACCGACGCTAGAAACCGAGACACACACACCACACATTTCCTGGAAGTACTCAAACTGAACGGATAAACGACATCCACCACAAACCGTGCCAGAAAGAACAGAGGACACCACACCCGAGGCACTAACACTTGCTTCCTGAAGCTCCCACACTTCAGTAAAGAAACAACAACAGCCATCCGCAGAGCCATCAGACGAGAGGGACTAGATATCCAACTGGCCCACTCAGGTCCTTCTCTACGCGGACAGCTAACCAAAAGACACTCCACCAGACATGACAACTGCTGCAGACTAGCCAACTGCCCCATCAACGACACAGACCTATGCCACCAGGCTTACGTCGTATACAGACTAGAGTGTGACAAATACAACTACTTCTACGTAGGTAGCACCACCAGACCACTCCACATAAGAATAAAAGAACACCTCAATACTAACGCTTCCTCATTTAAGAAACACCTAGTTAAATGCAAAAACACCGACAAAACCATAACAGTTAGGATAGAAACTAAGGAAAGAAACCTCGGCAATCTTAGAATTAAGAAAGCACTAATTATAGATAAAACACAACCACCAATCAATAATAGACTAGAACTCAACACCCAATTTATAACCTGATAGGGATCTAGCCCCATATTTACCCCCCCCCCACACGCACGCACACACACACACGCTTACACCTCCACTTATTCTCTCTTACACATACACACACAAAACCAGTTCTAACACCAGATAACACCTATCCCCACGTTTACGAATAGACTTATCTTCTCACACTCACACACACACACTCACATACTTACACCTTCATGCATTCTCCCACACACTTAAACAGGCATGTATATAAACAAAAAACCCCTAGACAAACCCCTTTTAAAGGGAGACTACTCTTTATCCACCTAATTTTAACTCTTTGACATTAGAGATAGAACAGATACTCTATACTATTTCCTGTCAGCATGGCTTGGCAAGATATTTAGAACGCTGGTTTGAGACCTTTATTTCCCTCTGAAGAAGAGATATTATCTCGAAATATAAGGACATTTAAATAAATCTAAGGTAAAAGACGAATTGTCAACAATATCTTTTGCAATTGCATTCTTTTTTCTATGTCCATACCTGCATTGTTTTGGCTTTACTATACATATTCAAACGTTTATATATATATATATATATATATATATATATATATATATATATATAACACACATATAAATATATGCATATATATATATATATATATATATATATATATATATATATATATATATATATATATATATATATATATATAAGTATATAAATATATACATACATATATACATATATATATATATATATATATATATATATATATATATATATATATATATATATATATATATTCGTTTCTGAATTTGTTTAGCAAGATTCTTTATCTGAAATCGTGTGTTGAAACCGATATTGTTATACTTTGGGAGGGTCATGTTGCCAATAAGAAACACACGGACCAGTTGCTTTCACTTCAATTTATTATAATAAATTTATAAATTTAGGAATTTATAAATTTCTGGTTGGTTGGTTGGTTCCACAACCAGATAGTTGTTTATATATTGTCAAAGTTCTTTCGTCACACATTCTGTGACCTCTTCAGTGACTGGGGATTCTTTTCTTTGTTTTTGTGCCTCTCCTTTGTTCTGTCCTACGCCATTTTGTTTCTGTGTGTGTGTTGTGTGCTCAGTCTGCGCATGCGCCACATCCGGCTGTCTGTGTGTGTTTATGTTCATTTATTTATTTGTTTATTTACATGTTACTAGTTGGTTGTTTGTTCTATGTGTGTGTTTTCATTTTGTCCTTAATTGTAAGTTGTGATGTTGCTGTTCCACTCATATTTTCTATTTAATTTTGGTTGTAATTCTTTTATCTTTATTGCCTCTGTGATTTGTCTAAACATTGCGTCTTTTCTGTGTGTAGATTCTATTTTTATTTCTATGTTCTCTAATTTACCCTTGTGTTCTATTTTAGCATGTTGGTAGAGTACAGATGATTCTTTACTATCTTGAAGGTCTCGCCAGTGTTCATTTATCCGTTCCCCTACACTACGAGCTGTCTCACCTATGTACACTATATTTTTGTCTCTACATTGTCCTTCAGTACATCTTATGTTATACACTACATTTCTAGTTTTACAGTTAATATGGGGGCTTATTTTACAGGTTATACATTTCTTATCTATACATGAGGGTCTTTGAAAAGGGTATGTCTTGCTAATAAGTGTTTTTACGGAGGTACCTGGTCTTTCTACTATCTTAATATTGAGTTTATGTTTATCTAGGGCCCTTCTAAATTTGTAAGCTAATTCACCTCTAGGGGTTGTATCGATGAACATTACACTCTGGTATTTATTGCTATCATACCATGAGTTTATTCTATTAGCCTTGTTCCTAGTTCTTTCTATTCTATTCCAAAATTTGCTCCTATACAAGGGGCAGGTCCCATTTATGTCATTATTTACCATTTTTCCCCATTTGGTTCTGGCTCCTATATATTATTAGAAATGTTAGCTATCGCCGTATTTTGACTAAAGAAATTAAAAAAATTATTTAGCCTGATAGTGGGGTTAAGAACCGTCGGAGAAATGGAAAAAGATGAGTATTGATGTACATGTATATTTATATATATACATATGTATGTATATATATATCAAACGAACGAATAAAGAATATAGAATTACAAAACAGAATACAAAATATAATTATTTAACGAAAGGTATGAAATAAAATTCAAGCATAATAATTTCCAACATACGTGGACGGAAGTAAAGAAACGAACAAAATCAATCATTTTCTACTGAACCAAAGAATAGAAGCAAAGGGAGGAAAGGAAGTGAGGGAAATGCGGGAATAGTTACTTTTACTGAACTGCTTGGAAAAGATGAAAGCCAAGCTAGAAATAGTTCTAAATAGTTAACTAGAAAAAAATACACTCTGTGTGTGTATGTATATATATATATATATATATATATATATATATATATATATATATATATATATGTATGTGTGTGTGTGTGTGTGTGTGTGTGTATGTGTATATGTATGTTTGTATGCATGTATATATGTATGTATGCAGAGAAGGTGCATAATATATTTCAGATAGGAATGACATCTATAGGACTAGAACTGTTTACACACACACACACACACACACACACACACACACACACACACACACACACACACACACACACACACACACACACACATATATATGTATATATTTACATATTACTAAAATTCTGTGATTGCTTGCTTGCTTGTCTGTAATGTAATACAGCCAAAAGGGTGCATAATGGGAAAATAGTTTGAAAGGAAGTTGCCCTGAAATGGGGATACAAATGGAATAAAACAAGTTTCGCGTAAATCGAAGCACGGGTTCCCGAATTATGGGATTTCTGGGTACCTTCATTAACAGAGAGAGAGAGAGAGAGAGAGAGAGAGAGAGAGAGAGAGAGAGAGAGAGAGAGAGATAGAGAGAAAGGGATAGTGGTTGTGAGAGTGTAGATTGAAAGAGAGACATAGAGAGAGGGAGAGGAGAATGCAAGAGAGCTGTTGGCGTTGTTGTGAATATATGTGAGTGTGTGTGTATATATGTGTGTGTGTCTGTGACCAATGTATATAGATCACAGACATTCATATATATATACACACACACACACACACACACACACACACACACATATATATATATATATATATATATACAAATAAAATATAGAGTTATTAACTCATATAGATACCCTGCAATTAACAAGCTCAAAGTATAAATACTGAGCATTATAATATTTGTGGTGTAATCTACCCTCGTAATTTTAGACACGGGATTTAATGTGTTTACTTCTACACATATTAATATTATAATTGTTTCTATTTTAGGCACAAGGCCAGCAATTACCCAGTGCATTACTGGTACTTTATTTTATCGACCCCGTAAGGATGAAAGGTAAAGTCAACCTCGGCGGGATTTGAACTCAGATCGTAAAGGGACGTAACTATGCTGGAAAGCATGGCGTCCGACCCTCTACCGATACTGCCAATCCACCGCCTTAATATTATAATGCTCAGTATTTATACTTTGAGCTTGTTAATTGCAGGGTATCTATATGAGTTAATAACTCTATATTTTATTTGTATTTCGGCTCCTTATCTGTTGAGCTTATAAAAATGAGTGTAAATAGGCTATTATTTCTAGCATAACCACTCGCACCGCATATGACTTTCAACGCACGAGGTGTAAACTTTAGTGAGTTTATCGTTATAGGTGTTGTGTAACATTTAATCTTATCTCTCGCTGACGAAATGCCTACGGATTACTTGTTACAAACACGATTCATTCAGGGCGAAACAGATTAAATCTTTAGTCTGTCCGGGAGATGAAATGGTTATTGATATGGTATGTATGAGAAATCTTGTAACATCCCATATGATTCAGGTTGAATGATATATAACATTTGTGGTGTAATCTACCCTCGTAATTTTAGACACGGGATTTACTGTGTTTACTTCTACATATATATATATATATATATATATATATATATATATATATATATATATATATATATATATATATATATATATATATATATATATATATATATATGTATACACACACATTTACATATATACGTACACACACGTATATCAGATGAAGGAATGGTATTTAACTAATGTATTGTTACGCGATGGGGCCCACCCACAGCCCCGGCGGACAGAATGGACAAGGCGTTTCCCCGGAGGACGGCAAGAGAGACGCGCTGGAAAAGCCACTCCAACTCGCGGGGCTCACACCTGCGGCTGGCCAACTCAGCGCCTATAATGGTGAGTAAGGAGGTAACCCTGGGGCCGAGGACATCAGAAGTCTCCACTGCCAGGGGAACGACCGCAAACCTGTCGGAGAGCGACCGGTATTTGAGGAGTTTGGCCCCCTTAGCCCGACATGCAGCAGAACCTGGGTCAGTCGCAGACTGCCCAGGTTGCGGCTGCAGAAAGTGTCGGTGCAAGTGGCATCCCGCGGAATGGGAAGATGGTCATGCCATCCGGCTTTTTGCCGTCCCCTCGATCCAGCCCCACCGGCTCGAGCTGGGAAGGGAAGCCTGCAGCGTCCAAGCCATGCTTAATGACCTCGTTGAGAGCAGCATGGCGTGGAATGCGGCCGGCACTGTGGAGACAGGAAAGCGGGTGGAGTCCGAAAGAGTCCACGGTGGAACCGCAGCGACATTGGTGTGGCTGGCAGATCCGGAGGTTGAGCCTCAGGGAAACGCCGATTCGCAGGCTATGGTTGTCTAGCCGCCAGTGGAGAAGGAGGGCAGGACATGGAGCCAGGAACCACTGTGGGGTTTGGAGGCCGCACGAAAACAAGCAAGGCGGTGCTGGTCGAGCTGGCGGGTGAGCCTGTCTGAGGCTAGGCTGCACTGGATGGCATCCCAAGTGCGTTAGGGGGACTTGACGTTAACAGGGGGAGAAGGAGGTGGGACGTCTACTGGGCTAAGTCCCAGCCGGTCCCACGTCTCACAGGCGGCCTCACGTTCTCTGAACACAGAGGGTTCTGTTGTGTTTTGAAGAACCCTGCTTACGAGGACACGGCACTAGGTTACCGACGAAAGATACGCCGGCAAACTTGTGAGATCGGGGACCGGAGGCCAAAGCCGCCATACTTGACAGGTAAAGTGGCCTGTTGCCACCCTATGTCGTCAAACTTGACGTTGCATATCCCCTCGGCTGCTGCTCGGATACAAGTATCGAGGTCAGCGAGGAGAGATGTCTGGGTGTGGCATGGAGTGCTACGGAGTGTATAGTGAAGCTTCGGCATGGCGAAGCAGTTCCTCAGCAGAAAGTGAGCTGGGTGGCCGTCAATCAAGCC
>OZ024741.1:366615775-366618275 GCA_964016885.1 Eledone cirrhosa | reverse complement strand
TTGTATCGCAACAATTTAAATAGAACTTCTACATATATATATATAAATATATATGTCTTCCGAATGAAACAGTTCTAGTCCTGTAGAAGCCATTTCTATATTATATATATATATATATATATATATATATATATATATATATATATATATAAAGAATATAAATGACCATGTGATTTGAACCTAGAAAGACCCCCCCCCTAGGTAGACGTCCGCGCAAGGTTTGTTTATGGAAGACAAGCAGTCGCCCATGCATACCAGTTTCCCCTCTGCACGCCATGGATGTTGTCCAAGGGAAAGTCAAAGGCTGATACAGCTTGGCACCAGTGACGTCACAACACATTTCTACAGCTGAGTGAACTAAAGTAAGGTGAAATAAAGTGACTTTCTCAACGACACAACGGATTATCCGATCCAAGAATCAAACTTACAATCTCACGATTGAGGATCCAGCTCTCGGACCACTAAGGCAAGTACTTTCACAAACACGCACACAAACACACACACACATATACACATATCACACATACACACACACACTCACACAAAACACATATACACAAATACACACACACACGTACGCACACATATACACACACACACGCACACAAAACACACGCAAAACACACACACATCTACACACACATAACATCACACACCCACCGATACACACACGCAAACACACACACACATACATACACACAAAACACACCCACGCATACTCAGATGAACAAATACATTGACACAGTTCGACGGAATTACACACAGATCTCTAGTAGATATCTACTATCCCCCGTTTATAAATTATAACGTGGATAGAAAGTTCAACGATTTTTAGAATTTTGTTTCTTCTAGTTAAATCTCACGTGAATTCAGTTGCATTTCTATACTGGCAGCGAATTGTTAACTTGGCAAACTTTCAAATTTCTCTACAAATTGAAATGGCTAAATAAATAATTGAATAAATAGAGAAATACATAAATACATGCTGCTCACGCACACACACACACACACACACACACACACACACACACACACACACACACACACACACACACACACACACACATATATATATATATATATATATATATTTAGGTTTGTTGGTTCACCACTGGATAGAATTGGTCATTCCGTATGGTCAATCTTGATGTAATATTATGGAGAGTACTCAACGTAATTCAGCTCACCCGTCTTCATTTGTGTAGTTGGTAGTGCGAATACGGAGTTAATTATTAAAAATAAAATAACAGGAGGCTGGACTGGTGTAAATCCTTGAAAGGTTTATTATACTATGATCATTTCAATGACCGGGTTCCGTATGAATACGGTGATATCATCAGGTATTCGAAATATAACAAAGGAACATAACTGATAAAATCCATGGGTCCGAAAATCAAAGACAAAGAGGACGACTGACCAACTAGCTGCTTTCACCTCGGTCAGTCGCCCTCAAGTGATGGTTACTCGGTCTACTAATGACCATCTGGTGAGGGGGTGAAGGCTTATAATGAACTACCACCTCTCCGTCAAAGTTTCACGATGAATTGTCATTCTGTTTCTGAGTGTGAGTTTAGTTTGTCCTATATAATCTTCATTGCATCCTTTACATTTAATGGCATAAATTAAATTTTTTGATGAGCAAATGAAGTGATTTTTTACAACAAAATTTTGTCCTGATTGAAATGTATACATGTTGCCTTCAATTAGGTGAGTGCAGGTTCCACAATTAGAGCGACCACATTTTTTGACAGTTGGTTGTGGGTTTGTGGTAGGTAATTTGGCATTGGTGAGTAATGTTTTTTGTGATTTCGGTTGTCTTTTGCTTTTGATTATTTTGTGTGTTTCAAGGGCTATTTTTCATTCTTGGGTCTTGTTTCAATAGTGGGATGTTCTTGTGAATAATGTTGTAAGCTTCCGCATTTCTTGGGTTGTGTGTTGAGATATATGATAGAATATTGGACGTACCTTGAATTTGTTTCTGTTTTCGTAATTCATCAATGCCTATTGCTTTAGCCCTTTCTATTCCATTATTTATTAGTAATGGTGGGTACTGTCTTTAGAGCAGAATTTCCTTTAATTCTTGATGTATTTTATTTTGCGTTTCATAATTGGAGACAATAGTGCAAATTCTTAAAAGGGATGTTCGTCTTCGTGTGCTTTGGATGGTTGGAGGTCGATAGCAGGTATTGTTTGGAATCTGTTGGTTTGTAGTGTATGTCAGTTGCAATATTTGTGTCTTTTTTTATGATTAAGATGTCCAGAAATGGGAGTTGATCTTGGCAGTATTCCATTGTGAATTGGATGCCGCTAATTACATTTTTGAAATCATTTAGTTGATCAAGTGTGTGAGACCAAAGAATAAGACAATCATCCAAGTAGCGTTTCCAATTCTCTGATAGATATTTGTGGAAGTTCAATCCGTATTTTGATTTGGAGTGTTTATATATTTGGACTTCCAAGTATGTCATGACTAAGTTAGCATAAGTTGGAGTGACTTTTG
>OZ024741.1:366605775-366610775 GCA_964016885.1 Eledone cirrhosa | reverse complement strand
AAAGTACCAGTCACGCACTGGGATCGATCTAATCGACTTTCCCAACCCCCAAAATTGCTGGCCTTGTGTCTTTATAAGAAACCATTATGTAAAATCTCCCCATTTTGCCTCATTTCTCCCCGTTTTGGGGCACCTTTTTTCATGTTACTCCCAGTTTGGGTTGGCAGATCTGAATTGAACTCAGCGGAATTTGAATTCGAACGAAGGAAATCTTAACCAAATACCTCAAAGTATATTGTCGACGCTCTACCGATTCTGCCAATGTAAAGAGTCGCCATAATTTTATCCAGTAACCTACCTACGATGTCATTCAGCCTCTATTTTAGTCGTAATATCGTTTGTAACATAGAGACCTGGTCAAAAATTTAGAGGAAAGGGTTCAGTTAATTAAATCGACCTTAGCACCTGACTGGTACTTTTATTGTCTTGAACGTAAGGGGGATTTGAACTCAGAATATAAAGAGCCGTTAATATTTTGTTCAGTGCTCTATAGACCCAGCAACTTCATCACCATTGTAGTTGTGGTAATATAAATATCAGGTGATGTATGTAGTGAGACTTGATAAAGAGAGGGAAGGAGAGAGAGAAACAGAGGAGGAGAGATACAGGGTGAGAAACAGAGAGATAGACAGAAAGCAAGAGAGAGGGAGAGAGAGAAACACAGAAGCGAGAAAGCGTATAGGTGTGTACGTGTGTATGTGTGTGTGAGAGAGAGAGAGAGCGAGAGAGAGAGGTGAGAAAGCGTATAGGTGTCTATGTGTGTGTGTGTGTGTGAGAGAGAGAGAGAGAGAGAGGTAGAGAGAGAGAGAGAGAAAGGGCGTACGTATATGTGCGAAAAAGGAGATAGCTGGATAGACCGTGTGTGTAGGGGGAAAGCGAGACAGGATAGAAACATGTGTGTGTGTGTGTGTGTCTGTGTGTGTAACAGCAACAATAACAACATAAATCATGTGAAATAAAAGAATAAAAATAAAATAAGAAAAGTAAAGAAAACAAAGTTAATGAGAATAAGCAATAGCAGAGAAGTAGCAACAGTAGTAATTAAAACTATCAACTCCTCCCGTTCCTTGTCTCCAAAACCATCGACTGAAAAATAACAACAAACAAACAAACAGACAAACAAACAATCAGACAAACAAACAAAAAATCAAAAAGAAAATATATAAAAATAATATATAAAACAAAACAAAACAAAACAAAATATCCCCCATCACAAAACCTTGCCATCACATTTCGGTGCTTGCTATTTCGTATTCGAATGTTGAAAACGTATAATTAAAGGTAATTTTAGGAAAAATTAACAATATCTTTGCCTAAAATCGTGAAAGCAAGAAAATCTAATATTTCCATGCCATTTTGATTTCAGTCTAACATAATCTAGAATAATTGAAAACAAAAATAATAAATAAATAAAAAAAGAAGATATATAATAAAACATATATAAAAAAAAACAACAAAAGAGATGTTAAAAGCTATATAAACATTTCAAAAATGTTTGCTGATGTTTTGACATTCTATTTCTCTGAATTCAAACAGATTATATAAAAAAAATATTTCGGCATTCGTTTCGCATGTTTTTAACATTTCCTTTTTTTGTGTGCAGCAAGTTGTTAAAGGAGAAAATGGTATAGTGCCAACAGTGGCTGTTGTTACCATTGCTGTGGTAGTTGTTCTTGTTGGTGTTATTGTTTATTGTATGTGTGACATGTTGTTAAAGTGGACGCAGCATGACCCAATGTTTAAGTGGTTTCCTTCCCAATCAACAGGTCCCGGCTTCGATCTCACTGCGTGGCAGCTACGGCAAATGTTATATACCGTAGCCTTGGGTCAACCAAATCTTGTGAGTGAAATTAGGTAGACGGAAAATGTTTTGAAGTCCATCTGATGGACTGTGACCCTTAATTCAAATAGCCAGCCTTGCCACACACTATCACGATGAAAATTACGTGAAGGGTACATACACATGTCTATGGAATGCTCAGTCACTTGCACATTAATTTCATAAGCAGGCCTTTTCGTTGATCAAACAACTCTGACACTCATCGTCGAAGCTGATGGAGGTTCATTGCATTCCATTGCTGTTGGTGATGCTGTTTTTGTACGTGTAGCAAGCTGTTAAAAGTTAAGTGGTATGTTGTTGTTGTCAGACCTCCGTCGGTATCGACGATGAGTGTTACAGTTATTTGTTCAATGGAACAACAGTCTGGAACGTACAATTGGCTGAACGTTCCACAAACACATCTACACTTACTGCAATTATCTGGAAGATTCACCGAATTAATCTATCTCTCTTTATATATATATATATATATATATATATATATAACAGGTCAGGTTGTTCTCGAGTGCTACTGGTAACATGTAACCCAGTACAACCTGTTACATGGTCGGGTCGTCGGCATCTAAACCGACAACCCTACCAGCTCGCTTAGTGAGGAGGGTGACTTCTTTGGACACCTTGCGGGACGAAAACAAAACCCGTCAAAGGGTGGAGAAACTCAGGAGAGTCAACAGTCATCCCAAAATGTGTGCATATATATACCTTTTTATATACTTTTATCTGTTGATCCTGTTAGGAGCTTAATACAACGGATCTGAAGGAATTAAACCTCGAGAAAAAGAACCCTCTATCTTTAGAGTTAGTTGTAGTTCCTGTCGCGATCATCGACAGACAGTTGTTTTGGCAAAGAGAACAAAGCAGTTTCGCGGATGATCAGTTCACTTCACAGTTATGTGACTTGAGTCATGCACGAGAATATCTAAGCAGTCGTAATCACGCCACATGTTGAGACATGCACTCAACATCAACGTAAGCGTTTTCAAGGGCGATCATTTCGTCCTTTCTTGTTCAACATCTGTCTAGACTGAAGAAGTCATAGTTGATCTTGACTACGCTGATGACATTGTTCTTCTCGGAAATGTGATCGAAGCTGCACAGGATTTCCTCATCGGAGTTGAGAATGTATGTCAGAGCACTGTTGGTCTATTTCTGAATGCGCAAAAGACGAAGTACATGTACTTGAATTCATCTATCAATGAGCATCTGGACCGCATCAGATGGCTCAGATATCGAACTCATGAGTGATTTGAAGTATTTGGTTGATTACACTGACTCTGGCCGTGATATGGATGTCAGGATTGCTCAGTCGTGGAGTGTGCTTCACTCAACTCAGAGGGTATGAGAGGCAGTCATCCACAAGGACATAAAAACAAGGGTCTTTGTGGCCTATATAGAAACGTTCCTTCTGAAAAGTTTGCAGTCGTGGACGTTGAATGCTGATTGCCGTAAGAGACTCGATGGTACATACACAAGAATGCTACACTCGGCATACAACATCTCCTGGAGACGTCACCCAACAAACAGGTCTTTGTATGGATTCCTGTCTCGCATCTCTAATATTGTGAGATGAAACGGATGTGCGTGCAGCAATGGTCGACTGAGGACTCTGGAGCTTGAATTTTGTCAATGCCCCACCACCGCCTCAAGGTTGGATGACTCATTATTAATAATAATAAAAAAATAATAATGGTTTCTGATTTAGGCGCAAGGTCAGAAATTTTGAGGGAGGGGAAAGTCGATTAAGTCGACCCCAGTGCATTACTGGCACTTTATTTTATCGACACCATAAGGATGAAAGGCAAAACTAACCTCGGTGGGAATTGAACCATAAAGAGCCATATCTCTATGCCATTATGCATGTTGTCCGATGCTCTACCAATTCTGCCAATAATAATACGTGGGGCATATAGGTCACAGAAAATTCGGAAAAGAGAGAAATTTTTGACAGTTTCCGCTCATCGGCTGTCTTCTGGGATTCACTATTGTTTCAGATGCTTCAAAAGATAGGACTAGTCTTCCCAGTGCATGAATAGTGTCTGAAGGATGGAAACACAAACAAGACAAAATATCTACACACTGATACAAGACGAGAGAATTGTTACAATCAAATCCAGCACACATGTATGTAAGTAATCGTAAAGGAATAGAGACTAATATAAGTTAGTTCCCTCTTTCCCACCCCTTTGTAATTTGACTATTCAACTGGTCAGTTCATTCTGTTTCGTCTCATCTATCCATCTATGAATCTCTGGCTCGAAAGAATGGGCCTTCTCTCTATATAAACCTGAGAAAGACAAACAGAGGGAAGACAGGGACACCTACAAAACGCACTCCTGGTGTTGAGGGATGTTCTATCCACGGGGTGTAAAACAACCCCGCAGTAACATTCCCCCTTATTGGGGATTTCGATTGTTTTATTTTATATATAGTTTAATGATATTCATTATCGTTAAAGATTTTTATGTAAAACCCCTGCCATCACATCTTGTAAAGTCCCATTTTTGTACGCCTTTGTGGCAAATAAAGAAACATATCTATCTCTGTCTCACTTTCTCTCTTATCTACTCATTCTTTGTTCTAACCACTACCTTACCTACAACTTTACCATCAAGCCCTTTTTTTCTCACCACTTTGTAATTTAACCACCGAAGTAGTCAGTTTACCCTGTTTCATCTTTCTATGCCTACTATCTTTATTAGTTATAGGGCCATTGCTTGAATTATCTATTTACTTCAAAACGAGAGAAAAAACAAACAAACAAACAAACAAGCAGACGGCTGGCTTACCGATTGCACCCAAGACATCCCGCCATTCTAACCTGTCGAATTAGCGCTTAAGAATGGTAACCGTGTATAAATTAACAACACCACTTCACACCCTAACACACAAGTATCACACATAATTTTGTAGGCACTTAACCACCAGCTTATAAGCCACCCCTGTAATTTTTTAATACCCCGCTCATATATATATATATATATATATACAGTATCTCTCTCTCTCTCTCTCTCTCTCTCTCTCTCTCTCTCTCTCTCTCTCTCTCTCTCTCTCTCTATATATATATATATATATATATATATATATATATATATGCAAAAGTTCTATTTAAAATTGTTGGGATAAAACAAGTAAATATTTTTATAACTGATATAAAGCACTC
>OZ024741.1:366595775-366600775 GCA_964016885.1 Eledone cirrhosa | reverse complement strand
TATATTTTATTTAAGACATTGGAAGTATAGACATTTTAGAGTAGTTTATTATATCTATGTTTATATTTAGGAAGAAAGTTTAAAAAGAAAAAGGTGAAGGAATCTAATGATTTATCGACAGGTTTCATATATTAACTAAATTACTTAATTAATTATACTACATTTTAAATTTATATTTATATTTAAACGTTGAGTTCAATCTATGTCTGCAGCAACTGAATAAATTGTTCCTTAAATTAAGGGAATTTTTGGACTTTAATATAAAGAATATTTCTTCAATACAAAGATCACAATTTTCCGAAGAGGAATTAAAAGGAGTAGCTTTTGAAATAATATTCCAAGTCATCGAATATTTAACATTATCTCGTTTTAGGTCCCATAGTAGGCTAGATAGCGAAGTTGAAGATTTTTTGTTTGGATCTGTGAAAGAATTTTTATGATTATTGAAGCGAAATTTAAATTCTGTAGAGGTAGAACCAACATAGTTAAATGAATTTAAATTAGTTTTAACATTACATATATATATATATGAGAGAGAGAGAGAGAGAGAGAGAGAGAGAAATATCTTTGAGACCAGACATTATCTTTGTTGTCTGAGGTGAGAAGACAGTTCATTCTAGTAGAATTAACTGTTGCCCGGGGGCAGGAAAGGAGAGGGTAGGGGAGGCTCACAAAAAAAACAGACATGAAGGAAATTGTCAGGCGTTGGTGGAGGATTGCCGCCCCAATGTTCGAAGGACAAGATGCATGCCATTGTAGCTTGGCAGTGAAGGGTTTGCAGCTCGTTCACTTAATTGGCATTACGTGAGGGAACAGAAGGGCCATCGAGAATGTCAGGAAGCAGCAGCGACAGAGAGGGAGGGGGAGGGAGGTATGTGTGTGTGTGTGTGTGAGAGAGAGAGAGAGGGAGTGTGTGTGTGTGAGAGAGAGAGAGAGGGAGTGTGTGTGTGTGTGTGTGTGTGAGAGAGAGAGAGAGAGAGCATCTAAATGGCTATGGCTGAGAAGTATCCAGTGGAGTTAGTAGAATGTATTCCACTTGGACACAGACTGAGGCTTGATCAAACGCACCGTTGGATCACCTGGATGATGGTGTATGTTGCAACAAGACCCAACCAAAATGCCAGTTGTATGAAGTACTATATATATATATGATGGCTGCCCCCTCGTTATCGAGTATGACCATTGCACGATATACCATTATTACATTATTAATAATTATTAATTAATTCTATCGTGCAATGCCTGTGCGTGAAGATATTTTTTAAAGTGAGGAAAGACTGTGCACTGAGCCAATCCCACTCTCTGAGCGACAGTAGCTATAACCCGAAAAGAAGAAAGGATCAACATCATCGGTAACTACTGAGCCGCAGGTTTTATATCGGAGTTATCCCAGTTTCCCGAGTTGCCATCTCCTAGAAGAATGCCCTGACAAATGCTAGGGGTCCTTCACTCCCAGTGGTTTAACCGCGCGGTACATGTCTATATACATATTTACAAAGGGCGGAAGAACTCATAGGAGTCAACGGCCATCCGAAAGTGTGTAAATATATATATGTACATATACACACATACACACACACACACATATATATATATATATATATATATATATATATATATATATATATATATATATATATATATATATATATAAGTAGTAACACAACAGTTAGTTCACCATACCGAGAACAATTGTTTCACCAATTGTTCTCGGTATGGTGAACTAACTGTTGTGTTACTACTTCTACCAAACTCGTACCATGGACTGAGTGATCTACCACTACGGATATTAGCTTCCAGTGTTCTACCTCTCTCTCTCTCTCTATATATATATAGGAAAAGATTCAGGACCCCGACGGCTGAACTCCGGCCGTTTGGACAGCTAGATCCGAACTAGATCACCGGTATTCGAACGGCGGGAATCTAGCTGAACTTATCTAGGGGTACAGTCCATATATGGGCATACAGTCAAAGCAAAAAAAAACAAAAAAAAACTTAAGTTCATCTAGTTTCCCGCCGTTCGAATACCGGCGATTTAGTTCGGATTTACCTGTCGAAACGCCAAAGCTCAGCTGTGGAGGTCCTGAATCTTTTCATATTACTCATTCTTCTACCCCAAGTATCAAGTATTCTGGTGGGTTATGGTCCACCTGGTATTTTACCACACCCTTTCTGATCTCTCTCTGTATATATATATATATATATATATATATATATATATATATATATATATATATATATATATATATATATATATATATGTGTGTGTGTGTGTGTGTGTGTGTGTGTGTGTGTGTGTGTGTGTGTGTGTGTGTGTGTGTGTGCGCGTGTGTGTGTGTGTGTGTGTGTGAAAGTGTTAGTGTAAAAAGTAAACAGAAACATTGAAGAAATATATTAGTTTAACGCTTGAAATAAACAGAAAAGAGTCTTAACGTTTCGAACACTAGTCCTTCATCAGATAGAGTTAGAAATAAAAGATAAAAGATAAAATAGAAAGCGGGAGAAGAAGAAGAAAGGGGAATAACTGATAATAAAAGAGGAGGAAAAATCCACTTGCGTTTTCAGTCAGTATATATAAATATATACTGAATTTAATAGAATATGACTTGGACACAGACTGAGGTTTGATAAAGCTCGGTCGAGTCATCTGGAAGAGGGTGTGTATGCTGTAAAACTTGAAACTCCCTGTGACTCCAGGATACGGCATTGATGATGTGTCTATGTATTTGTATTGGTAGCCTGGCTACCTTGATGAGGGAGTATGTTGTAAGATCTCCTCACAAAACAAGCAACAAACATTTGTGGATGTACGAAAAATTTGTGGATATACGAAAAATTTGTTAAAAAAAAAAGTTATAATGTTGTCGTATCCATTGATTCTATTGTGGAATTCCTGTGGGAATTGGATAATTGACTGTGTTTCGTCATTCTTTTATTATTTGGCAGTATTGGTAGAGTGTCGAACACCATGCTTAGCAGCATAGAGTTACGGTCCTTTACGGTCTGAGTTCAAACCTCGCCGAGATTAACTTTGCCTTTCATCCTTACGGGGTCCATAAAACAATAAAACAAAGCATCAGTAACGTACTGGGGTCGATTTAATCGACTTCCTCTCCCCCCGAATTACTGGCCTTGTGCCTATACTACAAATCATTATTTTATTCGTTTTAGTCATTAGACAGTGGCCATGATGGAGCATGGCTTTGAAAGGATTTAGTCGATCATATTACCCCAATACTTCTTTTAGAATTTGGTACATATTTTATTGATCACCTTTTGTGGAATAGCAAAGTTACACAATAAAGGCAAACACACACACATACATACACAGATGCACACACACATACACACACATATACACATTCAAGTACACTCACACATACTCACACACACGCACACACACTCACATACACACATACTCACACACACGCACACACACACTCAATATCGACTCTATGAGATCTTGTTACAATTTTTTTTAGAACAATGCCTTAACATCAATATGAGCAGCAGATTATAGCCGGTTTGAACAGAAAGAGGTGAGAGATTTCTGGCCGGATGCGGCCGGTTTAAATGCTAAAGAGTTAACCGAATTCCCCCCCCCCCACAAAAAAATCAAATAAACAAAACAACAAAACAACAACACAAAACAACAACATCAAAAACAAAAAAAAACAAAACAAAGCCGACGCGGCTCTTTAATCTTTCCTTCCTTCTCACTACCTCCAATGGGATTCGAACTTGGAACTTTATAAGATAGAAAACAAAATTCTTATTAAACTCTACTAATACAATTAGCTTAATGATTTACTCACTCTACCAATGACTCATACATCTCCAAAGGAGGCTAAAAATAATTCTAATAACCATCTACAAAAGTTTCTCTTAAAGCTTCTTGATAATTAAATCAATTTATTTATTTTTATTTTTAATTTCTATAGTTAATTATTTAGTTTTAAAGTGAGTGAACTAATTACGTGTTTTGCTAAAATTTATTAATTTCTTTGGAATTGTTATATTTATTTTTTATATTATTTTTGTTGTTTACCCCCCCCCCCCTCTTTTTTAATAAACAAAAAAAAAACAAAAACAAAAAAATCCAATTCCCACAACAGTATTATAATTCATTAGAAGTTTTTTTTGTTTTTTTATTCAAATAGCCAATTTGTGCAACCGGTTCGGGTCGTCGTCGTCACGCCGCCCTTGCCCCACCCGACCACAAACACAACCATCACTACTACTACTACTACTACTACTGCTGCTGCTGCTGTTTCTGCTTGCTGCTCCTCCTCCTCCTCCTCCTCCTCCTCCTCCTCCTCCTCCTCCTCCTACTACTACTACTACTACTACTTCTACTACTACCTACTGCTACTACTACTACTACTACTACTACTACTACTACTACTACTGATATCATCAACACTGCCCACCATAATCATGACCATCATAAGAACCTCACTATTAAAACTCTTGCCATTCACCCCCACCCCCCACACACACACCACCACCGCCATCACCACTACAACCACCACCGCCACCGCCGCCATCACCACCACCACCACCACCACCATCACCACCGCCGCCACCACCACTAGCACCACCACCACTGCCTCCGACAACAAAGCCACTATGTCCACCACCTCCACCATTTCCATCACTACTATCAGCACCCCCACCATCATCTTCATCATCACCATCACCATCATCATGTAACAATACCAACAAAAACAACTAGACACACCAACAGCAACAACAACAACAACAACACAACAACAACAACAGCAACGACATAACCGATCGTTTAGAATTAAGAGCAACTCTATTTATAACACCAGTAGCAACACAAGTATCATCATCATGATGATCATCATCATCATCATCACCAACATCATCATCACCATCACCATCACGATCACGATCATCATCATCATCATCATCATCATCATCATCACCATCATCATCACCACCATCATCATCATCATCAACGAGTTGGTTAACCG
>OZ024741.1:366556762-366595575 GCA_964016885.1 Eledone cirrhosa | reverse complement strand
CTACCATCACCACTGACACTACCACCACTACAATCACGGACACCACTACCACGACTTTCACCACTACCATCATTAACTTCGGAAACACCACTACCACCATACCGTCACTACAATCACCACCACTACTACTACTACTACTACTACTACTACTACTACTACTACTACTACTACTACTACTACTACTACTACTACTACTACTACTACTACCACCACCAACAACTCAACTATATATTTTCCACGCAGAAGACATCTCTGGTATTTTTCCCATGTCATTAATTTAAATATATTTCTAATAAATTTCTCATGTCATCAATGTAAATAAATAAACGAATGTGTTTTCCTGCTAAGTACAAGCTACTCAATACTTATCTGATAAGGTCCAATTAAACGGAAACATACCGATTAAAAATTTTTTTTTTACCAAAAATAAGATTCAATCTCTGCTGTACACCCTCCATTAAGTTGTGAATAAATATGAATTTCGGTGTTGTTTCCTTGGCCTTCTTTGACAACAATTGTGAACAATTTTAATGATTTTTCTTTCAATTCAGATGTAATTTTTTTTATTGATTAGAAATTATTTTTAGAGTTTCATTACATCAAGTACCGTATTTTCCGGCGTCGAAGACGATACTGTTTCCCTGAAATAAGTCTCAAAAATCTACCATGCGTCCTGGAGGCTAAAGGTTGTTCATTTTTTTTTTTCAAAGGGCGGTGGATTGGCAGTATCGGTAGAGGGTCGCACGCCATGCTTTCCAGCATAGTTACGTCCCTTTACGATCTGAGTTCAAATCCCGTCGAGGTTAACTTTACCTTTCATCCTTACGGGGGTCGATAAAATAAAGTACCAGTAATGTACTGAGTAATTGATGGCCTTGTGCCAAAAGTAGAAACAATTATATTTTTTTCAAATCTTTGGTTGTCAAGATTAGGGTGCGTCCTCGAGAACGAAGCGTCTTCGGCGCCGGGAAATACGTATGTTAACCTGTATTTAAGTATATGTTCTACGTAGACTAGCATCAATACCATCATCAATACTGCTACTACTAGCACTAGCATTACTGCTACCAATACTACCAAAACCACTATCGTTTCCATACCTATCAACCTTACAATCATTACCAGCACCAGCACCAGGACCACAACCACCGGCACCAGCACCACCACAACCACCACAACCACCACCGGCACCAGCACCAGGACCACAACCACCGGCACCAGCACCACCACAACCACCACAACCACCACCGGCACCAGCACCAGGACCACGACCACCGGCACCAGCACCACCAATACCACCAGCACCAGCACCAGCAGCACCACCACAACCACCGGCACCAGCACCACCCAGTACCAGCACCAGCACCAGCACCAACACCAACACCAACAACACCACCACCAGTACCACCACCACCTCCATCACCAGCACCACCTCCACCACCAGCACCAGCGCCACCACCGGCACCAGCACCAGCACCACCACAACTACCACCAGCACCACCACTACCTCCACCACCAGCACCACCTCCACCACCAGCACCAGCACCAGCACCAGCACCACCACCGGCACCAGCACCACCACCGGCACAACCACCACAACCACCACCACCACCACAACCACCACAACCACCACCACCACCACCACCAGCACCACCCTAGCACCAACACCAACACCAACAGCAGTACTACTACCACCACCACTACCACCACCACCACCACCAGTACCACCACCAGCACCAACACCAACACCACCACTGCCACCACCGCCACCACTACCACTACCATCACCAACTTGGAAGAGGTAGTAACACGAACACCGCCATAGTCATCATAGTTTTCAAGAAGTTGAACCTGATGATGATGATGATGATGGTGATGGTGATGATAACGACGAAGTTAATGATAATGATGCAGATGCTGAAGGTTGCTGATGACCCTCTGTCGGTTCCGACGACAAGTGTCCCAGTTGTTTGAACAACAACAACAACAACCGCCCCTCGAAATTCATAGACACGACATTCCCAGGGAAAGTAAATGTGACAGAGGGTGTGACAAAGCTGGTCCTTTTAATTCTCATGTACAACTCAGTATTTCCAGTTGAATGGACTGAAATAAGGTGACTTGTTCAAGGACACAATGCATCACCAGAAATAAAACTCGTCACCTAACCACCATGAGCCGAACATCCGAGCTATTAAACTACGTATCAACACATCACCATCAGCACGACCAGAATAATGATAATTGTTTCTACTTTTGACACAAGGCCAGCAATTACCCCAGTGCATTACTGGTACTTTATTTTATCGACCACGTAAGGATGAAAGGCAAAGTTAACTTCGGCAGGATTTGAACTAAGACCGTAAAGGGACGTAACTCTTTGCTGCAAAGCATGGCGTCCGACCCTCTATTGATACTGCCAGCACAAGATCAGCAATTTGAAGGAAGGGGGAAGTCGATTAAATCGACTCCAGTGCGTTACTGGTACTTTATTTTATCGAATCCGGTGAGATTTGAACTGAGCTTATAGTTTCTGGTTTAGACATAAAAGCAAACATTTAGGGGAATGAAAAAAAAATCGATTATATCGACTTCAGTATTTTACTGGTACTTCATTTTATCGACATCGGAAGGATGAAAAGCAAAGTTGACCGGTGGGATTTGAACTCAGAACGTAATGAGTCGTAACTAAATACGACAAAACAGTTTGTCCAGCGCTCTAACGATTCTGAATCATCATCAGCATTATCAACAGCACCAGCAGTAGCAGTAGCAGCAGCAGGTGTGGCAACACAGGACATTTGTAAAAACAGTGATATTAATTGAATCAGTGAAATGTGGTAAACGGCAGTAATATTGAAAGTATGTTATTTCCGTCTTGATGAAGATTTATTATCCTGCATAAATATATAATATATTTATGATCATAACAGCCAACATTAGCCTCAGCAGGCTAGCTACTATATATGATATATTATTATTTCTGCTTCCCGCCTTTAGAAGTTTATATGATACTATATTTTTAACATATTTAATATCCTTTGTGATATATATTGGTCGTTGGAATAGTCGTATCTCGGTACTCTTCGCATATCTCACTTTTCGTTTACTTAATTTTGTATCTATTCCTATATTTTTTCTCATTTTATGTACAGAGTGAGTCATAAGTAACAGTGCAATCAATGCATTTTTATTGCAAGGTACACAGATAACGTATTGAATATTTGCTTATTTCTGTGTGATCAGCCATATTTTGTGTATTTTCTATTCCACGAATGACGTAATGCTCAATGAATGACGTAATTTGTAATGCTTGTTGATGTGTTCCAGTGTTAACTTAATACATTTTTTTTTCAGATCTATGTTTATTTTATGCACTGTAAACCGAACACCAATTAATCATGGGAGAGGCTGGCAATAAACGATAAACATTTGAATAGCGTATATTCGTTGTAAAAAACATTTTACCAAACGTGCAATAAGAGGGAGACATGCCGTCAATTTAAAAAACTAATTGAACAGAGACACGTTATTCAGTCTCATTCAATGCTTTGAACCAACAGGTTCATATGAAGATCTCCCAAGAACAGGAAGACCAAGGTATGTTTGTACCTTTGAAAATAAGCAGATTATTGAAGCTGCTTTTGCTTGTAGTCCACGAAAGCCAAATAGACGAGCTTCACAAGAACTTGGTGTCTCACAAAGATTAATTATAAAAATGTTACACAATGTTAACTTAAAACCATATCGTCCGCGCTTTCGCCAATCATTGAATGAAGATGATTATGACCATCATGTGAAGTTTTGTTAGATATTCCAGCAACTCTATGTGGCGGCTGCCACTTTCCCAGAAAAGATCTTTCCCAGAAAAACTATTAAATTGAACAACCAAATCAACCGACATAATTTTATTTACCAAGGAACGGAAACCCATATCTAATCCCCGAGAAGGAAGCCAACACAATCGGTGTCACAGTATGGATCGGGATTTGTGCTTCAGGTCTGGTCGGGCCATTCTTTTTCGAAGAAACTGTGACGGGTAACATCTATGAGGTTAACTTTGTCTTTCATCCTTACGGGATCGATAAAATAAAGCACCAGTAATGCACTGGTGAATTGCTGGCCTTGTGCCAAATGTAGAAACAATTATTATTTAGAATATAAATGTTGGACTGCCCGGTTACTCTTGACTCACCCTGTATTTCCTTATGTGTTATTTATTTATTGGTCTTCATTCTATCTTCAACCTTAATTTAATTTAAGTTTTACTTTTATTTATTTTTCAACCTTGATTCTCGACAGTCAGATCAATTGCAGACAGTTGCTTTTGACAGGAGCCGCTGGAAAAAATGTTTCAGTACTCTGCCCACACGACCCTCTCAGGAATACGTGGACGACGACGAAGAAGAAGAAGAAGAAGAAGAAGAAGAAGAAGAAGAAGAAGAAGAAGAAGAAGAAGAAGAAGAAGAAGTGAGTATGTCTGATGATTCTTTTTGATACACCCTTTATAAATATATAAATAGACAGACAGACAGACAGATAGACAGATATATATATATATATATATATATATATATTAGAATTGGTGCTCTGAAATAGCGATATATATATGAATGTATATATATTGTATTTTGCAAAACACTGTATGCTTAATTAAAAGCATTTTGAAAACCTTACGCTATTGTTTTAAAATAGTGACAATGTCACTTATTTAAATTTTCAGCAAACAGAGGAGATAAACTGACAGAGTTCTGTTTCGTACTTTTTGGTACTTATCAAAGTTCACTAATCCTCATGTTTGCTGAAAATTATGTGTGTTGGGAGGAGTAGTGAGCTTTGATAAGTACCAAAAAGTACGAAACAAAGCTCTGTCAGTTTATCCCCTCTGTTTGCTGAACATTTAAATAAGTGATATTGTCACTATTTTAAAACAATAGCGTATGGTCTTCAAAATGCTTTTATTAAGCATACTGTGTATTGCAAAATACACTATATATACATTCATATATATATATATATATAACTTAATTTTGATAACTTTATATATTTCGGCCAGTATTATCCCATGCCATGTCTAACTTAATAGCACCATATATATATATATATATATATATATATATATATATATATATATATATATATATATATATATACGTACATATTAACTTGGCCTAATATAAAAACATGGACTTTCAACTAAAATTCTATTTTGAAATATACAGAGACAATATATTGCTAAGTCTAAATATATGTTTTGCATCCAAAATATCTACACACACACACACACACACACACACACACACACACACACACACACACACACACACACACACACACACACATAGGTGTATGTGTGTGTCTCTCCATCTATATATATTTCTCCACTAACGACCCAATACATTTCACATATAATGGGCACATACACACACCTCTCTCTTTTTCTATATGTTTGTATACATGTATTATCACCCGCCCCCACATATCTATCTATCTATCTATAAATCTCTCTCTATATATATATACACACATAGACACACACACACACACACACACACACACACACACACACACACACACACACACACACACACACCAGTATCAGTTGCTGCAATAAGCCTGTGTGTTCAAGCTTGTTAAAAATAATGATCGTTTACGAACGAATGCGTTTTATGTTTCGACATTTTCTGCCTTAGATTGTCTCTATATATTCTATTTCAGGATACTTCCATTCTGCTATTCTGCCATTCTTATATTCTTATACAATAGTGTTCTTTTGCTTAATAGAACATTCTTTTTACAAATAGTTTCACAAAAGAAATATCACCCTGTAACTATTATCTTCACAAGTATTGCCCAGTATCGTATCATATGATACGATTACTAATAACCACTTAGCTTAGTAAAACACTGATACTATGTATGTATGTATATATGTATGTATGTCAGGTCACCAGTTGGTGCTACTGGTAACATGTATCCCAGTACAACCTGTCCCATGGTCGGGTCGTTGGCGACTAAACTGGCAACCCTACCAAGGTTTCTTGGTGAGGAGGGTGACTTTGGACATCCTGCAGGACTAAAAACAAAACCTGTCAAAGGGCAAAGGAGCTCTTAAGAGTCAATGGCCATCCAAAATCACCGGGAGAGATGACCCCTTAGCCTTTGTCAAGGCAGAATTCTAGGAGAAGGAAAACTCTGATATAACACCTGCAACCCTGATGGTATCCAATGATGTTGACTTGTTCTTCTTTTTTTGGTAAATATCATCTTGGTTAAGAGAGTGGGACTGGCTTTGTGCAGTGCCTTTGCTCACTATAAAAGCTTCACGGTACAGGCATTGCTTTATATCTGGAGATCTCTGTGCACTTGTCGTTACATGGTGCCATGGGCCCAGCATTATGTGTCAATAATTGTCGCAAGTGTAGTGTTTGTACCAGAGTTTTCAAGTCGTTGGCTGGACTAAAAAGTCACACTCGTTCAGCGCATCGGTAGGGGTTCTCCTACATGGATATAAAGTAGTGGCCGTACTCGAAAACGAGTTGGCAGCCACCATGTATGTATGTATGTATGTATGTATGTATGTATGTATGTATGTATGTATGTATGTATGTGTGTGGGATTGGCTCAGTGCACAGTCTTTCCTCACTTAAAAAAAATCTTCACGCACAGGCATTGTACGATAGCATTAATTGATAATTATTAATAATGTTATATCGCGCAATGGCCATACTCGATAATGAGGAGGCAGCCATCATGTATGTATGTATGTATGTATGTATGTATGTATGTATGTATGTATGTATGTATGTATGTATGTATGTATGTATGTAGGTATGTATGCGCCTGTCTGCTTATCTGTATTTCCACTTGTCCACCCGCACGTCTGTTTCTCAACCTGTCTGTTTATCTATCTATAGATACTCCGTTCTTTCTTTCTTTCTTTCTTTCTTTCTTTCCTTCTTTCTTTCTTTCTTTACAATGTTTAGTGTGCTTCATGACTCTTCAAACAGTGTCAGTGGTATAAATGATGTAAAATAACTCACATAATTTCATTCATTGTTTTTTGGGTTTGTGTCCAAAGTTAAAAAATAATTTGCTTTCTCCTCTCTCTCTCATTCCATCTATTAAAAGACGGACAAGGGCGCGAAACATTACACCCTTCATTCCTCATGGGATTGCAGTGTTGATTGAATTGAAAGTGGATTCGCGATGTTGTCAATAGATTTATCTTTATCCCAACTCATCCAAGAATCGATGAAACGTTGCTCAAGAAGATAGCCACGTACCACTGTGTAGCATTATTTACTTAGAATCACAAACGATGGAGCTCAGTCGGTTTCGACAATGAGTGCTCCGTTTGTTCGATAAACAGAACAGCCTATCCAGGAAATTAAGGTACCCTATTTCCCGGCGCCGAAGATCCTTCGTCCTCGAGGACGCACCCTAATTTTGACAACCAAAAATTTGAAACCCCCCCCCCCCCCCAAAAAAAAAAAACCCAACAACCTTCGGCCTCCAAGACGCATGGTAGATTTTTTAGACTTATTTTAGGAAAAATGTAGCGTCTTCGACGCTGGCCGGGAAATACTGTAAGTGGCTGAACATTCCAAAGACACGTCTGGAACTGCAGGGAGATTTGTAACATACTCTGCTTGTGTCATTGTTCATACGTTTTCATATAGTTTACAAATCCGGCCTTAGAGAGAATGACACAGTGACAGAAATTGCAATTCTAATCAACATGTTCAAGTCCTTCAAACTCACTCCTTCTTAGTGACCGTTTTAGTTCTGCCTTTGCTAGTTTTCGTTTTATCCAATAATTGACACCATGTATTACGAGTAAGAGCTGGTTTTTTCCATTAATTTATATCTAAACCCAGACATTTTACATTTTCTTTAATACAATCTTTCTACCTTTTCTTAGGCTTGTGCTGTGGTCTTTTTCTTTGCATAATTTCACCATAAAAGATTTCCTTTGGAAGCCTTGTGCAATCATGCGAACAAGTTTCTCTACACAGGGCATCTGACTTTTAATGACAAGCCAACTGATTGTAGAGCACCCAGATCTTTGTAAAACCTCTGAATCAGATGACATGATTCTCCATTTAGTACCTAGTATCTGCCGAAGACACATTTTATGGAATCTTTCAAGTATCTTGAAATGTTCAGACCTATAAACCAAACTGCAAGAACACATGCCTCATATAAAGTTAATTTTGTCCTCAATGTTACGCCTCTGTCTAACCAAGCCATTTTCACTAATTTTCCAAATGAAGCGCTGCCTTCTGTATTCGAAGATGTATTTCTGCAGGTAAACTCCCATCACTTGACAAAGTACTACCCAGATACAAAAAAAAAAAAAAATATTCGCCACCACCGATTTAGTCCCATTCACATATTTGGCACAACATAAGGTTTTCCTGTTGCTGGAGTGTACATCAACTCGGTCTTAGTTAAACTTACAGTGAGCCCCAAAAGAGCATATACTTCAGAAAATATATTCATCTTATTTTGCACTTTTGTTAATCAGACATTTACTTTCACCTCTCTCTCTCTTTATACATACATACACACACACATTCATACATACACGCATACATACACACATAAATACATACACACACACACACACATACATACACACATTCATACATACATGCATGCATACATAAACACATAAATACATACATACAGACATTCATACATACATGCATACATACATGCATGCATATATACACACATAAATACATACATACAAACAGACATTCATACATACATGCATGAATACATATTTGCATACATACACACATAAATACATACATACATACATACATACACACCCATACATACGTTCATACATACATGCATGCATACATACACACATAAATACATACATACATACACACACACATACATACACACATTCATACATTCATGCATGCATACATACACACATACATACATACATACATGCACACGCACATACATGCATGCATACATACACACATAAATACATACATACATGCACACGGACATACATGCATGCATACATACACACATAAATACATACATACATGCACACACACACATACATACATTCATACATACATACATGCATGCACACAAACACACATAAATACATACATGGTGGCTGCCAACTCGTTTTCGAGTACGGCCACTACTTTATATCCATGTAGAAGAACCCTACCGATGCGCTGAACGAGTGTGACTTTTTAGTTCAGCCATCGACTTGAAAACTCTGGTACAAACACTACACTTGTGACAATTATTGACACATAGTGCTGGGCCCATTGTACCATGTGACGACAAGTGCAGAGAGATCTCCAGATATAAAGCAATGCCTGTGCCGTGAAGCTTTTATAGTGGGCAAAGGCACTGCACAAAGCCAGTCCCACTCTCTTAACCAAGATGATATTTACCAAAAAGAAGAACAAGTCAACATCATTGGATACCATCAGGGTTGCAGGTGTTATATCAGAGTTTTCCTTCTCCTAGAATTCTGCCTTGACAAAGGTTAAGGGGTCATCTCTCCCGGATACATACATACATGCATATATACAAACATACAAACATACAAACATACATTCATGTATACATATGTATATAATTGCAGTGAAACTCTGTCAGCGATAAGGTAGCAGTCACTGTGAGCAATATTTTGGCACCAAGAAATAAATAATAAATATAAAGATAACAGTTTTCATGTCATTTTAAATGACTAAAATGACTCTTCCACGGTGTAATTGCTTTAGTTTCAACGCACGGTTTAAGATCACATCATTTTCCAGACAATTATAACTCTGTGAAATACACACTCACACAAATATACATACATACATACATACATACATACATACATACATACATACATACATACATACATACATACATACATACACGTACACACACACATATATATTTTGGTGTCCTCCAAAATGTATACACACTTCGGTTACCTGTACAGGCAATATTTATTATTAGAATGCTGTTGAAGTGTATACATTTTTTGGGGGACACCCTGTATATATATATATATATATATATATATATATATATATATATATATATATATATATGTACTAATAAGAGGAATTCCAACTTTGTCTGATTTACTCGTTTTATTTACAATCCTTTAAAATTTATAATGGTATTAGAATGAAATAGTATGATAGAATATTAAATTTTAAGTGTTAATTGAACAAGTACTTTCATGCTTTCGCAATCTTCAGGTTCATAATGTGTGGTGACAGTCAAGTTTGCAATTTTCTTATTAATATAATCTTCTATACACAATCATACACACCCGTGTATATCTATCTATCTGGACTTGGGCAAATCGTAGCGGATCATCTAGGTCGTACCTAGATAGGTTCTTAGTTAGAATTAAGGATAAGGACTTTTTAAGTTGTCCAAAAATGCGCATTGTTAGCTATTCAGACCACAAATTAGTGACCTGCATGGTCAACCTTGACAGAACTCATAGACAGGGCCCCGGTTACTGGAAGCTCAACTTGTCCTTGCCGGCAAGTAGAGCCTACAGGAATCGGATTAGTACGTTAGTTAAGGAACGGTTGACTGGAGCGATCGTCAACAGCAGGTGGTGGGTATCTCTAAAGAGAGAGATTAGAGTAGTCTCGATAGAATTTAGTAAGGTTCTAGCTGCGGATAGGAATAGGAAGGAAAGGGAGCTAATAGATAGAGTAGAAGAGGCAATTAGAAGCGGCGACGTGGCCAGAGTGCTAGCGTCGAGAACGGCTTTGAGCCAGTTTTTCGACGCGAAGCACGAAGGCTGCGTTGTCCGAAGTAAAATACGTGCTCTAGGGAACGAGGGGACCAAAGCTGTTAGCTGGGCCCGCGTGACAGAGGCCAACAGTGGAACTAAATCCACCATCCGGTCTTTGCGAGACCTGGATGGACGGGCGATTCTTGAGCCTAAGCAGATGTGTGAGGCCTTTCAAAGGCATTTTGCCCGACTGTTCGGGAGGGGCGGGGAGCCGGTTGGGAACGTGGACTTCGGTCCATACCTCGACGGCCTGCCGCGCCTCTCGGACAGGGAGGCGAAGTCCTGCGAGGAGCCGATTTCGGCCGCTGAGATAGAGGACGTGCTGAGCCAATGCGGCAAACGCAAATCCCCGGGTCTCGATGGTTTTCCTTACGAATTATATCTAGCTATGCCGGACTTGTTCCCCGATCTCCTCGAGGCGGTCTACTGCAACTGGCAACAGAACGGGAGAATTCCCTGTACTGTGACCAAGGGCGTAGTCACGCTAGTGAGGAAGGACGAGAACAAGGGGGACGAAATAAGTAACTTCAGGCCCATAACACTGCTAAATACAGAGTTACAGATTTTGGCCAAGGTGCTAGCAAAGAGGTTGGCGCTTGTCGTGGGCAACCTGGTGGGAGATGCGCAGACATGCGCTATCCCGTCCAGGTCCATCCATGACAACCTCCATCTCATGCGATACATCATAGAGAGGGTTGGGAACGAACCCGGCTTTGGTGGGGCTCTGATCAACTTGGATCAATCTAAGGCGTTCGATAGGGTCGACGATGGTTACCTGGATGCGGTGCTAGCGGCGGCAGGCTTCGGACCCGTTTTCAGGGGCTGGATCACTGCTATGCACAGCAGCCGCATCTGCTCTAGGGTCAAGGTGAACGGCTACCTCTCGGAGCCGTTCAAAATCGCGCGGTCCATCCGACAAGGGTGCCCTCTCTCCTCCCTTCTGTATGTGTTGACTCTCGAGCCACTACTGCGGAAGTTGGAGTTGTTGCAGGGCATCCCTTTGGAACCGGGATTGCGGAAAGCGGTGTCGGCCTACGCCGATGACGTGACAGTAATGGTGTCGACGGCCTCCGAAATCGAGGCGGTCGGCACCTTACTGGAGGAGTACGAAAAGTTCACAGGGGCTAAGCTGAACCGGGACAAGTCGATCGGTTTGCAACTCGGCACGTGGAGGGGCAGACCGATGCCCTCCGATAGCGTCGTCGGACGCTGGACGGAGGGCCCGGTGAAGTTGCTCGGGGTCTGGTTCGGACCGGACCTCCAGGTGGAGAAAAACTGGGCGAAGGTTACGAACAGGGTGTTTGCACTGACCCAGAAGTGGGCCAGTTGCAAACTATCCCTGAAAGGTCGGGCGGAGGTGGCGAACACTTATATAGCGTCCGTCATCTACTACCGCCTGACCGTAGTGCCCTGCCCAAGGGAAACCCTCACCAAGATGGAGCGCGCGCTCTTCCAATTCCTTTGGAAGAGGCGGGCTCCTATGGTGAGGAGATCCATCTGCTGTCAACACCCTTCGAAAGGAGGGCTGGGGATGCCGTGGCTAATGATGCGTAAACACGCATTAAGGCTACGGCACCTCTACGTATTCCTCACCGGACAACCGGTGTGGGCCTCGTTTGTGAGACGAACCTTTCCCAGACTCGTCTCACTCACCGAGCTGCAATCCTGGGTCAAGCAAAGACCGAGAAAACTGGGCGCCTGGCACACTGAGTGTGCCCAGGCGCTCACCGCCCTCTGGCAGGCGGATCCGGTTATCAGTGGAGACTCCACCGCAACATTCTATAGAGGGCTGGTGCGCAGCAGGTGCGACGACGCCCTCGGAGAAGCCCTAGACATGGAGGAGGATGAACTGGCCAGCCTGTTCGGTAGGACATTCAGCCCGGGACCTATGGACAACTTCCAGAAGTCCCTGGCCTGGCAGTGCTACCGAGGGGCTTTACCCGTTCGAGAAAGGCTCTACAGACACGGGCGCCCGAGTAGGGACCCCGCCAAAAAGATCTGTCCCAGATGCGTGTGCGACGAGGAAACCGTTGCACACGCATTAGTACACTGCTCGGGCGTAGCCGATCTGTGGGGCTATGTCGAACAACTGCTGTCAAGGGTGGGACCGATCCGGTTGACCACCGAGTCTATTGTAATGATCAAGCCGCCTCCCCCCTTCAAAGATGAAGCAGAGGCGGTGTTTCTGTGCGTAATAGCCATGGCGAAAGAGGTTGTATGGTGGACGCGTCTGAAAGGACTGAGGTCGGGCACCTTTCTCTCTGGCCAACAACTGGTCCGTTTCTTCCGATATCATTTCGGAAGAAGGATCAGGATGGAGAGAGAGGTGCTGCACCCCAGCCGTTTCTATGAAAGGTGGGTGAAAGTGGCGAGAATGGCCCGTGTGAATGGGCCTTCACTCTACATCAGACTATAGGTGAGGAAGATGAAAGACCAAGGGAGCACCCCTTCTCTGTGCTCCTGAGGAGAAGGGTTGCACACCTTTTTCGGGGGTGTGTGCGACCCCCCAAGGCGCCTCCTCTCTATTGAGGATTTTGTTAAAAATTTTATTTTTTGTTATATCTTATTTTATTTTTATATTTTGTTATTGCCTCCTCCTTATTGAGGACGCCTTTTTGTGTAAACTCCCCCCTTTGTACTTGTCCCACTTTTGATGCCCTAGTGGCAAATAAAAGAAATATATCTATCTATCTATCTATATATGTATGTGTGTGTGAATGTATATATATATATATAAATACATATACACACACATGCACTCATATATACGATTCTATGATAAAACTAAACTACAAAGCCCTCAAGCTACATGACGATTTCATGTTATTCAATTGACTGTAAGCCCATTTCTTCTTTTCTCAGTGTGTGACAAGGCTAGCTCTTTGAATTACACTTACGGCCCATCTGACAGGCTTCGAAATAGTTTACTGATGCTATGGTAAATAGCCAGAGGCAGTGGTAAATGACTCTTGCCCAAGATACACAAAACCAACAGAGGTCCATTCAATTCCAGGTATCATGGACTAGAATTGTTGACCTGGGGCTAAACAATAAGCAGAAGAACGAGAAAAATAAGAATAAGAAGAATAAGAATAAGAATAAGAATAACAACATTGAATTTGTGCCCAGAGAAGAAAATCAATAAGTCGTTTAAGCAGCTCCAGGTAATAAATTGTAAGACAGTTAAGTATAGTGTTTGGTACAACGATGGAAACATATAGCAAGATATAGAGAAGGTATATAGACACAGAAAAACAAGGAACGAGAGAGAGAGGAAGGTAGGGGCCATTTAATGAAGTTAAGCTGAGATGCAGTCAAGGTGAAAGGCAGGAAACACGAACAAAAAAAATACAGAGAAGAGATAGATAGATAGATACGTAGAGAATGAGAGAAGAGAAAGAACATAGGAGAATATATATATATATATATATATATATATATATACTGAGAGAGGGAGAGAGGGGGGGGGGGGAGAAAGAAAGAGAAGGAGAGAGAAAGAGAGAGAGAGGGGGAGAGAAAGAGAGGGAGAGAGAAAGCGAGACAATGGAAGAATATATATAGATATATTTACAGAGAGAGAGAGAGAGAGAAAGAGAGAGAGAGAGAGGGAGAGAGAGGAGAGAATGAGTTAAAATGAGACTGGAACGACGAGAGAGAATGAGAGAATGAGAGAGAGAGAGAGAGAGAGAGAGAGAGAGAGATAGCGATGGATAGATAGATAGAGAGAGATAGAAAGAGAGAGAGAAGGAGATAAACAATTTTGATTGATTGACAGTTGTTAAAGTAAAAAACAAAAAAAAACTAAAGCAAAAAGTTTTACGAGTAAAAGAGAAAGACAGACCTATAGGTAGATAAATAGATAAGTAGAAAGGTAGAGAGAGAGAGAGAGAGAGAGAGAGAGAGAGAGAGAGAGAGAGAGAGAGAGAGAGAGAGAGAGAGAGAGAGAGAGAGAGAGAGAGAGAGGGGGATATAGAGAGAGAGGGAGATAGAGAGAGAGAGAGATAGAGAGATAGAGAGGGAGAGAGAGAATGAATGTGAAATGGAAAAGAAAAGAAAAAGTGAAGGAACGATCAAATGAGAAAAATAAGATGACAGAGCGATAGAATTGGATAGAAAGATATATAAATAGATATATAGTAAAATATAAATATAGATACTTAGATAGATAGATATAAATATAGATGAACTAACTATACATCTTATATATCTATCTACCTATGTATATATATATATATATTGTATATATATGTATGTATATATATGTATGAATGTATATATATATACATATATTGTATATATATGTATGTATGAATGTATGTATATATATATATGTATGTATGTATATATATATATATATATATATATATATGTGTACATATATATATATATGTGTGTACATATATATATATATATATATGTACACACATATATATATATATATATGTACACATATATATATATATATATACATACATACATATATATATATATATATACATACATACATACATACACACTCACACACATATATAAACACACACATATATATATATATATATACATTTCCCCCCCCACACATATATGTGCTAAACGAAGATGTGAGGTTGAAGGTGGGAAACGGATAGGGGTTAGTTTCAGCAGAAAATGAGGAGAAATGGAAACCTTGTAGAAAATGTGGTAGCTTTCACAATAAAAATCCGAACGCTTGGACGCTTTTGGCATTTAATCAATAACTAAATACAGGCAGAGGGGTGAAGTTGCCCGAAAACTTTTATGCCGAAATTCTCCATCTCAAAGATATTTTAGAAGTAGTTCAATGTTTAAAGTGGAAACTAATTACCTAAGTATGGAAAATGTAAAAGAAAACCTGAGATATTTTCTTACATTAGATTTTTCAGACTGTATTGATTTCATAAAATAGTACAATTGAAACTTTAATCGAAACCGCCCGCATATATATATATATATATATGTGTGTGTGTGTGTGTGTGTGTCCATCAGCGCGGTGTACTACCTCGCTAAACTGATCTTTCCATTCCAGGGAGGCTAACATCCGCCGGGGACGCGATTCTAGCCGAATTATATAATGTTTACTAACATTACCTAATATCTGCAAATGGTAGTTCCAGATCGGAATCTTAGAAACTGGTGCATCATACTGGGTCCTGAAAATTCCAATTTCCTACCAACAGAAGCCGTTTTTCTCCCTAATTAACGTACAAGTGTTCACTTTAGTTTGTTGGGTTTGTATTTTAATAATACAGACTTAATGAAATTATTGAGCGAGTGTAAAAAGGACGGAAACTGTGCCAATTCTATTTAACAATCATATATATATGAACGTGTGTGTGTGTGTTCTTTTTCAAAATATGATCACCACAATGCAGTTAACTATAATTGTTTCTACTTTTGGCACAAGGCCAGCAATTACCCAGTACATTACTGGTACATAATTTTATCGACCCCGTAAGAATGAAAGGCAAAGTTAACCTCGGCGGGATTTGAACTCAGACCATAAAGAGCCGTAACTCTATGCTGCAAAGCTTGGCGTCCGACCCTCTACCGATACTGCAAGATAGTTGATAACTATAAATAATAGCTCAATATATCAGTCATCCATCCCGATTTATTCAACTGTTATTCATAGTTATCAACTATTATTACAGCTAGTGGATGGCAGTATCGGTAGAGGATCGGACGCCATGCTTTGACGCATAGAGGTACGGCCCTTTCTATTCTGAGTTCAAATCCCGCCGAGGTCAACTTTGCCTTTCATCCTTACGGGGTCGATAAAATAAAGTACCAGTAATGTACTGGGTAATTGCTGGCCTTGTGCCAATAGTAGAAACATTTATTACAGCTCTTTGCAAATTACCCAATATTTCAGAAGTAAATCAGAAGTAAATTTGCTTGTATAATAGTATTAATGTCATTACTGATAGTAATTTCAGACACGATACTATAATCACATTTCATGTTTCCAAAACGAGTAAAAGAGCAACGCCACAACCCTTTCAGATTATGTATGGAACATGAAAGACAATTGATAATTTTAACATCATTTGTCATATATTGAACAAGAATAAACTATGCACTAGCCATTCCAAGATTTGCAGTATGAGTTACGGTGAAAGGTTTCATCATGGACGCTTTGGTGTATAGTTTGATCTAGCAAATCTGCTCATCCTCAGCCCTGAACAGACATTTTATTTTAGTGACACTGAATGTAAAAAACGGCAATGTAGACCCCACGAGTTGAACTCAGAGCATATGTATGTATGTATAATTCAAGACATCGAATAATTATTTAAGATGTCTAAGGTTTTTGTTAAATGCAAATTAACAAAATCCTCCTAGTTAATTTTTCTCGAATAATGGATCCCTATTAAAAAATGCATTGTGTTGTACCATAGCCTGCATTATACAATATAGTTATAGAGGTAGAGTGCAATCTGAGGGAGGTTTCGTTGCTATTTACAGGTAGACATTCACAAGTTGGCTCGAATTATATATTATAATTATCTTAGTAGTTGAGACTTAAATTCATAACAATAATTTATATAGAAGCAAAGCAAAAAAAAACAAAAACAAACAAACAAACAAACAAAAGCCTCACCATGAAAGTATATTGAACCTTTTTCAAATATATGAAAAGTAAAACAAAATTAAAAATTCCAACACTAGGTAAGAAGTAACTTTAATAACAACTTAAATTAAGAAAAATACCAATTTGTGCAACAAATGATGTATAAAACAACATCATAAACAACAACGGCAACAGGGTAAAATATCAGATGTCGATCATCTCTTCAGATTTCGTTCATTAAAAATAATACACTGAATTCAATTGTTTTATAATAGTCCTCTTATTTGAATCAACAGTACTAAAACACATTTATCGTTAAGATGTCTGTTGTATGCGAAAAGTTTCTATTGAAATGTGTTGCTAATTGTATTTTGCTGTTGCTTTACATGAAGCAGCTGCTAAATTTTATCATGTAATATTTAATAAATGAGACAAATCTCCTCTTTACTCTACTTAGTCATTTTTATACTAATTAATGAATGAAAATGTGATTTATGTCAGCAGAAGCAGAATGCTAACAATTATGAAGGATATATTAATATATATATTAATATATATATATATATATATATATATATATATATATATATATATATATATATATATATGGTGGCTGGAAACTCTGCTAAGAGTATTGTTATCGCTTGTCAGATTACAGAAAATGGTGCACCTTTAGGCTACAACCAGCCATACGAACCTGTAACAGATCCTGAATAAGCAATGCCTGTGCTTTGAAGGTTTTTTACGTGGGGAAAGGCCTTGCACTCGACCAGTCCCACTCTCTGAGCATCGAAACCACTACCCGAAAAGGAGAACTGGTCAACATCATCAGATGCTTCCGAAGCCGCAGGTTCTTTTTTTTCAGAGTTTCCAACTCCTAGAAAGGTGTTGTGACAACAACTGGGGACCTTTCACTCCCATGTGGAAAAAAGTACTATTTGGATGGCCGTTGACTCTGTTGAGTTCCTCCACCCTTTGCCGGGTCTTGTATTTCATCTCACAGAGTGTCCAAATATTACCCTCCTCACCAAGCAAGCTTGGTGGGGTTGCCGGTTTAGTCGCCGGCGACCCGACCATATATATACATATATATACATATACATACATGCATGCATGCATGCATACATACATACATACATACATACATATATACGAGGGGTGTCAGAAAAGTTCCAGGACTGATGTCACAAAAGATTTATTTCAAACCCAAACTTCACACTAAGAGTTTTCTCCTCAAAGTAATCCTTCTGGAGCCTAATGCACTTTTCTATCCTTTTCTGCCACGCTTGCATGCACTCCTGGAAGGATTCTTCCGGGATCCGCCGCAGTTCCGTCGTCACGGCCTTTTTGATGTCGTACACGTCTTCAAAACGGGTCCCCGCCGGGTCGTACTCGAAGATCCATGACTCATCACCAGTGATGACTGTCCCTAGCAAGTCTGATTCGGTTTCAAGACGCTCGAGGATGTCCTGGCACACTTGCATGCGTCGACCCTTCTGGTCATCGTTCAGCAGTTTTGGCACCAACTTCGCGCAGACTTTCCGCATGTACAAATCTTCAGAGAGAATCTTCCAGACGCTGTCCCGATTCATGCTCAGCTCATTTGCCATCAGTCGAACAGTCAGCCGACGATCGCTACGCACCATCTGCCTGACGCGCTCAACGTTGACCTCAGTCCTGGTTGTTGAGGGCCTTCCGCTCCTGGGGTCATCTTGCACCACTCAAAAACACGTGAGCGTGACATCGTCTCATCTCCATACACTTGCTGCAGCAATCCCAGTGCTTCTAACGGAGTTATCCCCAAACATACCAGAAACTTCAAGTTTGTTCGTTGCTCTGTGCTCATTGCTTGACGACCTGAAACAGAGGACATGTATATAAAATTATGAAGAAAAAGTTTGATCGCTGCAGAGAGCTAAGATTACAGTTACATACTCCAGGGAGATTACTTTTTTGAAGGAGAAAACACTTAGTGTGAAGGTTTGGTTTGAAATAAATCTTTTGTGACAACAGTCCTGTAACTTTTCTGACACACCTCGTGTATAATATATATATATATATATATATATATATATATATATATATATATATATATATATATATATATATATATATATACATATATATATATATATGGAAAAAATGAAACGAAATTTCATTTCTCACTCTTAGTACGGCTGTTACTATCGGTACGCCCGGCCAAGTAACTCACTCGATATGCAAATTAGGCTACTCAGCCGTTAATATGCATAAGGAAAGTATATACTTTCAGACGTTCAATCATCTGGCAGGAAGGTATACGGTGCTGACGAAATCTAATAAGCTTGAAACTAGTACATCGTTCCTTTGTCAGTGTTGAACAAAAGAGCAACGATGGTAGCTAAACACTGTACGGCGTAATTCGGGATGTTTGTTTACAAACAAACCGAGCATTATCATAAATGTTCGGTGAATCCATACGTACATATATATGTATATGTGTGCATGTATGTATATATATACATACTACTGTACGTCTGTATACATATATGTATGTACGTATACATATATTTATATATATATATATATATATATATATATACATGCATGCATGCATACATATATATATATACAATATACATGCATGCATACATACATATACATACATACATATACATGCATGCATGCATACATACATATACATACATACATATACATATATATATATATATATATATATATATATATGGAATTGTTAGAGCCGCGATAGTGTGGTATTTATTCTAATTGTTTGTATTCTGACTTTTCGGGCTAGATGTCGGATATGTTGATAGTTTTCTCGCTTTCTCCCTTAAGTTTCGCATTCCCTGAAAAAAATAATTGTTTCTACTTTTGGCACAAGGCCAGCAATCATCTCAGTGTATTACTGGTACTTTATTTTACCGACCTCGTAAAGATGAAAAGCAAAGTTAACCTCGGTGGGATTTGAACTCAGACTATAAACGACTGTAACTCTTTGCTGCAAAGTATGGCGTCTGACCCTCTACCGATACTGCCAATCCACCACATTACCTGAAAAATATAATGAGGCTTCGTGGGCTCTATTCTTCCTTCGTTGAGTAAGAGTAAAACATATAAAAGAAACTTATATTCAGCTCTACAAGGCAAATGATTAATAAACATTGTGAAGGCACGTGACTCAGTGGTTAGGGTGTTGGACTCGGGTTCATAAGGTCGTTATTTCTATTCCTGATTGGGGCGGCCAGCTGTAACCTTTGAAAAATACATTACTTCCTGTTGCGCTTTCTGCCAGGATTGTGACCAACAGATAATATCAGCAATGGAGTGCTGGCCAGGCGGCAGGTGTTAGCCCCTCCAGATGGAATGGTTCTTCCAGTGCATTTTCTCCCTTACCATCCTCCGGGGAAACTCCTTCTCCATTCTGTCCGCCGGGACTGTGGGGCGGCCAGCCGTGGGACCCCATTTGCTCATAATACAGAGAGATGGGGAGGGCGAGAGAGATGGAGGCGATGACAGTGGGAGTTCGGCTCTTCCGTGTTCGGACATATTGGTAAGCACTTGGAATTTGGTTTCTTACCTCGATTGTTGGAAGTGAAGCATTCTATGTAATTTATTTGAGATGTGTTTAAAAACTATTGCTACCTCCATTATTTCACTTATTGCTCTAGTTGTCCATTTCTTTTCATTCCTTGCGAGTATCTCAAAAATAGACCACTCCCATATAACAGACATCAACAACTTACAAACGCCACCTTCTAAACGGAAACATTGTTTCCTTCCCCTTTTCGTTTTTTTTACTTAATAAACATTGTTTAAATGAATAATAATTGTTTATACTTTTGGTACAAGGGGGAGCAATTATCCCAGTGCATTACTGGTACTTTATTTTATCGACTCCGTAAGGATGAAAGGCAAAGTTAACCTCGGCGGGATTTGAACTCAGACCGTAAAGGACCGTAACTCTATGCTGCAAAGCATGGTGTCCGACTCTCTACCGATACTGTCAATCCAAATGAATAATAATAATATCTATATTAATTGGAAAGGTTTGAAGCGATGAGTGTATATGAATATTCGCAATTTGACTATTCTCAGCGCGAAAGGTAGCTGTTAGCAGCTGGATATTATTTGCATAGTAACATGTTTTGGGTTAAGATATAACCACAAACCGAACGGAGCGCGCGCGCGAGCGAGCGAGCGAGAGAGAGAGAGAGAGAGAGAGAGAGAGAGAGAGAGAGAGAGAGATGAGAAATGAACGCTCTCCATTCGATTTGTGGTTATATCTTAACCCCAAAAATGTTACCATGCAAATAGTATACAGCTAGTAACGGCTACCTTTCGCGTTGAGAATGCTCAAATTTTACGTATAATAATATATATATATTATATGAACTTCCATCACGTAATCTATATAAAAATAATCACATTTTCCTCACGGAATCGTTGTAAATTATGCCCCTCTCCCTGCAAAAAAGAAAACGTTATAACAAGGAGTACATCACACATTGTTTTACAGACTAAATAAGCAATATTTGAATACTTCCCAAAACTTTAACCAAGCTACATTTGCGAATGACACACACACACACACACATATATATATATCGACAGTCGATCGACTTTCGTCAAATCGAACCGAGGAAACAAGGTTTCCGTTGGTCCTTCCAATTGCTAATACTATTTATCGGTCCCAACTCAAGGTAGAAGGGGCAAGGTGAAATAAAGTGTCTTGCTCAAGGACACAACGCATCACCCCGTTCAGGAATCGAACCCACAACCTAACGATTGCGAATCCAATTCTCTAACGACTTAGGCACACACCTTCACACACACACACACACACACACACACACACACACACACACACACACACACACACACACACACATATATAAAGATAGGTAAAGAGAAAGTGATAGAGAGAGAGATTGAATGAGTAAGAGAGGGAGACCGATGACCCCCTCCCCCTTAGACAGAGAACGCTGATGTGTGGTGTGAATGAATGCATTTTAGGACATTTATATTCCACGAATTATCAATATAATTTTTTGAAATTTTTGATTGATTGTAGCCTTCGTGTGACAGACTAAAAAAAGGGCTGTACACAATTATTATACTATAGATTAGAAGTGCAAGCTAAATTTGGTTGAATTAAGAAGCATTGGGAAATTTGACATTTAAAAATACAGTCACTACAGGTGTACTTTACCCGATCTGTTCAACTATTATTTATAGTTATCAAATATTATTATAGTTATTTGCATTATGGCAACTATATTTTGAATAGAGATTAGAAAAGAAACTGATAAACATTACGTGTAAACAGATCGATTTCACTCATGTGAAAACTAGATGAATAAGTTATTTACATGGAAATTGGCAAGTTGCTTCAATAATCGGTAACAGTAAGCAACTATTGCGTGAATATTAATAGCTATAAGTATCGGAAGCAAAAATATGCACGTGAATAGCAAAGCAGAGAAATCTATAAAAATGTTGAGAGAGAGAGAGCGAGAAATCTCTTGTCTGGAAAATCACTCAGAACTACTAAACTCGATAGAGGAACAACAGCTAACAATTTCCGATAAAATGTTACTTTAGAATCGACTACTTACAAAGGGATAATTGAGAATGAATACTTAGTTACGCACGCAGTGTTCTTTAATAATAGTCGGATGAGTGTTTATATAGAGTCAATAACTGTGAAGAGAAACCAAAAACTAACAGTTAAGTTCCTAGTCGTTACCGAGAAAGAGTGAAAAATAGAAGTAATCATGAAGAAGGGGAAAAAGGGAGAGAACCGTGTTTAATCGCATTATATTGTACGCATTAGTTTAATAGATCAATGTGTCAATATGAATTGCTTGTACAATGCCGATACTTAAGTAGAGAGGTGTTATCGCTGACTAAAGTAAATGTTTAAATGCTCGATGCAATTGGCCATCGCGTGAAACATCAACTTAATTGCTACTTCAGTTTGTGTAATCTGTTCATCTCTAAAAGAAGCAAAATAAATTCCATTCGAGACTCTAATACGTCAGTCAGTCTACTACCGATCGACTTTGAAAGATGAATTAACCATGCTCTTTCATAGAGAGATTTATTCAGATAATTTTGCTTTTATACGTTATTAGTTAATCGCTTTAGTTATCTGTCATTGAGAATATCACAGACATGTAACATCTGAACTGTCTCGAGATACTATTGAACTTTCAAAATGAGGCGTCACAATGATATTTTAAAGACTAAAAAAATACAAACAACAGCGCTCTCCTCGTAACGCACAATAAAGCAGCCGTTTCTTGTTTTCAGACGAACCGATTTAATTAAATAGGAATGGTAAACACACGCTTACTATTAACATTGAAGTCCGGTGCCTCATGAAACCACATTAGTAAAATATTCTTGAAATATACGAAACATCATATTAAAATTAAAGTCTTTATTCTAATAGTACAATTTTTACAATGACCTGTCACTACTAAAGGCATAAGCATTTCAATTCACAAACCTGTTTCTCGACATTTTTTGCTAAACCACTATAGGATGTTAAGGGTTAAAGATTTTAGTGGTGCAAATTTTCACAAGGATTTATTCATTAGTAGTAATGCCATAAACATTTGAATTAACAAAACTGTTTTTAGATATTTTCTGCTAAATTATTACTGGATATTAAGAGTTAACACACACACACACACAGACAGACACATACACACATACACTCACTCACTCTCTCTCACACACACACACTCTCCCCCTCTTTCTCTCTCACACACATTGTTCATGAATAAATAAGAATAATACAGATATGCAAATGCACAAAGTCTTATTAGGCTTTGTGTTTAAGGTATTCGGCTCACAATCATAAGGGCGTGAGTTCAATTCCCATCAGCGCGTTGTGTTCTTGAGCAGGACACTTTATTTCACGTTGCTCCAGTCCAATTAGCTAGCAAAAATGAATTGTACCCGGGAAGAAGCAAACGAGGGCTTCAATGAATCAGACATGCCGATCTTCAGGATATATATATAGATGAGATGTTTCTAGTTAAGACCAGTAAGACCATTATACAACTGAATACTTAGTACTCTACTTTAGAAAAGTAGAGTGTAGATATTATTATAATTTCTCTGCACTACGATTAAGTTCTGAAATAGGAAAAACTTCCTCGTGGGACAAATAATCCTTCAGCTCCCTCTTATCACACACACACACACACACACATATATATATATATTGTCAATAAGTGATAAGAAGTAGTTGGAACTGATTAAATGTTATAGCATCAGATTGTAGATGGTCTAATAGTGATTTCTAGTATAGGCACAAGGCTAACGATTTGAGAGGAGGGGAAAGTCGATTAAATCGACCGCAGTACGTTACTGGTGCTTTATTTTATCGATCCGGTAAGGATGAAAGGCAAGGTTAACCTCGGAGGGATTTGAACTCAGATCATAAAGGGCAGTAATTCTATGCTACAAAGCATGGCGTCCGGCTCCCTACCGATACTGCCAATCCACCGCCCTTTAGATAGTCTAATAATAAAAGCATAACTAAATGGCACATAGAATAATACAACGCTGAGGCTTTTTTAAAACAGGGTTCACGGCACCCAGTCAACAAAACTCAACAATTTACAACCCACTAACATAAGATTAGAAACAAAGAAGAAATTTATTTCAATTTCCATTTTGAAGTAAAAAGTTTTGTCAGCAAAAATGGATATTTAAATTAAACACAAGAAATAGATATTAATTTAATCTTTTATTAATATATTTCTATAAGCTCATATAATATACAATGGGAATAAGTATGAATTTGTTACTGTGAAAGTATGTCAGCCTATTGTAAGCTGCTACAACGCAGGTTTAACTATAAAATAGTTGAACAAGTTGTGATGAGATAGGCAGACACCATCGCAGCAAGCCAGCATACGGCAGATCCGAGTTACATTCCCGAAGACGATTCTGTCCTCTCTTTCCATTTCTAGTGGTTTATGCACCCAACTTAAACTATTATATAGTTAAACCTGCGTTGTAGCATCTTACAATAAACTAACACATTTTCAAAATTCAAATGTTCTCCTCGCTTTATCAAACAATCATTAATTTGGTGTTTTATTTATAGTTTTTATTAGCTCATATAATAAAGAATGCAAGTCTACAGAGTGATTATCTTAATATATTGCTTCTAAAGAATTAAAAAATTTCTTCATGTACTTTACAAATTTAAGAACGTTTAAATTAAGGAAATATATGTAGATCGAAGTATATTATTAATATAAGAGAGTTATACGAGGCATATATTGCATTTTAGATAATTAAATTTTATAAAATATATTACTTACGTAAATATCGTAGCGAAGTTAAATATTAGCCAAATATACCATCCACTATGGAAATTCAGTTTCAAATTTTTGTTATCATACAAATACATAAACTCGCATTCATAAACATATGTACATGTTTGCATACATACATAAATACATACATACATACATACATACATGATGCCTGCAAATCGATTTCGAGTATGTGTGTGGACATATATGTACGCACATCTCTTTACATGTGTTTATATGCATGAATACATGAGTATCATGGACGCGGGTTTTTAGTCCAGCTAGGGTCTTACCTATGGCCAGCAATACCATGCATCGGAAAAAAATGTCACATATCAAGCGATGCCTGTGCTTGAAGCTTTTTTAAGTGAGGAAAGGCTTTGTACGGGGCCAATCCCACTCTCTGAACATCGAATGCATTTGTCCAATAAGAACTAGTTTACATCATTGTATGAAAACGAAGTCGCAGGTTTTATATCTGAGTGACCATCTCCTAGAGAGATGTCTTAATTAAGACTAGGAGTCTCTCGCTACTGCTAACATGTAACCCATAACAACCTGTACATTGTCGGTTCGTCGGCGACTAAACCAGCAACTCCACCAAGCTTGCTTGGCGAGGAGGGTGATTTTGGATACACTGCGGGATGAAAAACAAAACCCATCAAAGGGCGGAGAAACGCAGGAGAGTCAACGGCCATCCAATAATGTTTTCTCTTTTTTGTGTGCGAGAGACTCCTAGTCTTCATTAAGATCTTCTAGGTTTATATCATAGTCACCTTCTAGGAGAAGGTGACTATGATATAAAACCTGCGACACACACACACACACACACACACACACACACACACACACACACACACACACACACACACACACACACACACACACACACACACACACACACACACACACACACACACACACACACACACACATATATATATATATATATATATATTAGGTTGGGTAGAACATTTTCACCGTATTTCAAATTGTTATTGACATTGACGTTTTTTAACATTAGTAAAACACAGTGAAAATAATTATCATTTGCGATTACCGTCTACCATCGTTTAGAAAGGCACATGATATATATATATATATGTATACAATATATGAAAGGAATATATTATGTTAATATTTGAAATAGCAGGAAAAGGGTCTTGACGTTTCGGACGCTAGTCCTTCATCAGAAGAAATAATGAGAAATAAGATAAAGTGAAGGGACGGGCGGGTTGGAATTGGAAAGAATGTCTGTAGATAACAATAACAGGTCCCTTCATGCTGACATCTTTTGGAAAACTCATATATATATATATATATATATATATATATATATACAGGGTAGGTGAGTATATATATATATATATATATATATATATATGTGTGTGTGTGCGTGTGTATGCGAGTCTGTGTTTATGTGTGTGTACATATATGTACGCACATCTCTTTACATGTGTATATATGCATGAATACATGTGTGCATATAGACAATAACTATTGATATACAACACAATCGACAGCATCATATCTTATAAGCAAACAAATGTAATTCCCGTGATTTATGAGATCATTTGCTATTATTTGGCAAGGTGTTTACATTACTCGGTATTACACATTATGCCAGTGAATTGACAGAGCTGTTAGGGTGTCAGATAGACTGATTCGAGGTATTCATTCCGGCATTTTGTGGCCCGAGATCGAAATCCATCAAGGCCAATTTCATCTTTCATAAGAGACCCAGGGGTAAACCCCGAGCAAGATAGTTGAATAACATCCATGAGCTTGGCTGGTCACGCTTAGGGATCAGTTGGAGACAGTTTCTTCTGGCAGGACCCGACGGATGGATTGTTTGAGGACTCTCAAGAAGAAGAAGAAGAAGAAGAAGAAGAAGAAGAAGAAGAAGAAGTTTTTGGGTCGATTCCTTCGATCTCCCTAGCCCCCTCTCTCTCTGGAAGAAATTGGCCGTGTTTAGTATGTCACAACAACGCCCTTACGCCGCCCTTATGCGTTATAGGAACAGCGAGTCATTTTCAACTTTTAAACTACATAGTTTCTAACTGTTAAATATTCTTAGATGCTAATACATAAAATCATAGAAAATGCCCAGAGATACTTTCTATTATAGTGATGAAATGCATAGTCAGCTATTTCTCTCTGTTACTTTAAAAAGGACACAGCAGTATTATGATAGAATATGAATCTGATAAACCCATTAATTAATTAGCTAATTACTGATAATGATTTCTACTATAGGCACATAAACGAAATACAACTAACACGGTATATGTAAACTAAATATATATCAATAGCTAGCAGAACAACACAAAACAAAACAAAAACAATACACAATTACATGTAACAAAGAATGTATATATATAGAAAGTGCAAGCGTGGAAAGTCAGTGAAAAGGTCAAAGAAGTGTGGAGAAAGATTCTGGCAAAAAAAAAAAAAAAAAATCAATACTAAAACAATAACAGGATCATCAAGACGACAATTAATTGATTAATTAACTAATTACTTAATTGTAAAAACCAAACAAGCAAGTTACAACTACCGCAGGTGTTATACTTGGCAGCATGACACCTCACAGATATAACAATATGTTTCACCACAAGTTTTTATATCAATATATCTTACAAAGACGCATACAATAATTATTTCTACTTTTGGCACAAGGCCAGCAATTAACCAGTGCATTACTGGTACTTTATTTTATCGACCCCGTAAGGATGAAAGGCAAAGTTAACCTCGGCGGGATTTGAACTCAGTCCGTCAAGATTTGAACAAAGACGCATACAATAATGACAAATAATACGTTTTGGGCTCTTTGCCATTTATTATTACTTGTGGATTGGCAGTATCGGTAGAGAGTCGGACGCCATGCTTTGACACATAGAGTTACGGCCCTTGCCATTCTGAGTTCAAATCCCACCGAGGTAACTTTGCCTTTCATCCTTACGGGGTCGATAAAATAAAGTACCAGTAATGCACTGGGTAATTGCTGGCTTTGTGCCAAAAGTAGAAACAATTATTACTTAGAGCGGTGGATTGGCAAAATCGGTAGAGCGTTGGACAACGTGCTTTGCAGCACAAAGTTATGGCCCTTTACGTTTTGAGTTCAAATTCCATCGAGGTTTTCATCATTACGGGAAAGATAAAATAAAGCACCAGTAATGCTCTGGGTAATTGTTGGTCTTGTACCAAAAGTAAAAACAAGGGTGGCGGATTGGCAGTGTCGGTAGAGCAACAGATAACATGCTTTGCGACATAGAGTTACGGCCCTTTACATTCTGAGTTCAAATCCCACCGAGGTTAGCTTTGCGTTTCATCCTTACGAGGCCAATAAAATAAAGTACCAGTAACGCATTGGGGTCGATTTAATCGACTTTTCCCTCCCATTCAATTTACTGGCCTCGTGCTTATACTAGAAATCATTATTATTAGTGGATTGGCAATATCAGTCAAGCTTCGGACAATATGATATGCGGCATAGAGTTACAGCCCTTTAGGTTCTGAGTTCAAATTCCACCGAGGTTAGCTTTGCCTTTCATCTTTACGGGGTTGATAAAATAAAGTACCAGTAACGCACTGGGGTCGATTTAATTGCATTTCCATTCCCCAAAATTGTTGACCTTGTGCGTAAATCAGAAAAGATTATTACTAAGTGGTTCAGAAGCTTACTTTGCAATCATGGAATTGTGTAGACAGAAAGTGTTTGGATGCCCATCGAATGAACTGTGCCTGTGATTCAAAGAGCTAACTTTGTCACAAACTGGGTCACACTGCATCTCCCTTAAAATAATTGTTTCTATTTTTGGCACAAGGTCAGCAATTATCCCAGTGCATTACAGGTACTTTATTTTATCGACCCCGTAAGGATGAAAGGTAAAGTTAACCTCGGCAGGATTTGAACTCAGACCGTAAAGGGACGTAATTCTATGCTGCAAAGCATGGCGTCCGACCCTCTACTGATACAGCCAAAATAATTGTTTCTACCTTTGGCACAAGGCCAGCAATTATCCAGTACATTACTGGTACTTTATTTTATCGATCCCATAAGGATGAAAGGTAAAGTTAACCTCGGCGGGATTTGAATTCAGACCGTAAAGGGCCCTAACTATGCTGCAAAGCCTGGTGTCCGACTCTCTACTGATACTGCCGACTCTCTACTGATACTGCCAATCCACCACGTGTACACGTATATATACGACGCTCTGCCACTTACACGTTAATTTCACGAAGCAGGCTGTTCCGTTCACCGAACGACTGAATCACTAACCGTCGAAAGCGACGGAGGTGCATTCCATTTCGTTATTTATTTATCAATCTTTAGACTAAATAGTTTTTAACTGTTAAATATTCTTAGATAATACGTAAAGTTATAATCTATCAAACATAGTAGGAGATATTTTCTATCGTTAATAATGAAATGCTTAGTCAGCTATTTCTCTCTGTTGATCAATTATTTCTGCTATATTTGTGTTCTGATTTCATCACCACAGGCAGACAAGATCCGATGTGAGTTTAAGTGACGTAACTATTAATCGAAGCATCAACATTTCATACACTATGTTGGTTTAATATCGGTATTATGACAGATATAGTATTTCTGTGTTGTTTCAAATTAAATTCTATGTATAGAAAATTACGTTGCCTACAGAAAACCGAGGAAATTTTATATATATATATATATATGTGTGTGTGTGTGTGTGTGTATTGTATACGTATGTATGTATATATATATATATATGCACACATATTTATATGTAACATATACATATAGACTCTTAATATATATATATATTAAGTTGTGCGTTAACCAGGTGAAGTATGTGATGAAGTTATATCTGTATAGATGCAGATATAATCACACACACACACACACACACACACACATGCACCCCCCCCCCCCACGCACACACACACACACACACACACACACACACACACATACACACACACACATATATATACAAATGCACTATATTACGTGGTATATATTCAAATGTAATCATTGTAAACAAAGCAAGATCAGTGTTCATTGTAAATATATGTATTTTAAAAATGAAAAAGAGTGAATTTTAATTCTACATCACCCACTCACTCTCTCACTCACTCACTCTCTCGCTCACCCACTCTCTCTCTCGCTCACCCACTCACTCTCTCACTCACCTGCTCACTCTCTGACTCACCCGCTCACTCTCTCACTCACCCGCTCACTCTCTCACTCACCCACTCACTCTCTCACTTTCTATCTATTTGTGTTTTTCCAACCTCCTATACTTTAAAACTATATCTGATAGTGACGAGAAATAAATACACATAGTTAATTATTATATCCAGATACATAGATACATACATACCTATACACCCCGCCCCGTGCCTGCACACACACACACACACACACACACACACACACACACACACGCATATTCACATATATATATTTATATGTATCTAATTGTTTCTACTTTTGGCACAAGGCAATTATCTCAGTGTATTACTGGTACTTTATTTTATAGACCCATAAGGATGAAAGGCAAAGTTAACCTCGGCACGATTTGAACTCAGACCGTAAAGGGGCGTAACTCTATGCTTCAAAGCATGGCGTCCGACCCTCTACCGATACTGCCAATCCACCGCTCATTTATATATATATATAATGAGAAGAAGGTGTCGAAATTATTTCCGAAGCGCTGGAATTTTTAAATAACCTATTTATATGGTATGATATACACACTAAGTGTTCTGATGCAGTGCATACATCCAAATAAAGACTCGATGCCTGAATATGACGAGTGAAGAGGCAGGTCTATTCATCCCAGACTGTACTCACAATTTCACAATCGAAACTCCCTTTACGGGGGTTAAACCATGAATCAAAGTAAGGGAGATAATTTCTCTGGCCTAGGCTAATTTAACCCTTTTTCGGGCAAAGCTGTGGGAGTGGAATCTGTTTATAAACCAGCTTGGTGAAAGCAACGGTCATGTTTTGATCTGATTTGATCTCTTCAGCGGAGTATATTCACTTTGTAAGTTGACTTGATAAATATGGTATAATAAAGACAAGAAAATAAAAATAAAAAAGTGCCGAGAGGAGCTCTCTGCATGAAGTGTGTGCATACAGAAACAGTATCTGAAAAAGCTGTTATTTTTTAACAGGTCTAATTGATTTGTTAAATTCAATCTTGATAGTTTCAGAGATATCCTTACAAGTCATAGTAAAAATTGGAAATTGAAATTAACATATTTAAAATTGGCGATGTTTTGCAAGTTTTTTGATAAATCGTGTGGCTGAGAGGTTAGAGAATTGGATTCGCAATCGTGAGGTTGTAAGTTCTATTCCTGGACCGGGTGATGCGTTATGTCCTTGAGCAAGACACTTTATTTCACGTTGCTCCTTCTACCTGGAGTTGCGACCGATAGATAGTATTAGTAATTGGAAAGACTAACGGTCCGGTTTCTTCGGTCCGATTTGACGAAAGTCGATCGACTATATGTCGTCCTAATAATGCCAGAAAAAATATATAGTAAAACATATTTAAAATCACTTTTGGAAAACATATATAAAATATGATATTTGATAGTAAATTAATGTATTTCATTACCAAGGAATATTTTAGTCGATACGATTAAAACCAGTAAACATTTTCAAGTCTGATAATACTAATTTTAGCGATCTCATTTTCTTTTCCAAACGTTATTTTACGGCACATAAATACAGACACAGCTACAAATGTAATCACAGGTTGGGTTACAGGTTATTTCGGGTAGATTGAATTAATGTTATGGTTTCTTCTGTGCAGGGTCGATAGAATAAAGTTCCAGTAATTAGTGGGGTCGATTTAATCGACTTTTCCCCTCTCCTTCAAATTGCTGGCCTTGTGCCTACAGTAGAAACGGTTATGTTTTTTTCTATGTGAAGGCGTTCATTGCGACGTACGTTGTGATGTTTATGTGCGCGTATGTCTCTCTCTCTCTCTCTCTCCCTCTCTCTCTCTCTCACTCTCTCTCTCTCTCTCTCTCTCTCTCTCTCTCTCTTTTTCTATCTCTCTCTCTCACTCTCTCTCTCTCTCTATCTATCTCGCTCTATCTTTGTATATATATATATATATATATATAAGGTAGCTATGGTGCTTCCATAGGCGGTATGCCAAAATTAGCACTCAATATTCAGCAGAGTAGAGTGTGGATAGTATAAAAAAAACGAAAAATCAGTGATGCATCTGGACTTAATTTATTGCGTGTTACAATTGTTTTGCCGGCAGGTAGCTCGAGACATGGTCCTTGTATATATATATATATATATATATATATTGCGTGTTACAATTGTTTTGCCGGCAGGTAGCTCGAGACATGGTCCATGTATATATATATATATATATATATATATATATATATATATATATATATATATATATATATATATATATATATATATATATATATATATAGAATAAGAAAATGCGAAGTAAATTCAGGTATTAAAATCCTTTTGGCCACGAAATTCCGTGTACCCAGTGCCATGCTCTCATCAGACAACTTCTTACATAATAAGGTTACGTTCCCGAGTCAATCCAAACTGAAAAGACAAGGGAACGGACAAAGGTGATGTTCTTGAAGCCTTCACCCGTTCCCTTCACATTTTCTTTTTCTAAATATACTACGTCATCCCTACGTGGAAAAAGTACGTTGAGTGCTTGAATTGAATTGCATCAATGTTTATCGCTATATATATATATATATATATAGGAAAAAGTATGACCCCGACGGCAGAACTAAAGCCGTTTCGCGGACTATTTCTGGACTACAGTAGTCCTGAAATAGCCGTCGAGACGGCTTGAACTCTGCCGTCGGGGTCATACTTTTTCCTATTTCCCATTCTACTACCCTAAGTATTGAGTACTCTGGTGCATTTTGTTCCATCTGGTTCCTTACCACAATTCCTTTATTATATATATATATATATATATATACACACACATATATATACACACACATATATATATATATATATTATTAGTTTTGCGAGGTTTTTGATATGAAATCGTGTGTCGAAACAAATATTGTTATACTTGGGGAGGGTCATATTTGTGTAATATTGCCAGAATTAATAACAGATATAAAAGACACAGAATAATTAATAACCGATATAAAAGACACAGAAGCGAAAAGCGAAAACCAACCAAACAGTGAGTATGTTCTGTTATTAATTCTGGCAATATTACACAAATATGACCCTCCCCAAGTATAACAATATATATATCACCTACCCCCCACTCTCCTAAGCGTGAATTTAATAAACATTTATCGTACTGCCTCTCTGTTCTGTCCCTGTTCAATTTTTCATTATATATATATATATATATATATATATATATATATATATATATATATATATATATATATATATATATGTGTGTGTGTGTGTGTGTGTGTGTGTGTGTGTGTGTGTGTGTGTGTGTGTGTGTGTGTGTGTGTGTATAACAAATATACAACCTTAAATTAAAAGATTGTGCTGCATTATTTAAAAGTATATGAGTTTAAGAATACATAAATCAAAACATTTTCCATACAGAATAGATTGTTTCTGCCAGAACAATGTCACATACAAATGGATAATTTTATTTACAGACACACACACTCAAACACACACACACACAAACACACACGCACTCAAACACACAAACAAACACACACATATATATAGATAGTCACACATTTATGGAAATGACTATATAAATGTAAATATATGTATGTATATGCTTGTATGTGCTTACTCACAAATACACAGACAGCCGGATACAAGCATATATTCATACATATTATATACGTTACTCCGCTCAGCTATGAGAAACTAAACAACATACTTATGTACATACGTACGTACGTATGTATGTATGTATGTATGTATGTATGTATGTATGTATGTATGTATGTATGTATGTATGTATGTATGTATGTATGTATGTATGTGTGTGTAAGTGAGTAGAGTAGCGTGTGTGTGTTTGTTTGTATGTATGTGTTGCTGTGTGCGCGCATATGTATGCGTGTGTGTGTATGTCGTACGTATAAGTGTCAATAAGTGAGTTTTTTTTTTTTTTTTTTTTTGCGCGGGGATATAGAAATAATCGGGCTGGATGCCCGATCGCGCAGTTAAACCACTGGGAGTGAAGGACCCCTAGCCCTTGTCAGGGCATTCTTCTAGGAGAAGGCATCTCAGGAAACTGGGTTAACTCCGATATAAAACCTGCGGCTCAGTAGTTACCGATGATGTTGATCTTTTCTTCTTTTCGGGTTATAGCTACTGTCGCTCAGAGAGTGGGGATTGGCTCAGTGCACAGTCTTTCCTCACTTTAAAAATATTCGTCACGCACAGGCATTGCACGAGTGCATTAATAATTATTAACAGTGTACTATTATTATTATTATTATTACTATTATTATTACTTTTTTTTTTTTTTTTTTTTTCCCCAATTCAATGATGTTCCAGAACAATGTAAAAGAGATAATTGGCAATTTAGGTTCTGGAACAAAAAAGATCATTGGCAATAAGGGCAGGGGCCCCAAGTTATCACAGCCTGGGCCCGCTCGTCATCGTACCATTGTAATAGAGCCAAACAAGGCATTTAGTCTTGGCTGCTGGAACGTACGGACGCTGCTTGACAGGGATTCCTTGGAGCGTCCTGAACGAAGGACCGCTCTTGTTGCAAAGGAGCTTCGACGTTACGATCTTGACATCGTGGCTTTATCTGAGACGAGGTTAGCTGGAGATGGTCATCTTACGGAATTTTGTGGAGAATATACATTCTTCTGGAAAGGGAGAGATGAAGGAACCAGAAGAGAGGCTGGGGTAGGATTTGCTGTTAAGACTGTACTTGTGAATAAATTAGAAGAATTCCCAGTAGGGATTAGTGAGCGTCTTATGTCCATGAGAGTTCCGCTGGACAAAGGAAGATATGCTACCCTGGTGAGTGTGTATGCTCCAACTATGAATTCTGTCGATGAAGAAAAAGTGTCCTTTTACCATGCCTTGAAAGGTGTTCTAAGAAATATCCCTCAGGCAGACAAAGTCATCGTGCTTGGTGACTTTAATGCTAGAGTGGGTAGGGATTTTAACACATGGAATGTAATCGGAAGGCATGGGGTGGGAAAGTGTAACAGCAATGGTATGCTCCTGCTGCAGATGTGTGAGGAGCTGGATCTGTGTGTTACCAACACCATGTTCCAACAAAAGAACAAATTCAAGACCACATGGATGCATCCTGCATCTAAGGAATGGCATCTTTTGGACTACGTCCTAGTCAGGATGCGTGACAGACAGGATGTGCAGTGTGTTCGTGTTCTTCGTGGAGCTGAGTGCTGGACGGACCACCGCCTGGTACGCGCAAAAGTGAAACTAATCACCAAACGTAAAATCCGGGCTCCTGGTATTACTCTGCCCAAAAGATTGAATGCTGCTCGTCTTAAGGATAAAAATGTGAAGAGGACATTGGAAGAAGAGATGCAGGCTGCAGATCTTGGTGAGGATTGGCCGACCCTTAAAAAGTCGGTTTATGATGTGGGCAGGCGTGTTCTGGGATTGGTGCAGAGAAAACATCAGGACTGGTTTAATGAGAATGATGTACATATAGAAGACTTGTTGGCTGATAAGAGGCATGCTCTGTCACGCTACTTGACGGCAAAACCACAGGAGAGGAATACGTTGCATGAGGAACTCAGGGATGTAAAATCACGTGTTAGGCGGAGTCTTTCTCAGATGAAGGATCAGTGGTGGAGTGAGAAGGCTGGTGAGATACAAACTGCGTCAGATTCCAATAACACAAAGCTGTTGTACAGTCTCTTGCGTGAGGTTTATGGACCGTCTTCTTCTCTGGTGACACCGCTTCGCAGCATGGATGGCAAAGAACTTCTTCGTGACTCACAGGGAATTCTACGAAGGTGGCGAGAGCACTTTGATGATCTTTTGAATCAGCCGTCTGTCGTCAGTGAAGATTTCCTCAATCTCATTCCAGAAAGTCCTGTGAAAGTAGCTCTCGCAGAACCTCCGACGCTTGTGGAGGTTGCAGTGGCTATTTCGAAGCTGAACAGTGGAAGATCTCCAGGTATGGATGGCATACATGCTGAGCTCCTACAATATGGTGGTGAGAGACTCCTGCAACATCTGCACTCTTTGTTTGGAAGGATATGGGCTAATGAATCCGTACCTGAGGACTGGAGAGATGCAGTAATGGTGGTCTTGTACAAGGGAAAGGGTAACAGGAATGATTGTGGGAACTACAGAGGTAGATCATTGCTTTCTGTCGTAGGGAAAGTTTTATGTAGCGTGCTTCTGGACCGTCTGCTGACACACATTGCAGATTGTGTTCTTCCTGAAAGTCAATCTGGTTTTCGTGCTGGACGCGGCACTACTGATATGATCTTCTCAGCTAGACAGCTCCAGGAGAAGTGCATTGAACAAGGCTTGGATCTGTATCAGGTTTTTGTCGATCTGACAAAGGCTTTCGATACTGTCAACAGAGATGCATTATGGAAGGTTCTCCAGAAACTTGGTTGCCCTGATAAGTTCCTTGCTTTAGTTAGGTCTTTCCATGACGACATGAAGGCTTGGGTTAATGTCGGAGGTAACATGTCGGAGCCTATCTCAGTAAAAAATGGAGTGAAACAGGGGGATATTCCAGCACCGACCCTGTTTGCCATATACTTTGCAATGGTTTTCTGTATTGCGTTCAGGAATTGCGAGCATGGTATTTACATCCGATATCGAACCTCAGGCAGCATATTTAACATCAGGCGCTTTGCTGCGAAGACAAAAGTATTTATATCAATCATAAGAGACCTCTTCTATGCAGATGATTGCGATCTTGTAGCGCACACAGAGAGTGATATGCAGCACATTTTGAATGCATTTTCTGACGCTTGCACTGCCCTGGGTTTGACTGTCAGTCTCAAGAAAACCGTCGTCATGTACTAACCTGCCCCCAGTAAGCAGTACACTGAACCAAACATCTATGTGTATGGCAAACGACTTGGAGTGGTTGATCAGTTTGTCTACCTGGGAAGCACTGTCAATCGATACAGCAACCTTGACAGTGAAATCTCACTTAGGATTAGGAAAGCAAGTGATGCTTTCGGAAAGCTAGAAAGGCGACTCTGGGGTCGGCGAGACATATGCAGGAGGACAAAGGTAAAGGTGTACAGGGCATGTGTACTCTCTTCTCTTCTTTATGCCTGCGAGACCTGGGTCACATATCGACACCACCTTAAGCAATTGGAGCGTTTCCATCAGATGTGTCTCAGACGGATCCATGGCGTTCACTGGAGGGACCACATCAGTGATGTCGAGATTTTGGAAAGCTCTATGTGTGACAGTATAGAAGCTCTTGTGCTTAAGCAACGACTCCGTTGGGGTGGTCACCTTGCCAGGATGAAGGATTCTAGAATACCAAAACAACTCTACTATGGAGAGTTGGTTAAAGGAAAACGACCGCCACATAAACCAAAAAAGAGGTATAAGGATTCCTTGAAAGCCTCTCTGAAAGACGCTAACATCTCTGCTGATACATGGGAAAATATTGCTGCTGATCGTAATAAATGGAGAAAGACTGTATATGAGGGAAAAGTTGCCTTTGAGGCATCTCGAATCGCATACGAGAAAGTAAAGCGGGATGTGAGGAAGGGCATTGCTGTTGCACTTCCCGACGGCGAGGGTCCTCCTATGGTGCTGACATGCAACGTCTGTGCGAGACTCTGCCTAATCAAAGCTGGACTCGAAAGTCATCTTCGCAGTCATAAAGTAAGACCAGTGGTTGACTACCAGGCTGCTGTTGGAGATGCTACTCATCATGCTTGCCAAACATGTGGTAGAGAATGTAAATCAGCGGGAGGGCTCAAGCGACATGCAAAAGTACACGAACTCCAACCACAGCCGACTATTCCCAGTGAATGTTTTGGTTGCCGACTCTGTGCAAGACATTTTAGATCATTGGCTGGGCTAAAAAGCCACATTCGATCGGAGCGCTGTTAGTTGCTATCGTGTGTGTGTGTGTGTGTGTGTGTGTGTGTGTGTGTGTGTGTGTAG
>OZ024741.1:366551762-366554262 GCA_964016885.1 Eledone cirrhosa | reverse complement strand
GTATGTATGTATGTATGTATGTATGTATGTATGTACGTACGTACGTACGTACGTATGTATGTATGTATGTATGTATGTATGTATGTATGTATGTACGAACGTACGTATGTATGTATGTATGTATGTATGTATGTATGTATGTATGTATGTATGTATGTACGTACGTACGTACGTATGTATGTATGTATGTATGTATGTATGTATGTATGTATGTATGTATGTATGTATGTACGTACGTACGTACGTATGTATGTATGTATGTATGTATGTATGTATGTATGTATGTACGTACGTACGTACGTATGTATGTATGTATGTATGTATGTATGTATGTATGTACGAACGTATGTATGTATGTATGTATGTATGTATGTATGTATGTATGTATGTATGTATGTATGTATGTATGTATGTATGTACGTACGTACGTACGTATGTATGTATGTATGTATGTATGTATGTATGTATGTATGTATGTACGTACGTACGTACGTATGTATGTATGTATGTATGTATGTATGTATGTATGTATGTATGTATGTATGTATGTATGTACGAACGTATGTATGTATGTATGTATGTATGTATGTATGTATGTATGTATGTATGTATGTATGTATGTATGTATGTATGTATGTATGTATGTAAGTATGTATGTATGTATGTATGTATGTATGTATGTATGTATGTATGTATGTATGTATGTATGTATGTACGTAAGACGTATGTATGTATGCTTACAATGATATAGTAGGCGATATATATGAATATATTCGTTTATCTGAAAAATCTAGAATGGCGAATGCAAATGTTTGTATGGAAATGTGTATACAGAAATCAATTATACAATAGAATGCATAATAAAATGAACATAGTGATATAATAAGCTATACACACAGACAGACACACGCTTAGTCATGCGCACATACACACCCACTTATACCCACTTAGTCATACGCACATACACACCCACTTATACACACACTTAGTCATGCCCGCATACACACCCACTTGTAAACACATAGACACACATATATGCACACAGACACACACATAGACACGCATACATATGTAGATGGACTTCCGTCGGTTCTGACGATGAATGTTCTAGTTGTTTAGACAACGGAGCAGCCAGCTCATAAAATTTACATGCAATGTGGCTGAGTATTCCATGTACGTTGTTAGTTTAGTTGTCGAGGATATACAACGAGAAACAGTGTGTAAGAAGTCCGGCCCTCTAAATTAAAGAAAGAGCTCATATTAACCAACTGATTGAATAGACCAGGCATGGGCAACCTTTTTCGAGAAGCGGGCCGCATATGATATGGCTCATCATCTGGCGGGCCGCAAGCGCTAATTTACATTCATGCCCACATTAAAAAAAGGGTGGTAACTCAGGTTGTTTTGATTTGTTTCTTCAGAATTCGTACACGTTGTTTTCCTGGATCGTAAAAATGATAGAAAGATAAATAACGACTGAAAAGTTGGGGTAAAAAAATCGGAAAGATTTCACTTAGGTGACTTAGGCGAGCCATTCAGAAAGCTTCGCAGGCCGCAGGTTGCCAATTACTGGGATAGAGCAACTGGAATTATACAGTGTCTTGTTCAAAGACACAACACCACGCCAGAATCGAAATCACGAGCTTACTATCCTGAGCTGAACAAACTAACCAGTAAGCCACGCGAATTTACACACACATCCACACACTCACATATATGTATCCGTATGATGCCTTCTGTCTGTTCTTTCTTTAAGTTTCACGAATTGTCAACCAGCCAGATCACCATGTAGAACTATACAATCAAAATAATTCAAGACGGCGACGAGGCGCCTTTGTTTCAATACTCAATAAGGACCGCATGAGTCAAATATAAAAGGGGGATAATTCATGAATGAATAAGAAAATATTTTTCTTAACCCTTTAGCGTTCACATTACTCTATATTTACTATTATATTTTCATGGTAAAGGCTTTACCTCGCATAATTATCTCACATAATATCGAATCTATGAGATTTTGAAAGTATTTATTTTGAGAACAATACCTTAACATCAGTATAAGTGGCCAGTTACATCCAGTTTCAACAGAAAGAGGTAGAGAATTCTGGCCGGTTTTGGCCAGTTTGAACATTAAAGGGTTAAGGAAATATCACTGTACTTTGATTTGACAGTGAACTTGCCTGGATCCTTAGAGCGTTGGGAAATTGCCTTGTAGTTTACAATCTGCGTTCAAACCGGTTCAGATCAGTTTTGCTTTTCACCGTTATGTGGTCAATAGAATAAAGTATTAGTGAAATAGAGGGGTTGATTTAATCGAGTAACACTTCTACATCTTGTGCCTATGTTAGAAACAATTATTATGGTGGATTGGAAGGATTGGTAGAGCGTCGGACAACAAGCTTAGTAGTGTAGAGTTACGGCCCTTTTGTGTTCTGAGTTCAAATCCCGCCGAGGTTAACTTTACCTTTCATCCTTACGGGGTTGATAAAATAAAGTACCA
>OZ024741.1:366529262-366546762 GCA_964016885.1 Eledone cirrhosa | reverse complement strand
TTGAAACGGCTTGAGCTCTGCTGTCGGGGTCATACTTTTTCCTATATATATATATACTTTTTCGTATATATATATATAATATATATATATGACTATTCAAACAGAACTTACAACGATAAGTTCTTGTTTTGAATATGTCACTATCTGTAAAACAACTTTTATATTTTATCTGATGAGAGCGTGCCAAAATTTGGTACCCTTGAACTATATATAATAAAATAAATATGGTTTTATAAAGATAGTAATATTATTGATATTATACTCCTGAAGAAGCTTGTAGAGTGCTTCGAATCTGTTATAAATAAATTTGTTGAACAATCAACAAATTAAATAACCCTTTCCTTATATATATATATATATATATATATATATATATATATATATATATATATATATATATATATATATATATATATATATATATATATAAATTACATGAATCAAAGTTCTGTTTAAACCATTTATTCGCTTACAATTGTTTCTTCCAAACCGAGGTTTGGAGTCTTCGGAGCAATTTTTCAATGATTGTTTACATACATAACCTCCTTTTCAACACAAGAGACATACAGAAACATATGTATATATTGATGCACAGTGGGTTGACATCCATTATGCTAAAATATTATAATGGATGTCAACCCACTGTGCATCAATATATACATATGTTTCTGTATGTCTCTTGTGTTGAAAAGGAAGACATGTATGTAAACAATCATTGAAAAATTGCTCCGAGGTTCGGAAGAAACAATTGTAAGCGAATAAATGGTTTAAACAGAACTTTGATTCATGTAATTTCTATATAACTGCTCTGTAGAACAACTGATGTTATTACATTGAGTTATTTATCTTACTGGTAATAAGGTAGTAATAAATTACTGTCTTTCACTATTTAGGGTTTAAAATATATATAACTATAAAAGGTTTTAGTATATACATAACCATAAATAGTATCCTTAATACTATATATATATATATAGTTGTGTATAATGGTAGCTATGGTGCTTCCATAGGTGGTATGCCGAAATTACCACTCGATATTCAGCAGATTAGAGTGTATATAGTATAAAGAAAACGAAAAATCAGTGATGCATCTGGACTCAATTTATTGCGTGTTACAATTGTTTCGGCGGTAGGTACCATGTCTCGAGCTACCTGCCGCCGAAACAATTGTAACACGCAATAAATTAAGTCCAGATGCATCACTGATTTTTCGTTTTCTTTATACTATATATATATATATATATATATATATATATATATATATATATATATATGCGATGAAATACCAATGATCGTTGGCAAATCACTGATGAGGGACTCATTTTATAACATGTAATCCATGTGCAACCATGCAGTATTCTTCTCCCCATATTTTTCATATATATATATATCATAAATATATGTATAACTAAGTCATTAGAGCATGAGTCGGATAGACTGCTTTGTTGTATTTCTTCTGATTTCCTATTCTTTCTGATTTCCTCCACTGATAGAGATGAAGGGTGCCTTAGTGATACGTGGCGTATTTATGAGAGAGAGACAGAGACATAGAGAGAGAGAGAGAGAGAGAAGAGAGACGGGGGAGAGAGAAAGAAGGGGGAGAGGGGAGAGAGAGGGAGAGATAGGAGAGAGAGAGAAGAGTGAGAAAGAGAGGGGGAGATGGGAGAGAGATTAAGTGAGAGAGTGAGAGTGAGAGAGAAAGGAGAAAGAGGAGGGGGGGGGGAAGAGAGAGTGAGGAGAGAGAGAAGGGAGAGAGTGAGAGAGAATGATAGAGGGGAATGCATGAAATATACTTGACTGGTAATTTATTTATAAACCTCGAAAAGATGACGAACAAAGTTGACCATAGCGGGATTTGAACTCAAAGCACAGCGAAAGAAAGAAATACCGTGAAAGAGCCGAAAGAAATATCGTGAAGCACTTTATCTGAGGTTCTAACGACTTTGCCACTTCGCCGCTTTCATCTCATACTTATTCAATACCGAAATAATTTTGAGATATTCGTGTGTAAGTTCAATTCATCGATTACAGCCACAACATAGGTTTATTTGTGCTAGTAAATGACTGGAGATAAAACATAGAAGCGATAGAGCAGCTAGAAGGACAATGGAATCAACAATAGTGATAGGAGAATTAACAAGAAAAACAACATTAATGCTCGTATTAACAAGATCAATAATAATTTGGCAAGTGTAAGGTCAGATGAATGGAAGGAAGGGGGAATGAAGGAAATAGTGGTAGACTTTCAGTGACCGGTCTTCTATATCAATCGTGCATCAGTACTAAATGAAACATCTTTATAAACACACAATAATAACAGTCACGTCAGCTTCTTCTTTCATATGGTTTTGTTGGCTTATATGGCTTTCTTACTATATATATTGATCATTGATAAGGGTCGTGACGGGTTATATTGGAAGAATGGGTTTTTACAGAGTCCATTCCATTCCATTCCACTTCTCAACCATTCTTTCTTTCGCCCCATCCCTATTCATTACTGTAGCTAAACGTAAAATGTGGAATATGTCATTTGTATCAGTCCATTCAACAGAAAACTTACTCACCGAGAATCTTTTATGGCATCTCAATAAATGGTCAAGAATCTAATATCATAAGAAACCTTCCAGTGGTTTTAAGGTTTATTAGTTTTAGAGGCTTTTAAGGTATTGGATCAGAAGATTCTAGTTTAAAGAGGGGGTCACCGTATGGCACATTAATATATACAATATCTCCAAGTTTTTATATAACATCAAATGTAATGTGACAAGCTCTACTTCAATATCATATTTATTTGCTAAGATCAAAACACCATCTATTGCGAATATATTTATTCATTTGTTATTTATGATTTTTTAAATTCTTTTATTTGTTTGTTATATGACTGAGGCCATGCTGGCGCACTGTCTTAAAGGGATTTTAGTTGATCATATCGACCCCATTTTGTATTTTTAAAAAGTCTGGTACTTATTCTATCGATCTCATTTTTGTCGAATTATTGAGTTACGGAGCATAAACACAAATACTCTCATAAATAGTTGATTCGAGAAGCATTAAGGACATTTGAAATGTAGTCATCCCAAAGCAAATAACCATAATAATAATCAATAAATATAAATAATAATTGAGAAAATCAGGTAAATTATGCCTGGAGAAGGAAAAAGATTGGACATTTCTGTCCAATTTTTTTCCTTCTCCAGGGAGAGAGAGAGAGAGAGAGAGAGAGAGAGAGAGAGAGAGAGAGAGAGAGAGAGAGAGAGAGAGAGAGAGAGAGAGAGAGAGAGAGAGAGAAGTGCCTGCGAGGAATCAAATCTCGTATCTTTTGGATGCCGAGTGAGTGCGTTAACCCTCTACGCTTGACATAATCAGCTTGACATAATGTATGGCAAGGCTGGCTTTTTGAATTACAGGTACACTCCATTTGGTGCGCTTCTACACAGTTTCCGTTAACCCAATTTCACTTAGAAGGCTTGGGTCGACCCTAGGTTATAGTGCATATCATAACAAAAGGCAATAGTAAAGACGCGTGACCAACATATCACGTAGTGAGATCGAATCCGGCGCTTCAAAACTAGGACATGATCAATGAACATCTTAACCAATCAGTCGTGTCTGCGCCCTGTATAAGAAAATTATATGTACAAATCCATTTGGTTTCTAAATGTATTTCGTTAGAATCAAGAAACCAAATGGATTGAGTTTATTCCAATCTCTTACTGGTGATAAATGTCAAAGCTGATTGAAGTTTCATGTTATCAAACATTTTACTGATTACAATGGACGAGACAAACAGAGAGTATCAGTAATATGACGGAGTTGATTAATAAACTGTATGCATGTATGCATGTATGTATGTTTTCTCTTTCTCTTAATTTCGAGTATATTTTTTTGACCGGCCACCTTCCTGGTGGCAAGGTTGTAAAAGAAAAGAAATTGTCATCCCTTGAATCGCAAGAATGTTTTGCAAATTTTGAAGGTGCCAGCTATCGCAGCCATTTGTAGACTATGAATTAGGGAGCTGCGCTTTTTGTCCACAAATCCAAGTTCAGTCATACTTTGGTCCAAGCGGGTTGGTATATAACCCGTAGCACCAATAATGATGGGTATGAAGCTAAAGGTGTATCTTGGATACTGGATTTGTAAACTCCTCATCAATGGTCCGTAGATGTCCTCCTTCTCCTGTATTTTTCTGACAACGTTTACATCAAGTGGGCAGCTGATCTCCACAACAGAACACGTTTTCAATGTGTGGTCCCAAACTACAATATCAGGCCGGTTGTGCTTTAATTTGGTGGCAGTTTTATTTTCAGGTTCCACCAGTATTCCTTAGTGCCATCTGTCTCAATATATTCTTCCTCGTTTGTTGTTAATTTTGTTTTCCGAAGTGCGTTCCAGATGGTTCTAGCTATCCCATCGTGTCTCATGGGGAGGTAGTAGCGAGATGACATTCTTTCGCAGCTGGCAACAATGTGGCTTACATCCTCGATCTTTGTTTTACATAGCCTACATTTATTGTCAGCTGCTGGCCCTCCTCTTTTGTGCAGCAGATATTTGGTAGGGAGTTCTTGTTCCTGTATTGCATAGAGATATCCCTCAAGGTGTGATGTCATAAACTTGTCGGAACTCCATGCCAGGCTTTTTGAGTGGTTTATCCCCTCTATGGTCTGTGTTTTACGCCTCAAGTATCCATGCACAACTTTTTCTGTAAATTGGTCAATTTTTTTATCTTGTTTGAACATTGAATAGGATCTTCCGATTTCTCTGGGTGAGAGATTTATATCAGGCTTTATTCCATATGTATGTATGTATGTATGTATGTATGTATGTATGTATGTATGTATGTATGTATGTATGTATGTATGTATGTATGTGTGTGTGTGTGTATGTATGTGTGTGTGTATGTATGTATATGTGTATGTATATATGTATGTATGTGTGTATGTATGTATGTACGTACGTACGTACGTATGTATGTATGTATGTATGTATGCATGCATACAAGTATGTATTTATATATATGCATGTATGTATGTATTTATGCATGCATGTATGTATGCATGTATGTATATGTATGTATGCATGCATGCATACGTGCATATGGGTGTGTATATATATTTGTATGTATGCATGAATGCATGCGTGCATGTGTATTGTGAGTATGTGTTTTTCAATGTTGAAAAAAAAACAACAAAAAAACTGGCGATGGGCCTGCGAACCGTCCTGGGGCGCTTGGGATGGAAACACAAAGGTTACATATTCTGAGACCCCAGAGCGAGTCTGGAAGGGAACACACTTTGACAATTGGTAGCTTGAATGTACAATCTTTATAGGCAAGGAGCAGCAACTAGTGGAGGAGGCCTGATGTTACTGGCACGATATAGATATTTCAATTTATATTTTTAATTCCAATTTCTACCTTGGAGAGGTCAGCCTACTGACAAAAAGTTATGGGATTTTAACTCTGAATGTATAGAGCCGGGACAGATAGTGAAAAGCATCCTTTTCGAATTTATAACAATTCTCCCAATCCCCCGAACCTAGATTGGTACTTTATTTCATCATGTTTCGAGATGAGAAGGCAGAGAGCCATAACAAATACCTAGGCATTTAATCCGCTGCTCCAACGATTCTGCAAATCCGGCGATTACCGAGATTAGTATTAAATATTTTACAAAGGTTAAACAAAAATGACATGTTCAAAACGTTTCTAAATCATTAGAAGCGTGCTATTCCGGTGATGTAGTAATAATTCCGAGAAATATTTAGCACGGATTCTAAGGTGAGGAACAAAATAATTGTGATGGGAACGAGGGAGCCATGTGTAACAAATGGTGAACAAGGTAAGAGATGTAGTTGCCTGTCTTATGTAATATTTTTCTGTGCGTGCATTTTCTGCTTATATATATATATATATATATATATATATATATATATATATATACTACTACTACTACTACTACTACTACTACTACTACTACTACTACTACTGTATTTCCTATAGGTTTCTCTCTCACTATATCATTATATATATGTGTGTATGTGTGTGTATATAGGAAAATGTATGACCCCGACGACAGAGCTCAAGCCGTTTCGACGCCTATTTCTGGACAACTCCTTCGTTATATATATATATATATATTTATATATATATATATATATATGTATATATATATGAAAACAGGGAGAAAGAGACGATTATGAGGAAGAAAAATATTTTTTTTTCCTTATATATACATACATATATATATATATATATATATATATGGTGGCTGCCAACTCGTTTTCGAGTACGGCCACTACTTTATATCCATGTAGGAGAACCCATACCGATACGCCGAACGAGTGTGATTTTTAGTTCAGCCAGCGACTTGAAAACTCTGGTACAAACACTACACTTGTGACAATTATTGACACATAGTGCTGGGCCCATGGTACCATGTGACGACAAGTGCAGAGAGATCTCCAGATATAAAGCAATGCCTGTGCCGTGAAGCTTTTATAGTGAGCAAAGGCACTGCACAAAGCCAGTCCCACTCTCTTAACCAAGATGATATTTACCAAAAAGAAGAACAAGTCAACATCATTGGATACCATCAGGGTTGCAGGTGTTATATCAGAGTTTTCCTTCTCCTAGAATTCTGCCTTGACAAAGGCTAAGGGGTCATCTCTCCCGGTGAATTTGGATGGCCATTGACTCTTAAGAGCTCCTTTGCCCTTTGACAGGTTTTGTTTTTAGTCCTGTAGGATGTCCAAAGTCACCCTCCTCACCAAGAAACCTTGGTGGGGTTGCCAGTTTAGTCGCCAACGACCCGACCATGAGACAGGTTGTACTGGGATACATGTTACCAGTAGCACCAACTGGTGACCTGACATAAATATATATATATATATATACATACATATATACATACACACACACACACACACACACACACACACACACACACACACACACACACACACACACACACACACACACACACACATATATATATATATATATATATATGTGTGTGTGTGTGTGTGTGTGTGTGTGTGTGTGTATATATGTATATATGTATATATGTCAGGTCACCAGTTGGTGCTACTGGTAACATGTATCCCAGTACAACCTGTCTCATGGTCGGGTCGTTGGCGACTAAACTGGCAACTCCACCAAGGTTTCTTGGTGAGGAGGTGACTTTGGACATCCTGCAGGACTAAAAACAAAACCTGTCAAAGGGCAAGGGAGCTCTTAAGAGTCAATAGCCATCCCAAATCACCGGGAGAGATGACCCCTTAGCCTTTGTCAAGGCAGAATTCTAGGAGAAGGAAAACTCTGATATAACACCTGCAACCCTGATGGTATCCAATGATGTTGACTTGTTCTTCTTTTTGGTAAATATCATCTTGGTTAAGAGAGTGGGACTGGCTTTGTGCAGTGCCTTTGCTCACTATAAAAGCTTCACAGCACAGGCATTGCTTTATATCTGGAGATCTCTCTGCACTTGTCATCACATGGTACCATGGGCCCTGCACTATGTGTCAATAATGGTCACACGTGTAGTCTTTGTACCAGAGTTTTCAAGTCGCTGGCTGGACTAAAAAGTCACATTCGTTCAGCGCATCGGTAGGGGTTCTCCTACATGGATATAAAGTAGTGGCCGTACTCGAAAACGAGTTGGCAGCCACCATATATATATATATATATGTATATATATATAAGGAAAAAATAATTTTTCTTCCTCATAATCGTCTCTTTCTCCCTGTTTTCATATATATATATACATATATATATATATATATATATATATATATATCTATATATATATATATATATATATATATATATAACGAAGGAGTTGTCCAGAAATAGCCGTCGAAACGGCTTGAGCTCCGTCGTCGGGGTCATACATTTTCCTATACACACACACACATACACACATATATATATATAATGAGATAGTGAGAGAGAGATAGAAACCTAGAGAAAATACTGTAGTAGTAGTAGTAGTAGTAGTAGTAGTAGTAGTAGTAGTAGTAGTAGTAGTAGTAGCTGTAATGACGAAATAATGGATCTAGACTCAAATAAACACAGTTACTTTACTTGTGTTGTGTGTTAAAAGCTTCCCGAAATCAAATTAAACTAAGTCAGAAAAAAATCCTATATTGATTTGGAGGCACTCTCACTAGTTTCTAGTTTAAAATATCTCTGATTGAATAAAATCTATGTCTATTTCTGTTCTGCTCTACAACTAAAGTGTATATTAATAAAATGATGAGATCTATAAGAATGTACGTCTGTAAATATGTATATCCGCCTCTTCCTAATTTGTTGTGTTATGTTTTTTTTATCTCTTTGTACTCATATGATTATATATGACAATTTGTTCCACACGCAAGGATTTGTATGGATTTCGTCGGTTCCACGACGAGTGTTTCAGTTATTTGATCAACGGAAAAGCCTACTCAGTAAATTAACAGGCAATATGTTTGAGTATTCCACAAACACGAGTACCTTTAACACAATTCTGAGGAGATTCAGCATGACACAGACACAGTATGTGACAAGGCTGGTCCGTCGAATTATACCTAACGTAGAACTTTTTTTTGCCAACTGAGTGGACTGGAGTAATGTGAAATAAAATATCTTGCTCAAGAACACAACGCGATACCGGAATTGAACACACGACTTTACAATCTTAAGCCGAGCAGCTTAACCACTAAACCGTGCACCGTCAATAAGAATCACTATGAGAGAGACATCGAGATAGAGAAAATAGTAGGGGAAAAAAACCCAAAACTGATTCATGTGTGCTTTATATAGATAATGAACAGAACCACAAGGATATGGTCCGAACATGGAAGATCCGAACTCCCATTGTCATCGCCTCCATCTCTCTCGCCCTCCCCATCTCTCTGTATGGTGAGAAAATGGGGTCCCACGTGCTGGCCTCCCCACAGCCCCGGCGGATAGAATGGAGACGGCGTTTCCACGGAGGTTGGTAAAGAAGATGCGCTGGAAGAGTCATTCCATCTCGCGAGGCTCACACCTGCGGCTGGCCAGCTCAGCGCCTATGGTGGTGAGTAGGGAGGTAGCCCCACAGACATTATAAAACATATGAAGAACAAAAAATAACAACAGATGAACTAAGTCATGTATCAAAGTGGACAGGTTTAGGAGGTCGATGAAAATAGAGAACGAGATGGAAAGACGAGAACAATAAGTCTATAGGTCTTACATGGAGGAAGGCGACACAGGAGAGGAACGATTGGGATCAGCTTGAGAGGCCTTGAACTTGCTTGTAGATGGCAAATAATGTCTAAGGTTGGTAATAATGGTGATGATGATGGGTATTATTAATTTGATGCTGCAAACAGTATTGAGTTCATTATTCAGTGTATCTTTGGTGTGTGTGTGTGTATATATATATATATATATATATACATACAGGCTATCCCCAAAATGTATTTATTAGAATGCTGTTGAAGTGTGTATACATTTTTTGGGGAGACCCAGTATATATATATATATATATATATATATATATATATATATATATATATACACACACACACATATATATATAAATATATATATATTTACATATATACGTAAATACTGTCTCAATTTCTCTGCAAGACCCTATGTATATATATATATATATATATATATATATATATATATATATATATATATATATATATATATATATATATATATATATATAATACACAACACAATATAATTATTCCATAACCTAAGGACTCACGAAATTAGACGATTCTAACAGAGACGTGTAGTAGAGCTCTCTTCTTTCCTTTACCTTTTCTACGGAAATACATAACACACACACACACATATATATATATATTATATATATATAAAACGGAGTATTTGTATCAAAATAAAGATCCTAAGGCATGGTATAAATTTACAATCATTTTAATCACGACACATGTTTCAATAAGAGATAGATCGATCGTGTCGCCATGATCGATTATCACTGATCTCGTCAGGTGAAAATGAATTGTCTTCAAATCCTTGATATGAGGGAGAAAATTAACGGTGTTCACTCACAGAGTTTAGTCCCTCATAATTTTCTCCCTCATATCAAGGATTTGAAGACAATTCATTTTCACCTGACGAGATCAGTGGCTACACGCTCGATCATGGCTACACGCTCGATCTATCTCTTATTGAAACATGTGTCGTGATTAAAATGATTGGAAATTTATACCATGCCTTCGGATCTTTATTTTGATACAGCTACTCCGTTTTACATCATCTAGCTGTTCCCATAAATGGAATTGGAGATATACAAAAGCGTGGAGAACTTAATATTGGTAACAAAAATTTTATTGGACCGTTTGACACAACCAATAATACACCTTACTATATAGCAATATATATACATATATATATATATATATATATATATATATATATATATATATATACATATATATATATATATATATATATATATATATATATATATATATATATATATATATATATATGCGTATATATATATATATATTTGCTCCGAAAGAATTGCATGTGTCCGAAGGAACCTGCAGCCGTAGAATCAGCCAGATCCATACAGTGATCATGTCTCGAGCTACCTGGCGGCGAAACAATTGTAACACGCAATAAACTGAGTCCAGATGCATCACTGATTTTTCGTTTTTTTTATACTCTCTCTCTCTCTCACTCTCTCTCTCTCTCTCTCTCTCTCTCTCTCTCTCTCGCTCTCTCTCTCTCTCTCTCTCTCTCTCTCTCTCTCTCTATATATATATATATATATATATATATAAAACGCCAGCACCAACAGTTTTGCAAGAGATGTCAACATGAATGGACCTATTATTTTTATCTAAAGACATTTTTTCCAATTCTATCCCACCCGTCCCCTCAATCTATTTTATTTCTCATTTTTTCTTCTGATGAAGAACTAGCGTCCGAAACTTTAAGGTTCTCTTCCTGCTATATCAAGCGTTAACCTAATATATACCTTCCATATACTGCACCGATTGTTTTGTTATTTCTGTTTACCTTTTAATATATAACATATATACGTATGTTGTGTATGCGAGCGTGTGTATCTAGGAACATATATACATCTTCCGTGTGAATACGTGCAGATATGATATAAGAAAATCAGTGAAAAACTTTATGCAACAGTCACAACGTGAGAGAACTTAATGTAATATTAATATATTTTATTTGGTGTGGAACTGAAGTATAAGACAACGGATAGAGAAATTTATGATCACCAAACTTGTAACTGATGGGTTCTTCAAGAAACCACGTAAGTGCATGTGTATGAGTGTGTGTGTATGTGTGTGAGTGTGTATCTGTGTGTCTGTGTGTCTGTATCTGTGTGTGTCTGTGTGTGTCTGTGTATGTGTGTGTGTATCTGTGTATGTGTGTGAGTGTGTATCTGTGTGTCTGTGTGTGTGTATATGTGTGTATGTCTGTGTCTGTGTGTGTCTGTGTATGTGTGTGAGTGTGAATCTGTGTGTCTGTGTGTGTCTGTGTGTGTGTATGTGTGTGTGTGTATCTGTGTCTGTGTGTGTCTGTGTCTGTGTGTGTCTGTGTGTGCATGTGTGTGTGTGTGTGTATGTGTGTGTGTATGTGTCTGTGCGTGTCTGTGTGTGTCTGTGCATGTATGTGTATGTGTGTGTGTGTGTCTGTGTGTATGTGTGTGTGTATCTGTGAGCGTGTGTCTGGTGTAAAAATAAGGAGACAAAGAATTGAAGTATTTATATAACTTTGCTCAAATCTCCAAATCAAGATCGACAATGTTATTTTATTATCCTCAGAAATATCACACCAGTCACTAGAACAGTGTTTTAACCATAAACTTAACTTTCGATATTTTCATAACAGAGCTGTGCAGTGAATGCTATATTATTACGTGAAAAATTCTTTAAAATATTTCTTCAAAATTCTATAAATTGAGAATCCTATAAACTGCACTGACATGGTTGAGTGTTTAAGGAGTGATATCGGGTGATACCCTGGGTTAGTGTATTTCAATATAATCCCGGGTTGTCCAATGTATTATATATTGGACATATATGATATATTGGACAACCCGAGGTTGTATTAAAAGAAACTAGTCCATATATATATATATAAGGAATTTATATCTAGTAACATTTATATACACACAGATGCATATCAATGCTAGCAAATATATAGGTTTTGTCTTATTAACATTGTGGTTCAATGCATGGGGTTTCTTCGGAAAATATATTTACTCCATTCCAGAAACTAATTAGTTGGAAGTGATTTTTTAGTAAGTAAGTTAATTTTATAATTTTCTTATTTTACGTTTCTCATATATATATATATATATATATATATATATATATATATATATAATATAGAAATGGCTTCTACAGGACTAGAACTGTTTCATTCGGTAGAAAACATCAGGAAAGCCTGGGCTTTCCTGATGAAGCCATTTCTATATTTCTTTATTAAATTTTTATACTCTGTTAAGTATTGAGTACTTTACTTACTGTAGTTACCCCAGATTGAACCCGGGATAAACACACAAACATGCATATATATATATATATATATATATATATAATATATATATATATATATATATATATATATATATATATATATATACATATATATATACTCTGACCTTACAAACGATGAAATTAAGATTATATTAGAAGCTAGGAAAACTATAGTCAAATTTGAGAACAGTTATTGGGTACGTAAAGATAGACCCTCTAACTTTGACATAACAATGGGCTCTAACGATTCGGCGGAAATAACTGATATTGTGGGGTTATTTATCGCCTTTAGACTCCAGGAAAAATTCAGCAATCTCCACGGCGGAATATACCGCGACGATGTTCTCCTCCTAGTTAAAAACCTAAATAACCAAAAACTAGAAAAACTACGCAAAGATATAAGAAAACTACTACTCGAAATAGGACTAACTATAACATATGAATACAACCTTAAAGTAGTTAACTTCCTGGATGTCACACTCAATTTAAACTCTGGTCTGATTAAACCGTTTCATAAATTGAATGAAAATCTCAAATACGTAAATGTTGGGTCTAACCACCCCATCTCTATAATTAAATCTATCCCTAAAAATATTTCCCTTAGAATCTCGGGTCTATCTTCTAACATACAAGTATTTAAGGAACACGCCGAGTACTACGATAACGCCCTTAGTAAAGCAGGCTACCTCAACGAAATAGAGTATATAGATGGGAACAATCAAAACACCCAAAATAAATCCCACATAGGTAGATATAATAACACAACACCAAACCACACTTACTACCATAGTATGCACACCAGTAAACCAACAAACAAAACTAATAGAAAGCGATGCAAAGAGTACTTATGGTATAACCCCGAATACAATAGTTCCATTAGTACAAATTTACCAGTACTCTTCTTTAAAATAATTAAGAGACATTTTCCTACATCACACAAATACCACAAAATCCTAAACCCTACCACTATAAGACTGTCATACTCTACAGCGTTAAACCTTGAACAACACATAAAAAAGATCAATACTAGAAGGTTAAACGAAAACACTAAAAACTTAAGTACAAAGAACACAAAAAAAACAGTAGACAATACACTACAGAACATAAATAAACCACACCTAAGTTCGTCCGCAATACTACTCCAGAGAAAACCCAACGTACACAGCTGTAACTGCACCTATCCTGACAACTGCCCCCTCGGCAATAACTGCCTGGAAAAAAATATTATTTATAAGTGTACCATTAAATCCGGAGGCAACGAGTGGTATTACGTGGGATCAACGGCAACATCGTTTAAATCTCGATTATATAGGCATTCTTACTCAATAAAACACCAGAGCCAAAGAAGTGTAACAACTTTAGCAGAAAAAGCTTGGACGCTCAGGGATAGCGATAAAAAGTTTACCCTAAAATGGGAGAAATTAGCTAAAACCCAAAGCTTTTCCAGGAGCCAAAATTTCTGCAAATTGTGTAATCTTGAGATTTATTACATAATCACACACAAGAAGAAATTGCTGAATAACAGAATTGAACGAACATTATTCTGCCGTCACCGAACTAAAACCCTTTTTTCCCACTACAAGCCGAATATTACATAAAAGAGGGACATCCCCCCAACTATATAAACCTCAATCTAGTTAGAAAAATATAAAAACAATCTCTTCTCAACATATATATGTATATTAATAACCTCAAATTACCACACTAATAATGGAAAGATATGCTGATGAGAATAGGTGCAAAAATGCGATAATGAATGTGTCTAAAAGCGACCATAAGTATGTATATATATGTGAAAATGTATATAAATAAGTAAATATATAGATATGTTTGATGTGTATAGTTAGATGTAAGTGTATTCATGTATTAAAGTGCTTTTATATATATATATATATATATATATATAGAGAGAGAGAGAGAGATATATATATATGTATATATATACACATAGACTAGAGTATGTATGTATATATGTGTGTGTCTATACGTGTGTATATAAAGATAAGTTGAGTATAAAAATGTATACACATGAACGCGTATGTATGTACATGAATACATGTGTGTATATATATATGTATGCATGTATATATGTATGTAAGTATGAACATGTTACTATGTGAATGTGAGTATATGTATTTTGTAGAGGTGTGCAAATATGTTTGTGTGTGAATGCGTGGGTGAAAGGATACGTACACTTGAAAGAAAAATTTAAGTCTGAATGTTAATTAAGTGCAAACACAAAACCAACCACGCATATCTTTACTATCTCTAATCCTTCTATAGATTTAGAAAAATAACCAATAATATATTCTATAAAAATGTCAAAACAACAGATGGGAATCTAATTACTCACTGCCACCAAAAATTCTCACTGCTATCAAAAAACCACTCCCTCAACTATTCTTCTAACAACTTCACCCCTCCCTCCTAATATTCTCTATAAAAACCAAACAGGTCCTCAGTAATATTATTCTGATGAAATGACAGTAAATAATAACATTGAAATATTGAATGTCTGCATAACTAATACTTTGTAGATAGCAGCTGTTTTCAGGTTATGTAACTGTTATAGAAACACGTGTCAATAAATTCCTTTCAACTAAACTGTATCCATTCAAATCTTTCTATATATATATATATATATATATATATATATATATATATATATAGAAATAACAACACAATCGGTACAGTATATGGAAGGGATATATTAGGTTAACACTTGATATAGCAGGAAGAGGGTCTTAACGTTTCGGACGCTAGTCCTTCATCACAAGAAAGAATGAGAAATAAGATAGATTGAGGGGACGGTCGAGTTGGAATTGGAAAAAATGTCTTTAATATATATATATATATATATATATATATATATATATATATATATATATATATATATATATATATATATATATAATTGACTCATTATCGCGTAGAATACTTTTCTGTATTAGTTCGCGGTTCTCTGCGCTCCGAATCCATGTCATGCCGGGGTCAACTTTTCTTTCATACTGTTGGATAATGGATAACATGCTATTGCAATACAGTAATATATTCTACTCTCATATTCTTTCTTTCCTTCCTAGTTTTTCTTCAGAAGAATTTGGCTATGGAGAGAAATAAAGCCCACAAGCATTAAAACGCCTAAAGACATACCCTATCATGACTGAGGCTCCCACAGGCACGGAGATCGAATTGCAAATCCATAGACACTTAAATGAATCTATACAGGCAGACACAAAATCAACTGACAGACACATACACAAACACTTACATACACACATAACTGACAGACATACATAGAGACAGACACATACACAAACACACACATAACTGACATACATACATACAGATAGACACATACACAAACACGAACACTCGCACACAAACACAGTCACAAAAACACACAAATACACACGCACACACAATATCTCCGCTGGTTCCAGCGACGAATGTTCCAGATATTTCAATCAACGGAACAGCCTTCTCGTGAAACTAACGTGTACGTGGTTGAGTGTTCCACAGACACGTGTTCACCTAACGTAGTTCTCAGCTTGATACTATATGACATGAATCACAGTTCCCTCAGAAGCAGTGTGAGATAGTGTCTTGCTAGAGGTTTCAACGGACCAACGGTAATTGAATGCATGATCTTCGGATCAGGAGCCGAACACCCTAACCACTACGTTACACGCCTTCATATACTAAAATTATGATTATTAAAACAATAACGCGCACATATTATTTTGAAGCTGTGGTAGATTGGCAATAATTAGAGCGTCATACAACATACTTTGCAGCATAGAGTTATGACCTTTTACGTTCTGACTTCAAATCCAGCCGAGGTAACTTTGCCTTTCATCCTTCCGAGGTCGATAAAATAAGGTACCAGTAATTGCTGACCTTGTGCCAAAAGTAGAAACAATTATTTTGAATCTGCAAAATATAACCATACCCCATAAGATACTCGTAAACCTAGAGTTTCGTGTGGAATTATTTATGAAACAATTTAAAACTCACTGGAAGTTGTATATATAACGTTGTTACGGCATAAATAAAACCTTCTAAAAATACTGCTAATGTTCCTTGATTCCAGTACATTTGAAAACTTATTTATAAGTTTATGTAGTTCTATGAAATGACATTCTATTATGATGTGTACGTACAGTGTTTACCTTCATAAACAATTAAACGCACACGCGCACACACACACACGCGCGCACACACACACACACGCCTACACATACACACACAAAACATATATTATAACACACAAGAGTACATATATAACTAACTGAATATACATTTACGCACACACACACAGACACGCATACACTCATACACGCTCTCTCTCTCACACACACACATGCACACGCACACACATGCACACGCACACACACACACACACACACACACACACACACACACACACACACACACACACACACACACACACACGTATATATTGAGGATTTCAAACGAATTAAACATTTCTAGTCCTGTAGAAGTAATTTCTATATGTGTGCAGAAGATTGTTAAAATTACATAAAGAGAACCAGCAAAAATTAAAATTAAAATATAATTTTAAAGCTCTTACGCAAGTAGTATATTGAGATGTTTTATATCTTATCGTTCGATAATCAAATTATGTTTTATATAACATTGAGTACAGTTGCTGGGGAGGTATTTTCAATGAAGTTATCTGACAAAGTTCGATTTATACTGCTGGTAAAAACAGCAACAACAACAGCAACATCAATAAAAAGTACAACAAACAAACGAAAAATAAATAAACTCTATCTACGTATTATTTCCAAATTCATTTATCTCCTTGGAGATAATCTGAACGATATATTTTAATGAAAACAAGGCTTCGTGCCAATTTCGTTAAAAGTTCATAAAATATAGGTTTTAGGAGAGGGAGAGAAATAAAAGAAAATATAAAACATAAAACAAGGAAAGTAAATTTCTATGAAATAAT
>OZ024741.1:366516762-366521762 GCA_964016885.1 Eledone cirrhosa | reverse complement strand
GGTGTTGGTGTTTGTGGTAGTTTTGGTTGTGGTGGTGTTGATGTTTGTGGTAGTTTTGGTTGTGGTAGTGTTAGTCTTTATAGTGGTTTTATTTGTGGAAGTGGTGTTGGTGTTTGTGATAGTTTTGGTTGTGGTGGTGTTGATGTTTGTGGTAGTTTTATTTGGGGAAGTGGTGTTGGTGTTTGTGGTAGTTTTGGTTGTGGTGGTGTTGATGTTTGTGGTAGTTTTATTTGGGGAAGTGGTGTTGGTGTTTGTGGTAGTTTTGGTTGTGGTGGTGTTGATGTTTGTGGTAGTTTTATTTGTGGAAGTGGTGTTGATGTTTGTGGTAGTTTTGGTTGTGGTGGTGTTGATGTTTGTGGTAGTTTTATTTGTGGAAGTGGTGTTGGTGTTTGTGGTAATTTTGGTTGTGGTGGTGTTGATGTTTGTGGTAGTTTTATTTGGGGAAGTGGTGTTGGTGTTTGTGGTAGTTTTGGTTGTGGTGGTGTTGATGTTTGTGGTAGTTTTATTTGTGGAAGTGGTGTTGATGTTTGTGGTAGTTTTGGTTGTGGTGGTGTTGATGTTTGTGGTAGTTTTATTTGTGGAAGTGGTGTTGATGTTTGTGGTAGTTTTGGTTGTGGTGGTGTTGATGTTTGTGGTAGTTTTGGTTGTAGTGGTGTTGATGTTTGTGGTAGTTTTATTTGGGGAAGTGGTGTTGGTGTTTGTGGTAGTTTTGGTTGTGGTGGTGTTGATGTTTGTGGTAGTTTTATTTGTGGAAGTGGTGTTGATGTTTGTGGTAGTTTTGGTTGTGGTGGTGTTGATGTTTGTGGTAGTTTTATTTGTGGAAGTGGTGTTGGTGTTTGTGGTAGTTTTGGTTGTGGTGTTGTTGATGTTTGTGGTAGTTTTATTTGTGGAAGTGGTGTTGGTGTTTGTGGTAGTTTTGGTTGTGGTGGTGTTGATGTTTGTGGTAGTTTTATTTGTGGAAGTGGTGTTGGTGTTTGTGGTAGTTTTGGTTGTGGTGGTGTTGATGTTTGTGGTAGTTTTATTTGGGGAAGTGGTGTTGGTGTTTGTGGTAGTTTTGGTTGTGGTGGTGTTGATGTTTGTTGTAGTTTTGGTTGTGGAAGTGGTGTTGGTGTTTGTGGTAGTTTTGGTTGTGGTGGTGTTGATGTTTGTGGTAGTTTTGGTTGTGGTAGTGTTAGTCTTTATAGTGGTTTTATTTGTGGAAGTGGTGTTGGTGTTTGTGATAGTTTTGGTTGTGGTGGTGTTGATGTTTGTGGTAGTTTTATTTGGGGAAGTGGTGTTGGTGTTTGTGGTAGTTTTGGTTGTGGTGGTGTTGATGTTTGTGGTAGTTTTATTTGGGGAAGTGGTGTTGGTGTTTGTGGTAGTTTTGGTTGTGGTGGTGTTGATGTTTGTGGTAGTTTTATTTGTGGAAGTGGTGTTGATGTTTGTGGTAGTTTTGGTTGTGGTGGTGTTGATGTTTGTGGTAGTTTTATTTGTGGAAGTGGTGTTGGTGTTTGTGGTAATTTTGGTTGTGGTGGTGTTGATGTTTGTGGTAGTTTTATTTGGGGAAGTGGTGTTGGTGTTTGTGGTAGTTTTGGTTGTGGTGGTGTTGATGTTTGTGGTAGTTTTATTTGTGGAAGTGGTGTTGATGTTTGTGGTAGTTTTGGTTGTGGTGGTGTTGATGTTTGTGGTAGTTTTATTTGTGGAAGTGGTGTTGATGTTTGTGGTAGTTTTGGTTGTGGTGGTGTTGATGTTTGTGGTAGTTTTGGTTGTAGTGGTGTTGATGTTTGTGGTAGTTTTATTTGGGGAAGTGGTGTTGGTTTTTGTTGTAGTTTTGGTTGTGGTGGTGTTGATGTTTGTGGTAGTTTTATTTGTGGAAGTGGTGTTGATGTTTGTGGTAGTTTTGGTTGTGGTGGTGTTGATGTTTGTGGTAGTTTTATTTGTGGAAGTGGTGTTGGTGTTTGTGGTAGTTTTGGTTGTGGTGTTGTTGATGTTTGTGGTAGTTTTATTTGTGGAAGTGGTGTTGGTGTTTGTGGTAGTTTTGGTTGTGGTGGTGTTGATGTTTGTGGTAGTTTTATTTGTGGAAGTGGTGTTGGTGTTTGTGGTAGTTTTGGTTGTGGTGTTGTTGATGTTTGTGGTAGTTTTATTTGGGGAAGTGGTGTTGGTGTTTGTGGTAGTTTTGGTTGTGGTGGTGTTGATGTTTGTGCTAGTTTTATTTGATGAAGTGGTGTTGGTGTTTATGGTAGTTTTGGTTTTGGTGGTGTTGATGTTTGTGGTAGTTTTATTTGTGGAAGTGGTGTTGGTGTTTGTGGTAGTTTTGGTTGTGGTGGTGTTGATGTTTGTGGTAGTTTTGATTGTGGAAGTGGTGTTGGTGTTTGTGGTAGTTTTGGTTGTGGTGATGTTGATGTTTGTGGTAGTTTTATTTGTGGAAGTGGTGTTGGTGTTTGTGGTAGTTTTGGTTGTGGTGGTGTTGATGTTTGTGCTAGTTTTATTTGATGAAGTGGTGTTGGTGTTTATGGTAGTTTTGGTTTTGGTGGTGTTGATGTTTGTGGTAGTTTTATTTGTGGAAGTGGTGTTGGTGTTTGTGGTAGTTTTGGTTTTGGTGGTGTTGATGTTTGTGGTAGTTTTATTTGTGGAAGTGGTGTTGGTGTTTGTGGTAGTTTTGGTTGTGGTGGTGTTGATGTTTGTGGTAGTTTTGATTGTGGAAGTGGTGTTGGTGTTTGTGGTAGTTTTGGTTGTGGTGATGTTGATGTTTGTGGTAGTTTTATTTGTGGAAGTGGTGTTGGTGTTTGTGGTAGTTTTGGTTGTGGTAGTGTTAGTCTTTATAGTGGTTTTATTTGTGGAAGTTTTGTTTGTGTTTGTGATAGTGTTGGTTGTGGTGGTGTTGATGTTTGTGGTAGTTTTATTTGTGGAGGTGGTGTTGGTGTTTGTGGTAGTTTTATTTGTGGAAGTGGTGTTGGTGTTTGTGGTAGTTTTGGTTGTGGTGGTGTTGATGTTTGTGGTAGTTTTGGTTGTGGAAGTGGTGTTAGTGTTTGTGGTAGTTTTGGTTGTGGTGATGTTGATGTTTGTGGTAGTTTTATTTGTGGAAGTGGTGTTGGTGTTTGTGGTAGTTTTGGTTGTGGTAGTGTTAGTCTTTATAGTGGTTTTATTTGTGGAAGTTTTGTTTGTGTTTGTGATAGTGTTGGTTGTGGTGGTGTTGATGTTTGTGGTAGTTTTATTTGTGGAGGTGGTGTTGGTGTTTGTGGTAGTTTTATTTGTGGAAGTGGTGTTTGTGGTAGTTTTGGTTGTGGTAGTGGTGTTGGTGTTTGTGGTAGTTTTATTTGTGGTGGTGTTGGTGTTTGTGGTGGTTTGGGTTGTGGTGGTGGTGTTGGGGTTTGTGGTAGTTTTTGTTGTGGTGGTGTTGGCTGTGGTGATTTTTGTGGCAGTAGTGTTGGCTGTGGTAGTTTTGGTTGTGGTGGTGTTGATGTTTGTGGTGTTTTTTGTTGCGGAAGTGTTGGCCGTGGTGGTTTTATTTGTGGTAGTGATAGTGGTTATGGTAGTTTTGGTTGTGGTGGTGTTGGTGTTTGTGGTAGTTTTGGTTGTGGTGGTGTTGATGGTTGTGGTGGTGTTGGTGTTTGTGGTAGTGTTGGTCGTGGTAGTGTTGGCTGTGGTAGTTTTGGTTGTGGTGGTGTTTGTGTTTATGGTAGTTTTGGTTGTGGTGGTGTTGGTGTTTGTGGTAGTTTTGGTTGTGTTAGTGTTGGCTGTGGTAGTTTTGGTTGTAGTGGTGGTGTTGGGGTTTGTGGTAGTTTTGGTTGTGATAGTGTTGGCTGTGGTAGTTTTGGTTGTGGTGGTGATGGTGTTTGTAGTAGTTTTGGTTGTGTGTGGTGTTCATTTTTGTGGTAGTTTTGGTTGTGGTGGTGTTGGTGTTTGTGGTAGTTTTGGTTGTGGTGGTGTTGGTGTTTGTGGTAATTTTCAAGTTTTTGTCGGTTTCGTTTGGGGTAGTATTGGTTGTGGTGGTTTTGGATGTGGATATGGTTTTGGTTGTAGTGTTGGTGGTCGTGATGGCTGTTATTGTTGCGGTGGTGAAAGTAGTGGTGGCGTGTGTTTTTTATTGGCAGCATGACTCTACCAAATTATAAGAATACTCTGTATTATACCTAAGTGATGAGTGTTATTAATCTTGAGCCTCACCTGTGTAGGAGTGTAGTTGGTGTAGTCTTGCATGATGATCCTGTGAGTACACAGGTGAAACTCCAGAGTAATAGGACTCATTACTTAGCCATAATAAAAAAAGTTAAACTCTAATTAGGTACTGAGTACTCATTCTCACGTCCATCAACATCACATGGCTTAGTGGTTAGAGCGTTGGGCTACCAATTGAGAAGTTGTGAGTTCGATTTCAGGACCCGGCTGTGTGTTGAGCAAGACACTTTATTTCACATTGGTTCAGTTCACTCAGCTGTAGAAATGAGTTGTGACATCAGTGGTGCCAAGCTCTATCGGCCATTGCCTTTCCCTTGGACAACATCGGTGGCGTGGAGAGGAGAAACTGGTATGCATGGGCAAACCTTGCTCGGACTTGTGCCTCTGAGGGCAACCTTCTAGGTTCAAATCACATGATCACTCGTGACCGAAGGCGGTATTTACCCTTTATATATATATACATATATATTGTATCGATCTGTAAATTACTATCATATTTTGCTTTACTACCGATAATCTGATTGAATGGATGTTGAGTGCTTTGTTGGTCGGGAGAAGTAGTTCTATTTTTAGCATCTTGTCACCAATTTCCCCTCGCAAGCTTGTCCGTCGTGGTAGTGTAACAATATAGTGATTACCTTCACAAAGCGCACACGCAATGCCACCGCTGGCTTTGCTTTTCTACGGAGAAGAGTTAGGACTTTCGGTAGCTTGTTTTTAAGACTATCCACGCTGACAAGATTCTTGCTAAGTCTTATTATTACATTTTATATGGGTGGGGGATTGGCAGCATCGGTAGAGGGTCGGACGTTATGCTTTGCAGCATAGACTTACGACCCTTT